>CAUYUJ010018587.1:2500-40000 GCA_963575745.1 Prorocentrum cordatum
AGCCTGGGCCGCTTCGATTGGCCAAGCTGGGAGGAGGAGGGGGGGGGGGGGGGGGGGGGGGGGAGGAGGGGGGGAGGAGGAGGAGGAGGAGGAGGAGGAGGAAGGGGAGGGAGGAGGAGGAGGGAGGAGGCGAGCGAGTGCACCTGTAGCGTCAGACCGCCCGGCGCCCGCGGCGGGCGAGAGCAGGCAGCCTCGGGCAAACCGCTGCCCCGGGGCGTCGCAGCGTGAGTGCGCGAGCGCCTCCTCCTCCTCTCCTCCTCTCCCTCCTCCTCCTCTCCTCCTCCTCCCTCCCTCCTCCCTCCTCCCTCCTCCCCCTTCTCCTCCTCCTCTCCTCCTCCTCCTCCTCCTCCTCCTCCTTCCTCCCTCTCCTCCTCCCCTCCTCCTCCTCCTCCTCCTCCTCCTCCTCCTCCTCCTCTTCCTCCGATGTGCGCGTACAGAGGCGATCGTATGCAAAGAGAGACGGACAGAGGGGGGAGGAAGGCAGCTAGACTAGATCACCCCCGGGGGCATCCCTCCTCCGACGTGGCCTTGCGAGGGCGCCAAGGTCACCGCGCATCGCGGGTCGCGACGCGCGACGCTGGGTCACCTGCAGCAGGCGCACCAAATAAGAATCCAGCCTGCCAGCAGGTGCCCCCACGGAAGCTGCTCATCCGCGGCGGTGCCCGCGCCGAGCCGAGGCTCCGCTGATCCTGACGACGAGCTTCCAGACCATCATGGTTGCCGCAGGACCGCGCGCCGCCCCCCGGGGCACGCGGGGGCCCCGTCGTTTTCGGCGGACAGGGGCGGACCTGGCGGCATCCCGATGGGGGGGCCACCCAGACAGCCTTGGTATCGGTTGTGGTCGGGAGCTCCTGGATGGCGTGCCTCTCCGCCGGTTCTGGCCCACCGCGCTCCGGCGCGAAACACGCAATCCACTTGTGGTCCACCAGCGTCAACGTCCCGAGCCTTTCCCGACCTCCCGACTCGCGGGGCAGAGCGACACGCTATCCTCCCCAAGATCGTTACGCCAGGGGGTTCCGATGGTGGTTGAAGACCACAGAAGAGTCCTACAGAGGCGACGGGGAGCCCCCGATCGCCCGATGCGGCAGCCGTTTCGCGCCAAAGACTTGCTCGTTCATTTGGGAATCGTGCTCTTGCATCGCTGCTGCGACATTTCTGGTCCGCTCCTGTAACGAGTGATTGTAAGGTGCACGCGGCCGTCGTCTCATCCTTGCCACTCGCCGACATCCTGCTCCTCGACCTTCCTTCATACTCTCGCTTCTGTTAGGGGCCTTTTCTGGAGTAGTTTCCACACCGGGCGTTCTCGTCCGGTGTGCGGAGCCATCATCGATCCATCCTGCTCGAATAAATGCCGCTGAAAAACGGGGCCCAGGGCTACGCAAATGCCGCTGAAAAATGGGGCCCAGGGCTGCGGTTGTGATTTGTCGCAGTGGCGCACATGTTTCGACACGTCGCGCCGCGGGCTCCCGACGGGCAGCGCCGCCCGCAGAGGGGGGGAGAGCGTGAAAGACCCGCCTGGACCGGGGAGGGTTCTCCACCCACCTCCAAGGTGTGAGCGGGCCGCATGTTGGCGGGCCGCGGGGTGTTTGGGGCGCGCGGCATTGACGCGCGTTTCCGCTGGCATGAATCAATGAATGACAGTCTTGATGTGAGCTGTAAGCCCAAAGAGGTTGCACCCAGCTTTGTTCAGCTCCAGCGTGCTTGTCTCGATGGACTGCAGGGTCTCTGGGCCCCCCTTGCGCTCCTCGCGGAGCTGGCCTCTCGTGTCGGCGCCCCAGCAGGCCTCCTCCCCGGCGCTGCGCTCGGCCGTGCGGTGGCGTGGCTCCTGCTCAACCGCCCGCCCTGCGTCGAGTGCGCCATCGCCGCGCAGGGCCAGCAGCCACTCGCCCTCGCCTTGGTGGAAGGCGCGCTCTCGGCGGGCCGTTGCGATCCGACGGTGGTCGAGGCCTGCCACGTGCGCGGCCACTTCGGCGGCGCGCGGGGGTTGCGGAGACGGTCGCCGGCGGCGTGCTCTCCGCCTTGCGCGCCGCGCTGGAGGACGCGAGCGAGCTCTGTGTGTGCGCATCACGACGTCATGCTGCGACAGAACAGCCGGATGACCCGTCGCCTTCCCCAGCGCCCCCAAGCCCAGAATGGTCGCATTTGGTTTCCCGCCCGTTGCCCTTGTCTCCCTGCTCCTCATCTGCCTCTCCCACAGGAACTGGCTGGACTTCCCGCCATGTCCTGGCCGGAGCGCGAGGTTCCGAAATTATTGGGGATGTGGCAGGTCATTGTTTGCGCAGCCTTGGCTGTAACGACAGCGCGGTAGAGCCTCGTGGTAACCGGGAATTTCCACCTCCGTCGGGCGTCTCATCATCATCAACATCATCACCATCATCACCATCACCATATCAGCGTCATAATCAGCACCACCACCACCACCACGATCATCACCATGAATCATGATCATTAGTATCTGTATCATAATCGTCATTAACATTCGAATTAGTACTATCAGCATCTTCATCATTACTATACCATGGTTTATTGCTACCAGTACGATTATTATCGTCTTTCTCCTTACCACGATCAGTGTCCTTATTATGGCACAGTTGTATTGGGATGGTGGTAGTAGTAGTAGTAGTAGTAGTAGTACTAGTAGTAGTAGTAGTAGTAGTAGTAGTAGTAGTCAAAACAAAAAAAAACAAAAAAAAAATAGTAGTATAGAAGTACTAGTCGTAGTAGTAATAGTAGTAGTATAGTAGTAGTATTAGTAGTAGTATGGTTAGTAGTAGTAGTAGTAGTCGTCAAGTAGTAGTAAGTGGTAGTATGTAAGTAGAGTAGTAGTAGTAGAAAGTAGTAGTATTAAATATGTAGTAGTAGAGGTTATTAGTAGAAGTAGTAGTAGTAGTAGTAGTATAGTAGTAGTAGTAGTAGTAGTAGTAGTAGTAGTTAATAGAAAGTAGTCGTGGTAAGTAGTATTATAGAGTAGTAAGTAGTAAGTAATCATAGGCGCAGCCGTAGTAGTAGTAGTAGTAGGAGTAGTAGTAATGTAGTGGTGGTCGGAGATAGCGTAGTCGTAGTAGTAGTAATAGTAGTAGTAGTAGTAGTAGTAGATAAGTAGAGTTACAATCATTAGTATTAGTCGTAGTAGTAGTAGTCAGTTAGTAGTATAGTAGTAAGTAGTAGTAAACCTATACATACGAACCAGTTAGTAGTAGTAAGTAGTAGAAGTAGTAGTAGTAGTCATAAGTAGTAGTAGTAGTAGTAGTAGTAGTAAGTAGTAGTCGTAGTGGTCGTAGTAGTAGTAGTAGATGGTTAGTAGTATAACAAGAAATAGACACTAGTAGTATTAGTATAAGTAGTAATGTAAGTCCGTAAAGTAGTAGAAAAAGATATAGTAGTAGTAGTAGTAGTCGTAGTCGTAGTCGTAGTCGTAGTCGTAGTCGTAGTAGTAGTGGTACTCGTAGTAGTAGTAGAGGTAGTAGTAGCAGCAGTAACAGTAGTAGTGGCAGTAGTAGTATTTGTCGTAGTAGTAGTAGTAGTCGTAGTAGTAGTGGTATTCTTATGTGTATTAGCAGTCGACGTTGTAGTAGTAGTAGTAGTCGTCGTCGTCGTCGTCGTCGTAGCAGAAGTAGTAGTAGTAGTAGTTGTTGTTGTTGTAGTTGTAATGGTGGTAGTAGTAGTAGCAGTAGTAGTAGTAGTAGTAGTAGTAGTAGTAGTAGTAGTTAAGAAGTAGTAGTAGTGGTAGAAAATAGTAGTAGCAGTAGTAGTAGTAGTAGTAGTAGTAGTAGCATAGTAGTAGATAATTTTAGAAGTAGTAGTATAAAGCTATTAGTGGTAGTGGTAGTGTAGTGGCAGTAGTAGTAGTAGTCCAGTAGTAAGTACGTAGTTGTAGTAGTACTAGTAGTAAGTATACTAGTAGTAAGTTAAGTATTAATAAGTAGTCGTCCGTGTTCGTCGTCGTCCGTAGTAGAGTAGTATACTACTACTATCTACTATCGTAGTAAGCAGTAGTAGTCGTAGTCGTGGTAAGTAGTAGTATAGTAGTAGTAGCATACGTATAGTCGTAGTAGTAATAGTAGTAAAAGACAAGTAACTAGTACTAGTACTAGTATAACGTTTACTAGAAGTTTACTAACAAGTAGTAAGTAGTCTTAGTAGTAGTAGTAAGTAGGTAGTAATAGTAGTAAGTAGTAAGTAGTAGTAGTAATAGTCTAGCTCGAAGTCGTAGTCGTAGTCGTAGTCGTAGTCGTCGTCGTCGTCGTCGTCGTCGTCGTCGTCGTCGTCGTCGTCGTCGTCGTCGTCGTCGTCGTCGTCGTCGTCGTCGTAGTAGTAGTAGTAGTAGTAGTAGTAAGAATCGTAGTAGTAATGAAATAATCGTAGTGCTCGTATTTTCTTGCCGTTATTCTTGTTCGTAATTGAGTATCATGGTTATCTATGATGAGTGTGACCATGACCATCAGCATCAGCAGCATGTACCTCCGCGTCTTGCCACGCGTGGCTCCGTTCCGTTTCCGTCCGGGCAAAGAGACCGCCGAGCCGACAGGACATCACGAGTCGGTCCTCGCCTCAGCCGTACGCCGGGGAGGGCCCCGCACCCGCCGACCGCCGCGGGGAGCGCCGGCAGGCGAGGGCGAGCGACGGCAGCAGCAGCCAGGGGCGGTAGCAGTCGCGGGACCAGTGGCGCAGGGAGGCCCGAGGCTCAAGCAGTGGCGAAGCGTCCCGGCGTGCCTATAGCCATACCAAGCAAAGATTCTGAGAACCTTGTGTGGTTTCCACGGAATGTTCTTACAGCGTTTCTGGCGGAGTCTGCCTTGGTTTAACACATCGGGCCAACGTTCTAAGAACAGTGTTTTTGTTCTTAGAACATTTTTGGGTTCTAAGAACATTGCGTGGTAGGACTATATAGGAATGCCGGGGCGGTCGGTCCCTGCTCAAGACCAGTGGCGCAGGGAGGCCCGAGGCCGGCGGGCGAGGCCGGCAGGGACAGGAGGGGAGGGAGGACACGGGGGGAGCAGTGGCAGCTTCGGGGCAGCAGGACTCTGTTTTGGGCGGATGGGCGGATCGACGGAGGGCATCTTTGGGCGAGGGAAAGGATGGGCAGAGTGCCAGTTTCGAGGAGTGCCATGGGTAAGCGGCTGGATGAGGCCAGGAGGAGTAGTGCAGGCGGGGGATGGGTGGATGAAGAGGACGAGTGGTCGAGCAACGATGCGCGCACGAAGGGGCACTGGCTGCGCTTAGATGGGCAGCGCTCTCCCGCTCTGCAGTCCTGGTCGTGTGTTTCTGCGGTCTCGGTATTGGGTTTGTCTGTGGGTCTCTGCGTGGCTTAGCCTGCCCCTCCCCCCTCCCCCCAGCCGAGCCCCCGCCCCTCTTCCAGGTCTCGTCTTCCTCCCCCTTCTCAGGCGACCGCAAACATGGATCAAGGTGGCGTGGATTAACGATGGGTCCTCTTTCCATCGGAAATCTCGAATGTCCGCCGCCGAACGAGGCGGCACCATCCACATTGTGGGGAGGGCATCTTCCCCGATCCGTGGACTTGGCGATCGCGCGCCAGTCCATGGATCGCTAGTCCATGTTTGCGCGCCCCCGACCTTCGTGCAGGTGGCCCGGATCATTGAGAGATGCGCCGCGCCACCTCAGAGGGTGCTCGGACCGCGCGCACGAGGGGGCCTCGCGCCCGTGGCGGCCACGGCTGCGGTCCGCCCGCAGGCGGAGGTCGCTTGCCCGCAGGGCTGCTTCGATCCGTAGGGTAGAGAACCCAGGGCTCGACCTAAGCGCTTTTTTGCTGGTTTTCGGCTGCGTTTCGTTTTTCGCTTTGACCCGGATATACAGGAAGACAGCTAAAAGCAAAACGAACAACACAACGAACGCAAAACGAACCACAACGCCTAGGTCCAGCCCTTGTACAACCCGTCTGCAGTCGGGCACCGCGACATGAGCCGATACCGCAGCAGAGTGCCCAAGTCATGACCTGATTATTTTCGGCGGCACGCAGCGTAGAGGCAGCGGACAATTGTTCGAACCCGTGCGAACCGTCGATCGTTTCAGGTGTCATCGTGCAGGTTTTCGGCATGAGCCACTCGTCACTCCCTCGTGTGGCATCACGATCCTTCTCAAGTCAAGCTGACTTCTCAGACACAGTGTCAAGCGCGTATTCCTAGCACCAAAGCAGTTGTGGGGGAGAGTCCTTGGTTTGATGGTTCGCAGCAGGAGCAAGTTGTTGGTTGCATCGGCGAGATTTTTTGCTGATGGGTGTCCACGCAGGGTCAGGAAGCACACTTCGGCAAGGCAACACCAACTCTCTTAGTTCGGCTTCAATCAATACTGGAATTTCCTCATTCTGTGCGAGCTGTACCCATGATCTATCTAGGCCACATCCCCGGGCGGCCGCACTCAGCAGACGACGGTGTAGCAGGTGAGCATGCAGCAGGTAACGCATCGCCAACATATCTCTCTGTATATACTATACATGGATACACCGATACATGAGCACACACACACAACCATATACATAACCAGAGCCACCACCACCTACAAATACATATACGTTTCCATGCTCAGACAAACATACAGCTGCATGCATACATACGTATATAAACACATATACATACACATATACATATACACGTGCATGTTACATGTACGAATGTTTTTTACATGTATACACACATATTTACATAACCATATACATAACTTCACGTACACGTATATTTGTATGTATATACACATGCACGTGCATATACGCATACGTTTACATATGCAGTTTCATCCGCATATACATCTACACATGCGCATAACTATACATATACCTATGCAGATGCATGCGCAGACGTACATACAAACACACATGCATGCTTACTTGTCGAATTACATACGTACAGACATACAACACTACTGACATACATGCACAACACAGATTACACATGTATATGTTTACATCATATACAACTACACATACACATATATACTTGAACCTTACATGCCTACCTACACATACCTACAACTATATTTGAGAGAGCGTGATCCACCGCCGCTTTACTGTGGAAAATTGCCAGCCTTTTCCTCCGGAACCCGGGGGTCGCCCCCCCCCCCTCCGAAAATCCCCCCCCCCCCCCCTCCTGGCCCCCCCCCCCCTCCTCCCCGCCCCCCCTCCCCGGCAAAACATCCCCTCCCTAACCCCCCCCCACCCCCCCCCTCCCCCTCGAAAACCGGGGGGGGTCACTACCGGTTCGGACCCCTCCCCCCCCCCCTCCGGATCTGGAAAACCGGGGGGGGGTCACTACCGGTTCGAACCCCCCCCCCCCCCCCTCGAAAACCGGAGGAGGGTCACTACCGGTTCGACCCCCCTCCCCCCACGCACCGCCAGCAAACGACTCCCGGTCCCTACCACCGTCCACATCACATCCCACTGTTGTTCCCAGCACCACTGTCCTCACCACCACTGTCCCCACTGGTTCCACCACCGTCCCTACTGTCCCCACCAGTGCCCCCACCACTGTCGCACTGTCCCCACTGTTCCCACCACTGTTCCCACCACGGTTCCACTCTCCCCACTGTCTCCACGGACCCAACCACTGCCCGACTATCCCCACTGTCCCCGCTGTCCCACTGACTCCTCCGCTGTCCCACTGAACTGTCCCACTGTTCCCACCACTGTCCCCACTGTCCCCACCACTGTCCCCACTGTACCTCTGTCCCATTGTCCCACCGCCGTCCTCGCCACCGCCTTCACCACTGTCCCCACCCACCACCATTGTACCCTCCACTATCCCACTGTTTCCACCTCATTCCCACTGTCCCCACACGACTGTCCCCACCACCACCGTCCCCACCACTGTCCACTGTCCCCCCCGTTCCCACCATTGTCCCCACCACTGTCCCCACCACTACCGTCCCCACCACTGTCCCACTGTCCCACTGTCCCCACCACTGTCCCGCTGTCCCCTCACCACTGTCCCCACCAACACCGTCCCCACCACTGTCCGCACCCCCACTCGGTTTTCGAGAGGGGGGGGGGGTTCGAACCGGTAGTGACCCCCCCCCCCTTTTCAGGATGAACTGGGGGGGGGGAGGGGTTCGAACCGGTAGTGACCCCCCCCCGGTTTTCCGGAGGGGGGGGGGCGGGGGGGGGAGGGGTTCGAACCAGTAGTGACCCCCCCCGGTTTTCCGCCAGCAGCGGTAGAACACGCTCTTTCCTATATTTGTATCTATACTACCTGCATCGATCCATACATAGAAATCTATATACATACCTTGAAAAAAAGCGGGCAACCAGGATGAACAGAGAGAGCTCTAGGAGCAGGGGGTGGGCTTTTGAGGGCCTCGTCAGGCCATCACTGGGGTTCGCGGGGGAGCGACAGGAGGAGGAGGAGGAGCAGGAGGAAGAGGAGGCACACCGCCTCTTGGGGCCCTCGTGGGGCGCTGTTGGGGCGCTCTTGTGCGCTCTTGGGGCCTTCTTGGGGCCCTCTCGGGGCTCTTTGGTGGCCCTCTTTGGAAGCCCTGGAGGGCCTCTTGTGGCGGGCCATCTTTGAGTCTATCGCTCATTGCGGGGGTCCAAAATTTCCTCCCCCCCTTACGCCCTCGAAATCGCCTCTCGGGTTTGGGGCGTTCTTGGGCCGATCTTCGGCGCTCTTGGGGCCGTCCGGGGGGCCTGTTGGGCCCCCAGACTGGACCACCTACGCCGACACAATTCGGAAACATCATAGAGATAAGTGGTCTAAGCATAAATGCTAGCCTCACCATTGATGCCCGGTCGGTATTCAAGTCCCTATCGAGTACGGACCTGGCGAAGCAACCCGGATGTACCCTGTCAGGACATATCAGAGGAATCGCTCATAGCGTACAGTGGTGGGACACACGTGATATTACAGCGGACCGCCGTACCAAAGGCTGCATTGATCGTGAGCTATTACTACAAGTATTGGAAGGTTTACAGTCGTTCAAGTATGAGGTAAAGCGGTACACACCATACGGAGGAGCCTGCGCGTGCTCGGGCACGGGCATCCTGTCAGTATCTTCTCGGACACGGGCTCCTTTTAAATTGCGTCGCGCGCTTTGATGCCTGAAGGTTTGTTCAGGCATCCGCCCTAATTTGGGTCGACCCACCGCTCAAAGCAGTGGGTTAAACCTTCTCAGCCGTGGTTGGTCGTGTGTGTGTTGCCACGACCAACCCTAATACGCTGCTGGCCGTGATGAGCTTTCCCACGGCTGGCGCTGTCTTCCTTGAATGTTAGTAACTGCTTCGCTTGGGCCTTCGAAAAACGATCACCCTCTACCCTTTGCTTGTCTGCTATATATATATGTATACACACTGTATTTCTGTATTTTGGCGTGGCTCGACGCTCAGCTCCTCCCCCCCTGCCTTTGAAGGAAGGTCAAAGGGGCAAAGGTGAGCATGGCGAGCGTCTTGCCCACCTCCGCCGCTGTCTGGCTCAAGACAGCGCTGTCCTATACGACTACCTCTTGTCAGCGAGGTACTATTGCACCGGAGTGGCGGATAAAAGGAGACGGCCACATCCTTCGATGGTGCATCCTCTCATAGCATGTACTGTCTCTCGCCTACCCTCTTGCCCTTCAGTATGGGATCAGCTATGGGAGACCGTGACACGTCTACGACGTCATCCTGAGCAGCGGGGTCTCGGCTTACAGCCTCCTGACCCTCGCTGTTCACTGCTTGCCCTGGAGCTATCTTGAACTCGAAAGGGAAAAGTGTCAAACGCGTTCTAAATCAATCGAAACGTACACAGTTTGACTTCCGGGGGCGCTTGGGGCAAAATCGTGGGCCCACGGGTCGTCGTCGGAATTTCTGGGACACGTAGTCCTCTTCCACACATCGTTTCGGAATGCATGTTGAGGGAAGAGTGTGGGGGAGTAGACCACGGAGTTGTTTTGGGGGCTTCTAGTTGGGAGGGGTGAAGCACGGTCGCACGGTCTGAGGAATCCGTCGGGCATCTCGCCAGCTTTAGAAATCATTCGTACCGCTTACGGCGTCAGCCTTTCAGTGCGCACGAGATCGCGTGCGCGAGAGTGGCATCCCATGTCTCGCTACCAACGCGCATGATCTTTTGTCATACTCATCCTCCCCATCCTCCTGCCCGCATTTTCCATCTCACCCACCGATCCTTAAACCCGGGCCACCTTGACCCCGCCAGTTTACTGCGCACCTCTTGCCTATGCCTCTTTCCGCCCCTTGCAATTCTCTCTCCCGCGTGTTCCCGTCTGCCACTGGCATCCTGCTACTACTTTCCCGCCCCATTATCGCACCAAGGCCGAATTGTATTCAGCAGTCGTCACTGCAGTGACCCCGGCCGTCACTGCCGGCTACGAGCCCATCGTGGAGGTGGGCTGCGTGATGGGTGCCGCCCGCACCCTCGCATCGCGAGCGCCCCGCCGGCGCTTCCTCGCAGATTCCAGATCTTCCTCGTTTCCCTTACCCTGTCAGCTTCCATCCTCTTCTTGGTCTCTCCCTCATCCACCCCGTCCTGCTCCATCTTCCCTATTACCCTCTGCTCGTCATCGTCCGCCTTCTTTCCCGACCACCTTCATTCCCCCCTCTGCCCCGTGTCCTTCTTTTCCAACCCTCGTCCTCCCTCCCTCTCCCTCTCCTGCCGGTGCTGAACTGCATGCCTTTCCGGGCAGGCAACGCCGTGCTCTTCGATGACGGCTGCACGCAAACCGACTCGCTGTACATCGATCACATTACGAACGTGAAGGTTTGTATTACTCTCCTCCCTGTCCATGCCCCCATT
The DNA here is from genome assembly GCA_963575745.1 of Prorocentrum cordatum. Classification (NCBI taxonomy): domain Eukaryota; class Dinophyceae; order Prorocentrales; family Prorocentraceae; genus Prorocentrum; species Prorocentrum cordatum. The sequence goes on from CAUYUJ010018587.1 coordinate 13,231, forward strand.
GCCCGGAGGTGGATAGACCTCCTACCCTGACACGTCGATTAAGGAATTGGCCGCTTTCGGTTCGCGAGAGGGCGTCGCGGCCGTCGTTTTTGCGGGTCCAGGTCTGTCCGTTCCGGAACCAGGCCGTTTTCACGAAGGGGAGGTTTATTAAAGGGAGGTTTGTCCACCGCCGAATTGCCCTCCTCTCGCCACTCCTGTTCATTCGCCTCCCCCTCCTCGTCGTCCTCCTTGTTTTCCTCCACCTCGACCTCCTCTCGGCGGCCAGCCCGCGGGGGGAAGTGAGAGGCGGCGGGCCCTCCCAGGAGGCTCGGAAGCCCCCCGGCCGCCTGAGCAGTTCTCTGAGCCCTCCCCGAAGACACAGGACGCTTGTCAGCAGGCCAGGGGGCTGCCGAAGAGCCCCGCCGCCTTCTGCGAGGGCCTCCTCCTCCTCACTTCCCCCCCGCCCCTCGCTTGCCGCCCTCCACGAGAGGGAGCCGCCCTCCACGAGAGGGAGCCGCCCTCCACGAGAGGGAGCCGCCCTCCAGGAGAGGGAGCCGCCCTCCAGGAGAGGGAGCCGCCCTCCGCGAGAGGGAGCCGCCCTCCTCCTCCTCCTCCTCCTCCTCCTCCTCCTCCTCCTCCTCCTCCTCCTCCTCCTCCTCCTCCCTCCTCCTCCTCCTCCTCCTCCTCCTCCTCCTCCTCCTCCTCCTCCTCCTCCTCCTCCTCCTCCTCCCCCTCCCGCCCGATGCTCTTCGCGCCCGCGCGCCTCCGCGAGAGGGGCGCTCGCTCGCCCCGCCGCGCGCGGCACGTGCGCGGTCGCCGCCGGTGGTGCCGCCGCCGCCCCCCCCAGCCCTCCCTGCCGCCGACCCCCGGCCAAGACGGGCGGCTCACCGCTAGCCCGTCCTTCCATGTTCCCTCCCTCCTCCCTCCCCTGCCCTCCTCCTCCTCCCTCCTCCCTCCCCCTCGTCCTCCTCCTCCATGTTCCTCCCTCCTCCTCGTCGTCCTCCTCCTCCTCCAGTTTCCTCCCTCCTCCTTTCCCTCCTCCCTTCCCGCCCTGTCCTCCCTCCCTGCTCCTGCCTTCTTCCCCCGTCCACCACCATGAGGAAGAGGGGATCGAGGGGTTTTGAGCTCTTCGATGCTTTCTGCAGCTTCGGGGCCCCAGCCACCCGTGATGAAGGAACGGTCTGGAGGGAAGCTCGGCTACGTGTCAGAGTGACCCTTGTTGCCGCCTTCCTGTGCCCTGTCTCCCTGATGAAAGCTGTGCGTAGCCCGCCTAGCTTTTAGCGGAAGAGGTTCGCTCTCGCCCCGCAGATCAAAGCGTCTAAGAGTGACCCTTCGCCGGAGTGACCCTTGGTACTGGCCCACAGGGGCCCCCCCAGCACTGACCGGCGCGCCTGGACTGTTTGGATTTGGTCCCCGCCGCGGTCCCGTAAGGCCGCGCACGAGAGGTCGTTCTTGCCTGAGATCGTTCTTGCGTGTAGCCGAAAGGGAGGAGGAGGAGGAGGAGGAGGAGGAGGAGGAGGAGGAGGAGGAGGAGGAGGGAGGGAGGAGGAGGGAGGAGGGAGGGAGGGGGAGGGGGGAGGAGGGCGGAGGAAGAGGAGGAGGAGGAGGAGGAGGGAGGAGGAGGAGGGAGGGAGGAGGACGGAGGAGGAGGGAGGAGGGGGGAGGAGAGGGTCTCGGGGACTCGTTCGCTCAGGGACTCTTCCGCTCCGTGCCAACGGGGACGCGCCCCGTGTGCGAAGGCGCGCCGGGGGCTCCTCTCTGCACCGCGCGCCAAAATTCCAGACTCATGGACGGGTGAGGACGGGTAAGGACGAGGGAGGTGGACGAGGTCCCCCTCCTCCTCCTCCTCGTCCTCCTCATCTTCCCCCCTCTTCGACCCATCCTCTAGGAGATTCGCCTCCTCCTTCATCAGGGGGTTCTCCTCAGTTAGGGGAGGGTTCACGGGCGAGAGGGACGGAAGAGGAGCAGGGTTGTGGAGCACGTGGAGGGAAGATCGGCAGGAGGAGGATGCGAGGGAGGGCAGTCGGGCAGGAGAAAGGCGGGAGGGCGAAGGAGTGAGGACGACGAGTGAGGGAGATGAGAGGGAGGAGGGTGAGGATGTGGAGGGGGGCATGCTACTGTCATTGGCGCTGGTGTTGCCACACGGTCTTCCCGCTGCAAGCCCTTTCGCCCTGTTTGCTGTCGTGTTGTGTGACAACTGCTTGCCAGCGTGGGCCCCAACCAGTAAGTTATGTGTGCTGTGGATGTGTAAGGTGCCAGCTACGTGGTCTAAGCTATAAGGTGCAACCGATGCTGTACAAGCTATGTGGCGTGAGCTATGTGGTGCAAGCTATGTGGCGAGAGCCATGTGGTGTAAACTATGGCGTATAGGTGCAGCCAGTGGGGAGTACATCAAGTTGTGCATGGTCGGTGTTTCGAGCCACGCGGTGCAATTCATCAGGACGATCTACAAGTCGTCAACTCCACTGCTCGTGCAAATATTCCACCCTGCCACCCGCCAGTTGTCGGCAAGTTTCATCTGGCCACGATTTGATCGAGCGCACGGGCGCGTGGAACTCAACCGCGCAGACAAGTCCGTTCTGCTGGTCGCGCAATGGTGGTGGTGGTGGTGGTGGTGGTGGTGATGGGGTGATGGTGACGACCACGACGCCCACGACGATGGAGGTGAAAGTGGTGCTGACGCTGATGCCGATGGCGACGACACTTGAGATGGGGACGATACGATGTCGACTATAATGTTTATGATGGTGATATGTATGACGGTGGTAACGATGACGGTGGCGATGATGATGATTTTGTGACTGTTGATGTTGATGGTGACGGTGATGGTGATGATGATGATGATGGTGATGATGATGATGATGTCGATGCTGCTGATGCTGGTGTTGATGCTGATGGTGATGATAATGATGATGATGATGATGATGATGATGATGATGATGATGATGATGATGATGATGATGATGATGACGATGATGATGACGATGATGAGCAAGTACCCGCGCGCTGAAATTTAATGAGGACGACGGCATCGACGATGACGACGATGATAGCGGCGGCGATGATTCTGACGATGGTGCACTGTTTGGGGAAAAAGCCACCGACCAGCGCCGGGCAAGGAGAAGGTACAGGAAGGGCTGAAAATACGTGGAGCATTTCACAAAGGGCCTTGCCCTCGAATGATCGAAGGGATGACTGCCCTTCCTCGGCGGAGGCGGCGGAAGCGTGGCAGACACCAGTGGAAGTAAAATGGGGGCGGTGAGTAAAACATGTGACCACAGCTGTGCCCTTTTTTTAGGTTTGAGGGCTTCTGGAATGGGCCATGCTATTACCATATCTCAGTCGAAGCACGCGCCTTCCCACTTCTTTACCAATGCTTTTGCGCGCCGAGTCCCCGAATTGCAATACTTGCCTTCCTGTTTCGTTCGCAATCTTCATCCGCGATGGAACCCCAATGGGAAGGCCAGCAGCCTTGAGCCAAAACGTCTACGCACCTACCTCTCTGCCTCCCTTACCGGCATGACGCTCGTACTTGAGTCTCTGCTAGGTCTCCTCGCATTCCGCCCGCGTGCCGATCTCCCGTCCTTGCCTCTGTGCTTCGATTGACCTGCCCCGGAAGGTCTGCGTCGCAGACTCTGTGGCCACGGCTGAGGCCAGATCTTTCTTTCAAGCACAATTCATCGCAGTGGCGCAGCATAGCGAGGGGCAGTGGTTTGGGGAGAGATGGAGTTCACAGGACCTAGGATGGCTCAGCAGCTGCGTCCTGCTGACGAGTCCCAGGCGTAGCTGCAATCACACAAAATATTGTTTGCTGTCAGCGTGCGGCTGAAAAAAACAGTATGTGTGAGCAGCGCCGCGCCCGTCCTCGAAATGCCGATCGACGGCGTGTCGGTGGATTTCGTGTCCACCAGACGGAGGCCAAAAATGCAATACACCGAAAGGGTGATGAAGGTTGGAGTCGCCAGGGCCGAGAATACCGTAGCGGGTCACATTAGTAGCTATGCGCATCAAACTGGCCTGCCAGCAGCTGCCCACAGTAGTTCCGTATCACCCCTTGGATGGTTACTGAAGTTCTGTGGCAGCTTGCAAATCCTAGGCCCTAGAGTAGCCGAAGAGTGTGCCCCACTATCGCTGACATGTACGGTCAGGAAAGTTTGCTCAGCGTCTCGTGCCGCCGGTTCTTGCCCACCACGCTCCGGCGCGACGCGCTAACAATTCCACGGCCTCCAAGCGTCAAAGTCCCGAGCTTCTCTCGGCCTTCCGTCCCACGAAGCAGAGCGGCACGCCATCAGCCTGCAAGGCGTAGCGTGTCGCATGGGCTTGCCGCCGCGACACGCTGAGCAAGAGTTCCGCATCGTGTGCGCTGCAGCAAAGGTGGGGGCTCCACCGCACCCAGCCCCAGAGGGCGGCGGAGGAGGAGGAGGAGGAGGAGGAGGAGGAGGAGGAGGAGGAGGAGGAGGAGGAGGAGGAGGAGGGGAGGAGGAGGAGGAGAGGAGGAGGGAGGAGGGAGGAGGGAGGAGGAGGAGGAGGGAGGGAGGGAGGAGGAGGAGGAGGAGGAGGAGGCGACGCAGATTTCCAGTGAGCGCACACGGGGCAGCAGCCGGAGCAGCAGCAGCGATGGGTGGTGTCGCCGGAGCTGCGGGGGGGATGGGCGGCGGCAGCGGGTGCGGCCCGCCCGCGGAGAGCGTGGGCAGGGAGCGGGGAGAGGCAGTGCAGGGGACAGTGGGAGCAGCGAGGTCGGGAGGGGAGCAGTGACTGCCTGGCTAGCCCCGACATTGCCCTGGCGCGTATCCCATGCCGCGCCTTCACGCACAACGAGTTTGGAGAATTTGTCGCCCCCTGGCTCCCAGCAGCTCTTTCTAAACAGCGGCCAGGTGAGGTCAGGGTCAAGTTGACCAGGCCGAAGGAGTGAGCGAGCCCCGCCCATGCCCACCCCCCCTCCTGCAAAACGCAAGACCAGCTCGTGTGGGGACTGGAGCGCGTTGCCACCACGCGATTCAGAAGGCCTGCGCGCGCGGAGCAGTGGCGGTGTGCGGTGTGTTTTCGCGTCGTGCGGGCCCCGCCGCGGGCGATCAAGACTGGACGCCGCCATTGGCCCAGGATCGGCACATGGATCGGGTGAAGAGAACTACGGTAGGTTTGCGTCGTGTCGACCAGCAACGACCCCAGCGCGGGCGTTCAAGGTTGAACGCCGCCGGCGACCCAGAATCGATCGATGTTGAACGATCGGACGTTGCGGCAGCGGCCGATCGTTCAAGGTTGAACGATCCCTGCGGTGTCAAAAACCAACGCTGGGGTCGGCACGACACGAACCTGCCGTATGCACATGCACCGATCCTGACAACGTCCATCCTTGACCCAGGATCGGTGCATATACCCTCCTGGCCAAGGTAAGAGGGCGTATGCGCCGATCCTGGGCTCAGGATGTGCATAGTTCTCTTTCCTCCAATGGAGCGAGTTGGCAGTCGGAAGGCCGCCGAAAGATCCACGCGGTGTCGGAAAGCAGGGGTCGTCACGGCACGAACGCGCCGTCGCGGAGCACGGAGAGCAGGATCGGGAAGACAAGAATCGGACTGGGAGGATCGGGTTGGGAGGAATGAGCAGCTCTTCCACGTTAGCGAATGTGTTGAAAGCGTGTGTTGACATTACATTCAACTTTGTGTAGCTTCCCAGCCCCTTCCTCCCAACACGGAACTTGTCTTTCTCGCAGGAAGAAAAGCCAGGGAGCAGGAGCAGGGGGAGCACTGCTGGGCACTCCACAGAGGGCCCCGCCGTCGAGGGGGGTGAGGAGGCGCCGTGTCTCCCTCGGCGGAGGGTGGCGGCTGCTCCGCCGGCGGAGCTGCCGTGGTCGGTGTCGCAGGCACGTGCGGCAGCTGAGGGAGGCGGTGGCCACGAGAGCAGCGAGGCAGCTGAGGGGGGGGGCACAAACAGAGAGAGAGAGAGAGAGCGAAAGGTAGACAGAGAGAGCGAGAGAGAACCCCGACAACTGTAGATGCATAGATATATATATATATATATATATATATATATTATATATATATGTATGTATTCATGCATGCATGCACGCGTGCAAACAAGCATGTCTGTCTGTCTGTCTGTCTGTCTGTATGTATGTATGTATGTACGTATGTAGGTATTCATGTATGTATTCATGTATGTATGGATGTATGTATATATGTATGTATGTATGTATGTAAATATATTTATATTTTTATGTATGTATGTATGTATGTATGTATGTATGTATGTAGGTGTGCATGTAGGTGTGCATGCGTATATGTATGTATGTATGCATGCATGTATGTATGTGAGTACGTATGTATGCGTGTATGCATGTATGCATGTATGTATGCATGTATGCATGTATGCATATCAACATGTATGTTTAAATGTTCCTACACATATGCATATATATATATATATATATATATATATATATATATATATATATATGTACATACACATCTATGGGAGATTCTGGCCACCGGGCCCAGGGCCGGCCCCCCCTTGTACGAGCGTCCCCCCCCGCCCCGGGGCGCTTTCCGGGCGGCACCCGGAGGCCCCGAGACGGCTCAAGATCGCTCCCGAAACGCCCAAGATAGCCTCCGGGCACCCGCGAGGCTCCCACGACGCTCCCAGCCTGCCGAAAGAGTGTTCCAAAACGGCCGCACGTGACATTCCAACGGCCCACGAGACGCCCCGGGAGTCACAAGAAACCCCCATGAGGCTCCTCAAGACAGCATCGCGAGGCCAAACATCTTCGAATTCCTTTGGGGACAGAGTACATTATCAGCACGTTCACTTTTTCAGTCCTCGCCGCGTCGAAGAAAGCGCAGGAGACCCCCAAACTCGCCCCTGGACGGCCCGATAGGGCCCCAAGGAGGCCCCAAGACGGCCGAAGACGGCCCAAGATGGCCCCAAGTCGGCCCAAGAGGCCCCCAAAACAACAGAGGAGGGCCCCAGGAGAGCCCCAAGAAAGGCTCCCGACGGGGAACCCGAGCTGAGCTTTCGAGCCCTCCACCCCAAGATGACCCCCGAGGCCACCGAGAGGCCCCCAAGAGGCCCCCAGGAGGCCCAAAAGAGGCCCCAAGGAAACTCACAAGGGACCCCGAAGGGCTTCAAATCTGGTGTGAAAAAGCCTCCAAGATGCATCCCCGAAAGCCGCACAGAGTGTCCAACCTGCCGAATGGCTCTGCGGGGGCAGGCCCCGTTCCCTGTGGATTGACGCACGGTCCACTGACAAGGACTGCGCCGTCGGCTAAAACCGAAGCGCGCGCGTAGCACGCGCGTGGTTGTAATATACATTTCTAAATTTCTTATATGTAACATGTATGTGATATATACATGTGTGTGTGTGTTTGTGTGTGCGTGTGCGTGCGTGCGTGCGTGCGTGCGTGCGTGCGTGCGTGTGTGTGTGTGTGTGTGTGTGTGTGTGTGTGTGTGTGTGTGTGTGTGTGTGTTCGTGCGTGTGTTCGCCAGCGTGGGCCCCAACCGCTGTGTTTCTAGGAACTCACGATGTGCAATATACGTTGTGCAGCGTAGGCTGTGCAATATATGTTGTGCAACCTGTATGGTGCAATCTACGCGATGCGTTTCCCGATCGATCTGTTGTGCAAGCTACGTGCTGCAGCCTAAAGTGTGTAATCTATGTGTGGGCAATTAATTTTGAAACACTTCGAGTTGTGAGTTCGAATGCTCGCGCTCTCATCCCACCCACCCACTCGCAACTTGGCCTGCCGAGCCCATGCGGGGGCGATAGCGATGAGTGCGTGGTGTTGGCTGGTACATCTCTGCGGCCGAGCTGGCCCGCGCATGCTCGCGCGCAGAGCGGCCAGCTAGCTTGGCGCGGCCGACGCGGCCGCGGTGGCGCTGACCAGCCGGCACTTCCCAGCGCGTTTCGCAGGCCGCGCTCACGCGCGGCTCACGGCTCAGGGTTTAACCATGTATCTTATTGGTTTCTGGGCACTCGACCTTGACATTTTTACTAAACCTGAAGCGTTTGAAGGATGCCGGCATGCGCCCGCGGCGACGTGCGTGCGTGCATGTCGTCCCGTTTTGTGCGCGGGGTTTTTGGACAGGTATGATTTGTGATAAACGAGCGTGCGCGCACTTTTTTTGCAGAGGATGGTGGGGCGGGGGGGGGGTCGTTCCCGGCTGGGCTGGGATGGTGTGATTTCATATTCAGAACGAACGATGGGCCAGAATCGCATGTAAATTGCACCGCCCCCAGGCGGGCTGCCAATCCTGGTCTCGGGGGCCTTCAGGTTTGAATTTTTTGAACGGAAATCCCATGTTTGCAAGCCACCGATGCTCGCACTGAGTTGTCAATTCCATAGCTCTCTCGCCATCATCCCACCCACTCGCCCGCACCTTGGCTTACCGAACCCATGCGGGGCGATTTCGATGACTTGGCGCTGGCTGGCGCATCGCCGCGGCCGCCGAAGCGCGCGTAGGCTCGGGTGCAGAGCGGCCAGTTAGTCTGGCGCGACGGACGCTGCCGCGGTGGTGCTGACTGCTGGGGACTCCCTAGCACGTTTCGCAGGCCGCGCTCGCGCGTTGGCACTTCAGTGCGAGTCGGTGACTTGGGCGGGCACGGTACCATGGCGACGCCGAAAACGGTGGGCACGGTACCATGGCGACGCCGACAACGGTGGACACGACGATGATTGTATCGATGATGGTGGCGATGATGGCGATGACGACGGCAGGGACAATGACGGCGCCGATGTTGATCGCGCCCACCGATGACGTTAACGATGTTCTCGCGTCGGCGATCGAGGTCTTCGAAGGATTTCGACATTCGCGCGCGGCCACCCATGGTTATCCGAGCAAGGGATCCGAAGGGTCATGCATTGTCCCTGGGTGCGTGGCTGAAATAGGGGTCCGTGATGGGTGTGTTTGTTGTTTTGTTGTTATTGTCGTCGTTGTCGTTGTCGTTGTCGTTGCTGCTGTTGCTGTTGTTGTTGTTATTCCATTTCCATTCATGAAGAATAAATATTGTTGACCCTTTTCACCAGTGCATGGAGTTTTTTCTCAATCAAAGTATGCCCCTCGACGCTCGCACCCTGTTTCTGGACAGGGGAAGTCTTGGTGCTCAAACTGTGCCCCTGGCCCCCGGATTTCAATAACAACGGCTCCCGCCGGAGACCTCTTCCACATTTACTCAGGACCCCCGTTCCTGAGACTTCCTGACAATTTACTCAGGATCGGTACTCCCGCTTGTGACTTCCTCGCAATTCAGTAAGGACCCCCGCTCCCATCTGAGACTTCTTAACCATTTACTCAGGAACGGCGCTCCCGCTTGAGACGCCCTCGCAATTGAGCCAAGACTTCCTCGCAATTTAATCAAGACCTCCGCTCCCGCCAGAGAGCTCCTCACATGTTATTCCGGAATTGCGCTCTCGCTTGTGACACCCATGCAATTTATTCAGAAATCGCGCTTCCGACGCTCAGGAAACACGCTGCGCCAAGGACGCCGCTACAATTTATTTAGTAATCGCGCTCTCGCCATACTCATGCACCCCGCTTGAATGTCCCACCCGCCCGACCCGCCCGTCAGGGGATCGCCCACCCGTCGTGGGTTCCCGCCCGAGACTTCCTTCAGGGACGGCGCTTTCGCCTCGGACTTCCTCGAACGTTCCCTTTTCTCTCCCTCCTCTCTTCTCTCATCCTTATGCCTGTCTGCCCTATCCCCTTTCCCTCCTCTCCCTCCTCCCTTCTCCCTCCTGCCTCCTCCCTCTGTTTGTTTCTCTTTTTCTCTCTCTCTCTCCCCTCTCTCTCTCTCTCTCTCTCTCTCTCTTCTCTACCTCTCTTAGATGTCTTTCTCTCTTTCTCTCGCTCTTTCTCTCTGCTTCTAACCAACCGCACCCCTCTTCGCTCCTTTTCTCCTGGCGTTTTCCCTCTTCTTTCGTCCCTTCCCCTCCCTTCCTCCCACTGTCCCTCGTTCTCCCCCTCCTCTTTTTGCAGGCACCACACCAGTTCCAATGGCGCGCACATGCACGCCCACGAAGGATTATCCGCCCGTTCAGGTTTGCCCGCCTGTCCAAGCCCGCCGCCCCCCGCAAAGAGAAATCATCCCCCCAAAGGGGGCGTGATCGAAAACAATAATGGAGGATATCGAGGGTGTGGGGAACTCGTTTTGAATGACACACGGGCAAGTAAGAGCGAACAGTCTTAGCATGATTGTTGTTGTTGTTGTTGTTGATGTTGTTGTTGTTGTTGTTGTTGTTGTTGTTGTTGTTGTTGTTGTTGTTGTTGTTGTTGTTGTTGTTGTTGTTGTTGTTGTTGTTTGCTGTCGTCGTGCCCCCTGCGACCCCACCCGCGATCCACCCCGCGACCCACCCGCGACCCACCCGCGACCCGCCCCACGACCCACCCGCGACCTACCCCGCGACCCACCCCGCGACCGACCCGCGACCCACTCCGCGACCCACCCCGCGACTTAGCCCGCAACCCGCTCGCGACCCACCCCGCGACCCACCCGTGACCCAGCCGCGACCCATACGCAACCCATACGCGACCCACGCGCGACCCCCACCCACTCGCGACCCACCCGCGACCCAACCCGCGATCCACCCACATTGCTTTAACGAAAAATTCGGCGCCTGCGGCGGTCTCGCTGCATAATTTCTGAAGGTTTGGCGCCTGCGGCGGGCTTCTTCAGAGCCTCGCAGACTGACGACGTCCTCGCCGCCCCCTCGCTCTTATTTGCAATTGCGGGGTATTTGACGCGGGACGCGCTGCCCCCCCCCCCCCCCAGCGCGCGCAAGGGCGTTCGGATGAGTTCGACATGCGGCGCGAGAGGCCCGTCTGGCAGAATGTGTTGACAACGTTGGAAAACAATTGTGTTTTATATATATGTATATTATGTACACATATATACACATATATGTGTATATATATATATATACACATATATACTATATATATATATATATAATATATATATATATATATATATTGAGAGAGAGAGAGAGAGAGAGAGAGAAAAAAACAAAAAAAACAAAAAAAAAAAAAAAAAAAAAATGCAATAGCGCGCGCGCAGGTTGCTTTGGAACACTGATCGTTGAAGCGCGTTCGAGGAACTCGTTTTTGACACCCTTGCGACGCCCGAGGTTTCTGAAAGATTTCGGGAGGCGCGCGCGACAAAGCGCGCGCGTGCAATTCGTCCCGTTTTCGGCCAAGGATTCTTAGGACAGCACGCGCGCGGGGGCGGCCGAGCGATTGTTGCGCCCGCGAGGGGCCCGTCCTGTAGCAACTTATGGACATGTTGGAAGACCGGTGGTTTCCTCCAGAATCCGCCAGAGCGCGAACGCAAACTTTCTTTGACAATCTCTGTTGCGCAACCGTATGTTTTGTACGTTATCGTGGCGCTCGATTTTGGAATCCCCGCGGCACCTACTGTTGTTTTCAAGGATGTGGGCATGCGCGCGCGACGGCGCGCGCGTGCACTTCGCCCCGTTTCTGTTGCAAGGGGTTCTTGGGAACTGTTTGTTTTGCAAACGAGTGCGCGCGCGTAATAGTGTTGCAGAGGATGAGAGGGGGGGGGGGCGTTGCCGGCTTGGCCTGGATGCTACGAATTCATATTTATGATGGGCGATGGGGCAGAATCACACGCACGCTGCAATGCGAGAAGGGGGTGGAGGAAAAGGAGAAAAACGAAACATTTTCGTCGCTCATATTTACCAAACCCGAAAAAAGAGGAGGGGTGGGGTACCAGTTGGGGCGCCGAGCGGGGGGTACAGGGGACAGGCCAGTGAAAACGCGAGTCCGCCGGCCAATCTGTGGACGGGCCGGTGCGAATGTACGATCAATTCGTGCAGGGACCAGCGGCGCAAATATGCCGAAACCCACGGCCCCGAACAAGTTGATGTCGTCGACGTCTGGTCGCGGCTCTTAGAAGGAGGGATGAGGGGATCGAGGGAGGGAGGGAGAGGGCAGCGAGGCGATCACCGAAAAAACAAAGGATAACTATATCACAGGAACTTCACGCTCGCCAGGCAGTGGTCCAGCACCGACCCAAGCAATCCGCGCGGACACCACATAGGTTACTCAGGAGGGAAAAACACACAGGCACAACGAACCGTCGCTTTCCCAGAAAAACAGATGGGAAAACATGGGGAGTGGGGGGGGGACGAAACTCCAGAACATGTGTGACAACATGGAGAATCCTTGGATGTGTGTCCATTGATATATGTGTGTGTGTGTGTGTGTGGTGTGTGGTGTGTGTGTGTGTCTGGGCCCCTCTATAGGCGCGTTGTTCTGCATCTGCTGCCCCCTTCCGGCGCAGGCACCTCCAGGGGGTAGCTTCGCCCTGCCCCCTCCCGTGCGCCACGGCGGCCCCCAGATGGAGTTCGTGCCCTCCGCGTCTGGCACCTACACCCGGACGCACGGCCTCTCGGTGCAGCTCCTGCTGCGCCGGCCCGCGGCGGAGTCCTGGGAGGCTCCCCTGCGGCCTCGCACGCCGCTCTCCCCTCGGGCCCCTCGGCGGCGCTCCCCCTCCGAGATCCGGGCGTTTTGCAAGTGTTCGCAGCGGGCGTTTTCCCCCATACGGTAGGTTCGCGTCGTGTCGACCGTCGGCGACCCCAGCGCGGGCGTTCAAGGTTGAACGCCGCCGGCGACCCAGAATCGATCGATGTTGAACGATCCGACGTTGCGGCAGCGGCCGATCGTTCAAGGTTGAACGATCCCTGCGGTGTCAAAAACCAACGCCGGGGTCGGCACGACACGAACCTGCCGTAGTCTGGCCCCGGGACCATCGCACATCGGCATGCGGTTGGAGCAACGCAGCAGAAGTCCAGATCTAGGACTCCGGTCATGCTTGTTCGCCTTGGTGCAATGTTTGCCACGACGTTGGATCTCAGGGCTCCTCCCCGAAAAGAAAGAGGTGCGTAACCATAACCTTTCGGAGCTCCGCGCGGGTTTTTTTGATCGGCGCTGGTTCCTCTGGCGACGCCCTGGCACCGCCCCTGGCGCGCTCCGCGCGCCAGGGAGAGGGAGGTCCAGCGCAGATCCAAGCATTCCGCCCGGGCTGTCGACAGGGTATGTTCATGCGATCGTCTGCCCCTCTCAAGCCGCTCTCCATTCGTTTCCTCGGCTACCCTCTCCCCTGGAACGTCCTCCGTGCTCGTTCTGCACCCCTGCTGCTCACCGAGCTACCCCCCCGTGCCCTTCCTGCACGTGCAGCTGCTTCCTGTCCTCCCCCCCTCGGCTCTCGCTCTCCTCCCCCGAGAGGCCACCCTGCGGCCTCCCAGCTGCTCTCCCGAGTGGGGGTGCCGCAGGGGCCGGCGCAGCGACCCGCGCCGTGCCCACCCCCGCGCGCCCCCCCTGCGGCGGGGGCCGTGCCAGGTGCTCGTGCAGGACACCGTGCGGCCCAGCGACTTCACGGCGCGCCCCGTGGGCCGGACGCGGAGGGCCGCTGGAAGAGGGCGATCGCTCGAGAGAGGGAAAGTCAGAGCCCCGAATCATCAGGGGTAACTCGGGTCGGGGCTAACTCGGGTTCGTTTTTCGGGATTCCGAGCCCGAGTTGCCCCGAGTTGCCCCGGGCCCGAGTCACCCCGGATAATTCGGGCGTCCAGAGCCCCAACTCATCAGGGGTAACTCGGGTCAGGGCTAACTCGGGTTCGTTTTACGGGAATCCAATCCCGAGTTACCCCGGACCCGAGTTACCCCGGATCACTCGGGCGCCCAAGAAAGGGGGTACAGTCGGGGCGCGAACCCTCTTCGTTGGGGAGGGGCTCGGTGTTCCTGGATCGTTTCAGGTTTTGCCTCGGGTTTTGCCTCGAGGTGTTCCATGGGGAGTCGAGGTTGAACGTATGGGAAGAGGGGGCCCCGTTCCTTATTTGGGGTTCCTTAGGTCAACGCCTCGACTGTGTCAGTGACACGCTGCTGCTGGTCCGCCCGGCGTCAGCGTGTTACTCCTCCGTTCTTGTCCGAAGGCCCGGTGTCCCTCTGGCAGTCCTTGGCCTCCCGGATGGAGTCGGAGCGGATGGTGTCGGAGGATCGCGGCGCATCGCCGATGCATCGACGATGCGGCTTGATGTGGAGCCCGTGTTTTCTTCACGCCGACGTCTTCGATGCATCGCCGACGTCGCCGAGGCATCGCCGATGCATCGCCGATGCATCGCTGGTGCGGCGCCATTCTCCGACCCCATCTACTCGGACCCAGCCTAGGTGGCCTCTTGCAGTAGCACGCTGATCGGTTCCTCACGCCGGCGTGTTATTGACATCGCTTCTGCTCCCCCAACCTTGGGGGTCCCAAAACCGTTTGGTGATAGACCCGGCGGTGACCTCGAAATCCGCAAAAGACCTCGCCGCAGGGTCCGTCACCGCGCGGCTTTGTGACCCTGGAGGCTCCCGTCGCCCGAGACATCCTCGGAGAACGGCCCCAGCCCCAAAACCGTGCGGTGACCCCGGATCCCCTCACGGCGTGGTTACTCCAAATCCCTTATCGATCGACCCCCCCTGAAAAACCAGACTATAACACCCCCCTTCAAATGCGACCTAGTATTCCGGACCCCCCCTCTTCGACGGGGCGCCTGAATTGACCGGACCCCCTGAGTTCCAATCCCAAGAAGGCGCCCTGATATACCGGACCCCCCCCCCCCCAGTTACAAAACAGGCGCCTTAAAACTCGGGCCGGGCGAAAGCGGGGGATTGGGAAAGGGGGGGGGGGTACGAAATTTGCTGCATGCAGCTGGTTTCCGCCCCGCCGCCGGGCCCACTTCCTCGATACATGGGCGCCTCCCGGCGCCGGGAGGCGCCGGGCAAATCAGCTATACGCGAGCTGATTCTCAAGCCCCCCCTTTGCTATCCCCCCCTGTCGCCCGCCCCGAATGCCTCGCAGCCCACTTCCGCACGAAGGCCCCGCCGGCGCCTCGGCGGGCGACTCTGGAGGGGCGGCCCGTGCGCCGTGCCCCCCGTCACGTCTCGACCCCCCGCGGATCAAAACAACTGCTTGTTCCCAAAGCTTCGCCCCCTCCCCCCCCCCGAATGCCTCGCAGCCCACTTCCGCACGAAGGCCCCGCCGGCGCCTCGGCGGGCGACTCCGGAGGGGCGGCCCTGGCGCGCCGTGCCCCCCGTGTCCCGATCGGGCCTCGGGGCCCCCCTGCGGCGCGCCTCGCGGGAGGGCGGGCCGTCCCGCCGCCAGGCGGGCGCGGTGGCGCTGCTGCGGGGGGAGCGTCTTCGGGCGAGGAAAAAGCACACAGACACAATGAGTCGTCGATGTCCCAGAAAATAGGGGAAGATATGGGAAAAGATGGGAAGTGGGGAAGTTGTTTGTTCTACCGCTCTTCGCCCGTGAATGGAAGTCTGTGTTTGTGCCGTCGTTCCGTTCTCTCTATGGCTTTCCCGTCCCCCCCTCCTGCTCTCTCCCTCCTTCTGTCAGGAGAGGAAAAAACACACAGACACAATGAATCGTCGATTTCCCAGAAAATAGAGGAGAATATGGGAAGTGGGGGGGAAGACAAAAACCCAGAAAGTGTGGGAAAATATGGGGGAATCTTTTTTTATTTGTGTGTATTTATTTGTGTGTGTCCTGGGGCCCCTTTAAGCGTGGGCCCCGTCTCTGCCTGCAGCTCGCCGCTGGGCGACCACGAGCTTCGTTGTGGACACTTCCCGCCACTGACGACGGATTCGAGCGATCGGGTCTACCACGCGAGCCGCACATCGCACCCACACAACATCTCGACGAGCTCCCGCGGCGACCTGCGCCCTCCGGGGCGGAGGATGGGCCCAGGAGGAGGCGGAGAGAGCGCGAGAAGCGGACGAGACCGGCGGACGAAGCAGAGGCGCAGGAGGCCTCAGCCGCCTGCGTTCATGTCCAGCCTGCCTTGCTGACTCGCCCGTTGCGATGTCCATCCGCCCGATCCACCCGCTGGCTTTCGTGATGCTGTCCCGCCCGCGTCGTCGCCCTCGGTCGTAGCAGTCGTCGTCGCCGCCATCCTCGTCTTCGACATCGTCGAGGTCGCCTTCGTCGTCATCGGCGTCGGCTGCGGCGTCGACTTCGGCGTTATCGGCGTCGCCAGCTGGCGCGAAGAGGGGGGCGGACGGGCCTGGTTGCCCCGCAGGCGGGGAGGGGCCGGAAGTCCCATGTTTGCTGGGCCGGACCCCTGGCCTGGGGGGCCTCGCTGCCGGGTGTTCGAAAGAAGCGCCCGTGCACCGCACTCGCTTTTCGGCACGAACGAGAGGGTACGGAAAGAATGGGTACAATGCCCAACAGCAGTTCCTGTTCCTTTTGAACAGGACCGATTTCGGGCGTCCAAATCGCTCACTTCACCAGCACTGGCGATTTACACATGAGGCAACAAACCTTGCTGGAGATGGGCCCCGTGGCGCTCGCAGGTTCTGGTTCAATCCGCGTGTCGCTTCTGAGTTTGAAGGCTCTCCTGACCCCGAACGTGCCTCTCTGCCTTCCCCCCGGGCCTGCGCCATGGCCACACGGCAGGTGCGCGATGTCAGGGCAGAAGTGGGAAAGGTCGCTGCAATGCGACTTCGAGAATGTGCGTGCATGGTTTGCCAGCGTGGGCTCCAATCAGTAGTGTCTTGCACCCTGCGTGTGGAAGCTATGCTGTGCAGCCTGTGCGGTGCAAGCTGTGATGGTTGAAAAGCAGTGCGGTGCAACTTATGCGTGGTGCAAGCTGCGCCGTGCAGGCCACGAGGCGCAGGCAGCGTGCGGTGCAGGCTGCGTCTGCTCGGCCACTGGGCGCAGGCCCTCCGGGGCAAGCTGTGCGGCGCAAGCTTGAAGTCGGGCCTGTCCCCCTACAGGGGGATTTTCGACGAAACATAGAAAATACCCCAAACATACCCCCAAGACGGTTCAAAAAAACCCAAGAGTAGTCCCCACACTGTTTTGGGACTATTGTTGGATCATTTTTGGGGTATTTTCTGTTTCTCGTCGAAAATCCCCCTGTGGGGGGGACAGGCCCGACTTAACCCCAGACCCCCGACGTAATGATTTTTTCATTACGTCGACCCCCAGAGGTCCCGACCCCTTCCCCAGGACCGGTTTGTCATCCCGAGTCGTTTTTTGACGCGCCCGAGGCCCGGTGAGGGCCCCCAGAGGCCGAAAATGGCGAAAAACCTCCCGTCGTGATTTTTTCATGACTCGAGGGGGTCTGGGACGCAGGCTGTGCGCTGCAGGCCGCGTGGCGCACGCCGCGCGGCGTCGGCTGTGCAAGCCGCCCGCGCGAGGCGCCCACGCGGCGCCCGCGGCCGCCCGCCGGGGGCGAGGCCCCGACAGGCCCGTCCAGCCCAGGGCCCGCGGGGGCGCCCGCGGGGCGCCCAGCGGCCGCCGCCCAGCAGGGCGACCGATCGGGCGCGCCTCGGGCCTTCGTCCTGTGTCGTGCTCGGCGCGCTCGTGGGCCCCCTGGCCTCCCAGCCTCCCCAGGCCCCCTCGAGTCATGAAAGAATCACGACGGGAGGTTTTCCGCCATTTTCGGCCTCTGGGGGCCCTCACCGGGCCTCGGGCGCGTCAAAAACGACTCAGGACGACAAACCGGTCCTGGGGAAGGGGTCGGGACCTCTGGGGGTCGACGTAATGAAAAAATCATTGCGCGGGGGTCTGGGTCCGCTGCAGGCCTTCGCACCCTCCGAGGGGAATGGCCCCCCCCCTGCGACGTCGTGCTTTTGCAGCGTTCGCCGTGCTGCGTTCGTGAGCCCGGGATATCCCGCGCCACCGCAGGTTCGCTGTTCTGGTTGCGCCTGGCGCTCAAGAGAAGCAGCTTCTCCTGCCCTGCCCTCCGAGCCCGCTTGCAGAAGCAGGCGCCGCCCCGATGTTTGGTCGCAGGTGTTTGCTTTTTCCCACCGGGCAAGCCGGGCAGCACCTGCCTCCCCTCACACGAGAGGTCGCTTGTTTATTCATTGCTTTGCCGATCGGCGCGGGCCCTCGCCCCCCCACCCCCCCACCCTCTATGGAGTAGATCTTGGCCGTTCTGCGCTTTTTTTCGCGCAGGTGGGCTCTCAAACCATAGGGCGCACTGCTGCAAGCAGTCGCACTAAGCAGCGGTCCGGAGCCAGACCCATCCCCTCCCCCCCCCTTCCGCCCAATGCCAGAACGCCGAATACAGTGGGGGCCCATGCCAAGAAACACCCTGCTTGCCTCCAGGGTGCCCTGGGTTTGGGCTCAGATGTTTTTTTTGCGATGGAAGGCGTGACGTGCCCTCATCAAAGATCCATGGATGTCCTGGGGTCTCAGGGTTGAGTCTCTTGCGGAAGGTTTCTTGTGGTCGGGCCCTTGTTTTCGGATGCAACTCCTGGGAGGTCAAATTCTGTTTTCGCCCTGGTCCCAAATCCGGCTTAAACCAGCTGAATCCCGCTCAATCCGGCTTGATCCTGCTTAGTCCGAGGCCCACTCCGACGTACTAGCTCCCAAATGGGGCTCCATCCCCCTTCGTTTTTCCGACAAAGCCTCCCAGTAGTTGCCTCCTAACCTAGCAGCCTATCAGAGCCCCGAATCATCAGGGGTAACTCGGGTCAGGGATAACTCGGGTTCGTTTTTCGCAATTTTCGGCCTCTGGGGGCCCTCACCGGGCCTCGGGCGCGTCAAAAAACGACTCAGGATGACAAACCGGTCCTGGGGAAGGGGTCGGGACCTCTGGGGGTCGACGTAATGAAAAAATCATTACGTCGGGGGTCTGGGTCCTAACCTAGCAGCCTACTGCAGGAAGACGCTCACCGAGAGACGCCTCCCAGCGCCGTGCCCCGTTGGCTTCCGCCAGGGGCCGCGGGCGGCGCCCCCGTCGGCCTGGGCGGCGCCGGCCCATCCTGCTTCCCCCCGGGGCGGCGGCCCGGCCGGGGGCGGGTGAGTCACCGCCCACCAAACCACCCCAGCCCAACCCGAAGGCCCCACTTTACCCTCGATTTCCAGTCGGGGGGGGGGGTCGGGAAACATCGAGAAAACACATGTGGAACCCTTACCCCCCCCAACCCGAAATTCGGGGCTTCGGGTTGGGTTGGGGTGGTCTGGTAGGTAGTCAGTGAGCGGGCCATGGGTCAGAGGAGGGAAAGGTACCCATGCTGCGGGCGAGAGTTATATCCACATCCAGTGCGCCTTGGACTTACTTGGAAGGGGTGCCACAAGGCCGCGGCGCACTGGATATAGACAAAAATCGAGCCTCTGGGGGCCGGACTCTTATCCATATCCAGTGCGCCTCGGGTTTCCGGGGAAGGGAGCCCAAACTTCAAGCCACAATGGATATGGTCTCGAATCTTCCCCGCGCATGCCTTGGGATGCAACTCCCGGGAGGTCAACTTCTGATCTTGCCCTGGTCCGCAATCCGGCATGGTCCCGCTGACTCCGGCTTAACCCCGCTTTAATCAGGATTAATCCCGCCTGATCTGGCTCAATCCCGCTTAATCCGCGGAGCGATCTGGCGTAGCAGCCCCCCACTGGGGCTTAATCCTCCTTATTCCTTCCGACGAAGACCTCCCAGTAGTTGCCTCCTAACATACCTCTACCCATCGGTCGTTGAAAGTAGGTATTTTAGGACTCCCAGATTCCAACCCACTGTAGGCGCCTTCCTAGTTTAATGCTCGTGCGGCCTCACCTTTTCCGTCCTCCTTAGGGGGCGGACGGAACTTAGGAGGCGATCGTTCAGAGGAGGAAAAGGTACAGGGTACAGTTGGGGCCCATGCCAAGACTAAGACCCACCCTCATTGCCTCTAGGGTGCCCTGGGTTTTTTGGGTTCCGATGGTTTTGCGATGGAGAGCGTGACGTTCCCACACCAGAAAACCAGGGGCGTCCTGGGGTCTCAGGGTTGGGTTTCTTGTGGAAGGTTTCTTGTGGTCGGGCCCCTACTGCATTCATACCGCTACCTTCCCCTCAATTTCCCCTTTTGGGGCCTCCTGGGCCTCCGTCGTCGCCACCGCTGGATTCGCCTCGAACTCCTGGTCAGAACGCGCCCCAGGAGAGGTCCGGGGAGTAGCGGCATCGGAAACCTTTTGGCGTCCCCCACTCGTAACTCCCTGGAGAATCTGGACGCCCGAGATGGGCACGGAAAGAATGGGCACTATGCCCAACAGCAGTTCCTGTTCATTTTGAACCAGATCCGCTGTCCACGCCGCCGCGGCCTCTGTCCATTCGAGACAGAAGGCCGCCTGCCCAACAGCGGCTGCTGTTGGTTTGGGACAACATTTGCTGTTGGGCATTGTACCCGTTCTTTCGGTACCCATTTCGGGTGTCCAAAGTGAAGGCAAGGCTGCACGAACAGAAATTGCCACAGGGCCCGCGCGGATGTCTCGGACCTGCGCGCGGGACCTTCTGGTGGCGTCTTCGGCGCCAGGCCTGGGCGCGCTCCAAGCGCCAGGGAGGGAGGGGGCCCCTCGCCGATCCAAGGGTCCGCGTGCTGCTCCTCCTCCTCCTCCTCCTCCTCCTCCTCCTCCTCCTCCTCCTCCTCCTCCCCTCCTCCTCCTCCTCCTCCTCCTCCTCCTCCTCCTCCTCCTCCCCCTCCTCCTGCTGCTCAACTTCTGGAATTGACGGGCGAAGAGCGGTAGAAAATAAACTTTTTCGCCGTCGGGGACACCTGCCCCTGGGCGGCTGGACAGTTTCTTCCCTCACGGTGCCACCGTAGGGGTACAAACTTTCCAGCCGCCCAGGGGCAGGTGTCCCCGACGGCGAAAAAGTTGATTTTCTACCGTTCTTCGCCCGTTAACGGAAGTCTGTGTTTGTGCCGTCGTTCCGTTCTCTCTACGGCTTTCCCGTCCCCCCCTCCCGCTCTCTCCCTCCTTCTGTCAGGAGGGAAAAAAACTCACAGACACAATTAATCCTCGATTTCCAAGAAAATATTGGAAAATATGGGAAGTGGGCGGGAAGACAGAAACCCAGAAAATATGGGAAAATATGGGGGATCTTTTTATTTTTGTGTATTTATTTGTGTGTCCTGGGGCCCCTTTATTCTGGGGCGCCCGCGACCGGAGGTCAACGAGGTCAACGTGTTCGGGCCTGTGGAGTTCGGCCTGTTCGAGCCCGGGCAGCACTACGCGCGCGCCCCGGGGCCGGGTATGGTCGTGTACACGTAAGAGTGGCCTTTCGCCGGAGTGACCTTTGGTGCGGGCCCAATGGGGCCCCCCGATCGCCGAACCCGAGGCGGTAGTAGCGTCTTGCGCGCCTGTGTTTGGTCCCCCCGCGGCCCCCCCAAGAGCCGCGCACCAGAGGTCACTCTTGCCCAGGGTCACTCTTGCGTGTAGCCGATATGGGGCGGACGGGGCGTATCATAACGAGAGAGAGAGAGAGGGAGAAAGAGCAGGGTGAGGTGGGAGAGGGGGGGGGTAGAAGGAGGAGGCCCTCCCATCGAAATCCCCTCACGCGCCCCTGCAAGTTCTCCCTGTCACTACGGGAAGCGCACCCCTTGAGTGACCAGCGCACTTCGGCCTATGCTCTTGGCGAGGGCCCTTGCCCTGCAAGGGAATTGCCTCACCTGCCCGGCGTGCTATCGCGAGCAAGCACTTCTCGTACAGGCAGGCGGGGGGTCCAGCGACATCCCCCCTTTCGCAGCAGGACCGCCGCCCCTCCCCCATCCGGGTGCAGCTGCCGCTGAGGTTCCGCGCGGCGCTGCGTGCGCTGAATTGCCGGGCCTGTAAATCTACGGTAGGTTTGCGTCGTGTCGACCAGCGGCGACTCCAGCGCGGGCGTTCAAGGTTGAACGCCGCCGGCGACCCCGAATCGATCGACGTTGAACGATCCGACGTTGCGGCAGCGGCCGATCGTTCAAGGTTAAACGATCCCTGCGGTGTCAAAAACCAACGCTGGGGTCGGCACGACACGAACCTGCCGTAGCAAAGTCTCAGGCGAGATCTACATTTTGAATGCGCGCGGCGCTGAGGCGGTAGCCGCCTTGTGGAAACGGCCACCGCTCAAGATTTGACGCTGCTGCAAGACGTTGAAGGGAATACTCGAGGTGCTGAGGCAGGCCCCCTTGGAAAAGGAAGCGCGCTGATAGTGAGGACTGTTAAAGAGAATGTGCGCGGTGCCCAGGCGAGAGCACCACGTTGAACATGATCCCCTCGCCATGTTACTAAACCAATGCCACGTGTTAAGACGGATCGTCGCGGCGATCATGCGGGAACCGCATTTTGAAAACGACCCCCCAGCATCCGTGAAGTTGCAGCAATTTTTTAAGACGGACGTCTTCGGCGCTGAGGCGAACACGACAGGTTGAACACGCCGCCACCTGCTGTTTGAAGCTGCTGTAGCTGTTCAAGCTTGTGCGCGCGGTGTGAAGGCTGGAGCCGCTTTTTCCACCCGTGAGGGTGTGGCACATTTTTTAACAGAATGCGCGCGGCACCTAAGCGATAGCCACATGTCGAAAACGACCCACGTCCATGCGTAAAGCTGCTGCAAACACTGATGTCGAATGCGCGCGGCACTTAAGCGATAGCCACATGTCGAAAACGACCCACGTCCATGCGTAAAGCTGCTGCAAACACTGACGTCGAATGCGCGCGGCACCTAAGCGATAGCCACATGTCGAAAACGACCCACGCCCCTGCGCAAAGCTGCTGCAACACACTGACGTCGAGTGCGCGCGGCGCTGAGGCCAGAGCCCTATTTTGTGAAGACCAGCCGCCCTGCATCCGGGCAGCTGCTGTTAACTTTTTGTAAGACGCGTGCCCGCGGCGTCGAGACGAGAGGTACTCCAGATTTCGTAGTAAAGGGAGGGGGGTCTCATTTCGGGGGGGGTCTCTTCCAGGCTATCTTGGGAGGGCCTGGGGGGTCTTGGGACGATGTTTTGGAGGGTTCTCCCACGGGGGAGGTCTGACATGGCTTGTCTTGGAGGGTCCAGACCCCCTCCCTTTATTAAGAAATCTGGAGTATCCATTCTTTACCCGGCACCCCTCCATCCGTGCAGCTGTTGCAGGTGCCAAGCTTCAGGGTCACAGGTGGTACTGAAGTCTCAGGCGGAACGCCCGGCCCGCCCTGCCGACTCCTCTGGGGGTCCCACAGCGAGGAGCCGTGTGCAATGACAAACAGGGGCGGAGGAGGAGGGGGAGGGGGAGGACACTTGTTCAGGCACTGAGATTCGACGGGCGTCCTGCCGCTCCGTGGCCCCATGGGGCGCTCCACCGAAGGCCCCGGTCGCGGTGCCCACGCGCGTCCCCGCCACCCCTTTCGGCACACCCATCACACGCTTCGTGGCCCCATAGGGTGCTCCACGGAAGGCCCTGATGGCGGTGCCCACATGCGCCCCCGACAACCATTTCGGCACATCCTTCACACGCTTCGTGTCCCCATAGGGAGCTCGACCGAAGGCCCCAGCAGCGGTGCCCACATGCGCCCCCGCCGCCCATTTCGGCACACTCTTCACACGCTTCGTGGCCCCATAGGGTGTTCCACGGAAGGCCCTAATGGCGGTGCCCACATGCGCCCCCGCCACACATGTCGGCACACACCTCGCACGTTTCGTGGCCCCATGGGGAGCTCCAGCGAAGGCCCCAATGGCGGTGCCCACTGTGCCACATGCGTCCCCGCCACACATGTCCGTACACTGTTGCACGCTTCGTGGCCCGCAGGGAGCTCCACCGAATTCCCCAGAAGCGATGCCCACGTGCGCCCCCGCCACCCACTTCAGCACACCCCTCACACGCTTCGTGGTGCCATAGGAAGCTCGACCGAAGGCCCCAGTAGCGGTGCCCACATGCGTCCCCGCCACCCATTTCGGCACACACTTCACATGTTTCGTGGCCCCATTGGGAGCACCGAAGGCCGTAGTGGCGGTGCCCACATGTGTCCCCGCGCCCTATTTCGACACACCCCTCACACGGTTCGTGGCCCCATGGGAGCTCCAGCGAAGGCCTCAATGGCGGGCGGTGCCCATATGCGCCCTAGCCACCCATGTCGGCACACCCCTTACACGTTTCGCGGCCCCATATGGGGCTCCATCGAAGACGATAATTATTCACAACTGCGTTACTCATGACTACATGTGGTTGGGTCCTTCGCCAGGCTATGCGTTGTTGTATCGTTTTGCATTGTGTTTTTCGTGTTTGTTGGCCCCTCGCTGTGGATCATGATTTTCGTTCGCCCTGTGTTGCCTTCTGGTCGAAGTCTGTTCCTTGTCTTCCCTGCTGTCTTCGCTCCCGGTTGTTCTTTTCTGCTGCAGAGTTCTCCCTCTCAGAGCTAAGAATCACGGGCTTGTTTTCCACGACCACCACCATAGGTTGGAGGGGGGAAGGAGGTGAAGGATGAGGAGGGGGACGAAGAGGAGGAGGAGGAGGAGGAGGAAGATGACCCCCTCCCCCTCCTACGTATGGTGGTGGTGGTGGTGGAAAACGAGCCCACCAAAGAACGCTAAGCAAACGCTCTAACACCAGTCTGCTGCCGGCCCGGAACAGGCCCAGAGGCCCGATGGCCCGAGGAGGGGCAATCGGCCATCAGGCCCGCCAGCACTGATGGCCACGGCAACCTTCAGACAATGCACCCAGCTGGTCTGAGAATGCTGAAACAACGCAGCTGAAAACGCACAACAAATCAATAGTGTTGTATCGTTGTTAGTCTTCTCGTTGGGACCTCAAGACGCTAAACACATGGATTCCAACATGCCGAGTGAAACGCTGTTCTTTTTTTAGCCGTGGGCGCATTTGAGAAGAACGAAGATCATCACCGTCGTCATCATCACCATCATCATCATCATCATCATCATCACCATCATCATCATCATCATCATCATCATCATCATCATCATCATCATCATCATCATCATCATCATCATCATCATCATCATCATCATCATCGCCATCATCGCCATCGCCATCGTCATCATCATCGTCATCATGCTGCAATCTACGATCCCCATCTAGAGAAAATCGGTAGCGCCGAAACGAAGTTCGGTAGCGCCAGAAGAATTCGGTAGCGACGACGCGCTCAAATTCGGCAGCTCTGAAACCAATTTCGGTAGCGCTCTCCCATTTTTCTAGTGCGATTTCGATCGTGTGTGCAATGCGTTCGCTACCGGCTTTGAGCGCTGATTTTCAGCACGGTCGCGACCAGATCCTTCGAAGTGCTACCGGAAAAACTTGTTATCGAATGACCTGGGTCGCCATAGCATGCGTCAGTCGTCGCCGCCGCCGTCGTCGTTCGAGGTTCGAGGACCGAGGATTAGGATGACGTTCTGGGCGCCCTTTCAGGCCTCAGGGCACCTGCGGGGACCTCATGCGACGACGGGAGTGGGCGGGGTCGCCATGAACCGCGACTGAGGTGCGTGCGACGCTGGTGGACCGCGCGTCTATGAATGACGCCGTCGAAGGCGCGTGCCCGCCCGGCCGCCCGATCGGGCCATCACCCGCGCAGAGTGGGGCTGCCAAGGAAGGATCGGGCCAGACGAAAGGGGGGGATTGGGAAAGGGGGGCTTACGAAATTGGCTGCATGCAGCTGGTTTCAGCCCCACCGAGGAGCCCATTCCTCGATACATGGCCGCCTCCTGGCGCCGGGAGGTGCCGGGAAAGTCAGCTACGTGAGCTGATTCTCAAATCCCCCCCTTTGCTATCCCCCCTTTCGCCCGACCCGAAAGGAGGGCTTCCTGGGGTGGTGGGGGAAGGCGAGGAGGGAACGCCTCGCCAAGGAGTTCCAAAACGGCCGAAACACTGGAAGCGAGCACGGGCACGGGGTGGACGCGACGGGTGCTCGGAGGGACGACCACCCCAGCAGGGAAGACCTGCGAATCGCTCGGCCCCAAGGAGAAGATCGAGGAGGAGGAGGAGGAGGCGGAGGAGGAGGAGGCGGAGGAGGACGAGGAGGAGGAGGAGGAGGAAAAGGAGGAGGAGGAGGATGAGGAGGAGGAGGAGGAGGAGAGAGATGTGGACGAGGAGGTTGGATGGAGGAGGGAGGACGAGAGAGAGAACTGGCGCTCCACGGGCTCTCCGGGCACTGCTCTCCGGGTGCCTCTGGGCGGAGAGCCGCTGTCCGCGGCCGTGGCCGCGGCCTCCCGAACGGAGGCCGCCGCGCCTCGCAGGCGCGAGGCCTCCTCCTCCTCCTCCTCCCTCCTCCTCCTCCTCCTCCTCCTCCTCCTCCTCCTCCTCCTCCTCCTCACCGGTCCCCCCTGCGTGCGTCGCGTCGGCCTCTTCCGCTGGGCAGCCTCCCGACGAGCGCCATCGCTCGGCCGCTCGTCGACGCGGAGCCTGCGCACCGCCCCCGTGCTCCAGACAGGCTCCGCGGATAGGAAGTCGGCCCGCTGGCAGGCGCCGCGCGGAGATGTCTTTCATCCCCCGATGGCCCCAGGGGCCCACAGGGGCTCCAGAGCGCCTCAGGGCCCTCGCCGGTCGACGAAGAGTTTGCCCTTTACGACTTCGTGTCACAAGACTTCTCACCGCACGTGTCCATTGTAACTGACGGCCCATGGCACCTCGTCGCGCTTGGAGCCAGATTTTACACGCTGGGCGTGCCCCAGTAGAGCGTCGGCGGATCCCTCACACATCAAGGAGCAGGAGCAGGAGGAGGAGGAGGAGGAGGAGGAGGAGGCTGAGAAGAACATTGTGTGGGAGGATGAGGTGCTGGGACAGGAGAGGCACAGGAGTTGGAGGAGCAAGGAGCGAGAGCAGCAGGAGCAACAGGATGAGCAGGAGAGAGGCAGCAGGAGGAGCATGAGAGCATGAGAAGGAGGAGGAGGAGGAGAAGGAGGAGGAGGGTGATCAAAAAGGAAAAGCCCAAACTAGACGCAGGAGGTTCAGAGATAACAAGACGTTCTGCCACGGGCGGGACACGTACAAATCAGAGGAGGGCGCTCCAACCACACGGCTCGCAGCCTCGGCCAGACCAGATGTGGACCAGCTGGCCGGCCCCTTCGGTCTTTTTCGTCGTCA
>CAUYUJ010018587.1:42500-62500 GCA_963575745.1 Prorocentrum cordatum
CGCGCCTCCTGCCGCGGGACCTCCGCACCGCGGCCGCACTGCGGCGCGCACGCCGCTGCGAGCTGCGACGGCTGCCACGCGCCTCGGCCGGGGGAAGGCCTCCTCCTCCTCCTCCTCCTCCTCCTCCTCCTCCTCCTCCCACCTCCTCCTCCTCCTCCTCCTCCTCCTCCTCCTCTTCCTCCTTCTCCTCCTCCTCCTCCACCTCCTCCTCCTCCTCGGGCAGGGCCTGCGCCCCGATGTCAAGCATTGGCGAGGCGTCCCGGCTCGCCTATCGCCCCACCAAAAACAATGTTCTGAGAACCTTTTTTGGCTCCCGCGAGATGTTCTGAGAACATTTCGGGCCGGGACTGTTTTGTTTTCACACATCGGGTTTATGTCCTAAGAACACTGTTTTTGTTCTCCGAACATTTTTGGGTTCTACGAACATGTCGTGGTATGACTCTAGGAATGCCGGACGGTCGGTCCCTGCTCAACGATGGGCTTTCTCGGCGGTGGGGCCACTCCGGCCGGCAGCCACCGCTACGGGCACCCTCTCTGCACCGGCGAGTGGTCTCCGGGGAGCGCTGCGGGGACGGCTCCACACGGCGGGCCGAGCCGAGTCGCCTCCTCCTCCTCGTGCACCTCCTGCTCCTCTTCCCCTTTTTCCACCGTTGCCATGTTGGCTCAGGACCCATGGCTCCCCAGGGGCCAGAGTGGATACCTCTTTCCCGAGGCTTGGCTACAGACGTTTTACGTTTCCTACACGGCCCTTGCGGTGAGCTGCCCAGCGGCCGTGAGTCACGCTTGCTTCTCCCTCGGGAACCCACGTGTGCGGGTAAGAAGCGAGCCATCCGCTTCCTGTAGTCACGGGCGACGGCAGGAAAATTGCGAGAAGCACCCCAGCCTCGCCCGTCGACCAAATGGGAGCCGAGGGGGCCAAGAAGCATGGGGACCAGAGGCGTGGTCGGATGGAGTCCGCCAAGCAACCTGAGTTGTCCGAGATGGGCGAATCCCAGGGTCGCCACCGCGAAATGCACGGGCGCCACCCACACCATCGCCACCGTGATCACAGTCGTGATTCCCGGGAGGATGATCGCAGTCCCGCATCCATTGAGAAGCCCCTCATCTCCGACAGCTTACCGATTGGCGGGACAGACGCGCCCATCTTGCCATCATCAGGTCCGCCATAGGAGGCGCCTTCTTGGCTCAACCAGCTCAAGAGCTCCGTCCGCGATAATGTTTCTTCCATCGCCCGCCTTGAGCACACAATGCAGCAGGAGATCCACCAAGTTCGTTCGGCGCCCACCCAGCGTGATGAACACGTCAGGAAGACCAACGAGAGGCCCATCGATATGGATAACAATCGCACGACCATGGAGACGCAGCTACATGAGGTCATAGCCGAGACAGCCAA
The DNA here is from genome assembly GCA_963575745.1 of Prorocentrum cordatum. Taxonomy (NCBI): domain Eukaryota; class Dinophyceae; order Prorocentrales; family Prorocentraceae; genus Prorocentrum; species Prorocentrum cordatum. The sequence goes on from CAUYUJ010018587.1 coordinate 43,894, forward strand.
ATCCAAGATCAGCGACATCTTGGCCCACTCCAATTCCCCACATCAGCAAGAACCCTCATACGTGCAAGCACATCTTCAGCATCATCACCAACAGCAGCATCGGCAGCGTGGTGGTGTCGTTTTCATGTCGTCGGCATGTCCCCAGGGCCGCTGCAAGAGGTGGATCGGCACATTCCCCCGCTCGCTCATTCTGGCCCAGAGGCAACCCAGTGGGAGACCACCGTCGCCCCCAAGATCCCCCACGAGGTTCTCCCGCAGATCGCCGTCACCATCTCCAGGGCTGTCACGTCCTACTCTTGTCGCCTTTCAATCTGAGGAGCTCGTCAGCAGATTCGGTAGTCTAGTTGCTGATTTGAACATCGATTGGAATGACCCCCGGGCGCAGCATAATTACGTCATCAAAGACAGGCCGGACCTTTCTACGCACGCGAGGCAGCGCCAGCACGCAGCCTACGTTGTCTGGGTTGGCACGGTCGGCCTAACGAAAATTGGCGGGGGGCATTTTGCCAATCTCAGGCTCGGTTGCGATGGTTTCCTGGGCCTCATTTCAGCAGTGACGAACCGGGAAGAGAAATTGCAGTACTGAAACGTCACCCCACGCGACGTCGCAGACATGCACGCTTCAACTAAGGCCGGCTAAGACGCTGACGCTCATGTACGATATCAAGCCCCACAATCTTCGTTTGTGCGGGGTGTCGGCGGCGCCAGCAGTTGACGCGAGGCACCTCGTTCTGCGACTGGCCAGCGGGCCGCAAGGCGCGGTGCCCCACGACGGGAAAATAGGCCTACAGAGTTCAGAATCTCCCAGCCAAGTTAGTTCCCAGCCTCCCGAGGGCCTTGCGCAGGCTCAGCCTTCCTTCCCCGTTTTCCCTCGCCACGTGCCCGCGCTCGATCTGCCCGCGGGGCGCCCACTCGCCATGCGGAAGTCTTCAAGCACCCCGCGAGCTTCGGTCCAGGAAGTTAGGCCACTTGAGGCACAGAACGCGCCATCTCGAAGCCTTGGTTGTTCGAGATTATCACGGGGCCCACGGTGGCATGTGAGAGTTGCAAAGTCGGTCCCCAACCTTAGGATTCACAGGACTTCTTGTTCCTCGGAGGCGGGTGGCGTTGTCTTTGGTCACCGTGCGTGGCAGGTTGGCGATGCGCTGTTCTTCCATCTCAAGCAGCGAGAATGTTCCCGGGCGCTTCTGCTTCTTCTTCTTCTTCTTCTTCGGTGCAGGGGTGGCGTTCTCCAACCTCTACCTCGACCCCGAGCTTTTACAGACGCAGCAGAAGTAACAGCTCATAATGCCAGCTACCGCAAGGCCTAGCTATGCCCGCGCCACTGGGGCATGTGGCGGGGACCGCGATTGCTCTGAGAAGGGGGCCGGCAGGATGAGCACCAGCGGCGGTCGCATCAAGACCACTGGCCACGTGGCCAGAATTGTCCATTCTGTTTGTCGAAGTCTTGTCGAAATCCTCCAGGGCCCGCTCGCGCGAAAAATTGATTGTCAGGGCCAGGTTGTCTCCGTTCGGCGATCGGGCAGGCTTTATTTCGACGGCTTCGATCGAGCCGCGGGACCTTCGGCGAAGAACATGCGCATCACGGAACGCAATGCTCGGGCTCTCGGCTCGCCCTGCAGGCGGCGGAAGGGGGCTGAGTGCGCCGAGGTGCACTGCCAGGTCCAAGATTCCTGTATGTGAGATCCCCGCTTAACTCAATAATTACCCGCCTCGAACGTATCCCTATCCCTAAGATTGACCCGCCAAAACGCGATGACAATCTTAGGGATTCGCCATCAAAAAATAAGGGCATCCCTAAGATTGGCATCGTGATGCGGAGGTGCCCAGCATAGGGATAGGGGTATGTTCCAGGCTGGTAAAATAAGACCAGCCTTCCTGAGGCCCCGCGGAGGCCGCTCTCGGGCCCGAAGACATCGCGCGCGTGAAGCCGCGAGGCGCGCCAACACACCAAGCCGAGCTCCAGGGCCCGTGGCCAATCAAAAAGAAGCGCGCGAGCATCATCATTATCCTCCCCTTCCCCTCCTCCTCCTCCTCCTCCTCCTCCCTCCCTCCTCCTCCTCCTCCTCCTCCTCCTCCTCCTCCTCCCCTCCTCCTCCTCTCCTCCTCCTCCTCCCTCCTCCTCCTCCTCCTCCTCCTCCTCCTCCTCCTCCTCCTCCTCCTCCTCCTCCTCCTCCTCCTCCCTCCTCCTCCTCCTCCTCCTCCCTCCTCCTCCTCCTCCTCCTCCTCCTCCTCCTCCTCCTCCCTCTCCTCCTCCTCCTGCTGCCCGCGGCCCGTGCCCTTGCCCGTGGCCCGTGCCCTTGCCCGTGCTCGCGGAGGAGGCGGGCGAGGCTCCGCCCCTCGCGATTGCCGTTCGTTTTCGGTCCCGTCCGAGTGCTGCCGTTGGGAGTCGATGCAGCGGCGCGAAGTCGAGGAGTTCTCTCGGGCGTTGTCGCGCCCCGCCAACGTTCGACCTCGGCGCGGGCAGAAGAGCGCGGTCGCCGACGCGAGCGCCCACGCCGCGGCGAAGGAGCGCGAGCTGTCTGGGCCTCGGGGGCCGGCTGCCGCTCGGGCCTTTTCAGCGTCGCAAGTCCTGCCTCCGCTCCATGAGAGATAGACGTGGAGCTCCTCGCAAGCGCCCTTGGCCCCCCCCCCCCCCGTGCCCCTGCCGCCATTGGGGCCAGGTTTGCAAGCTTCTCCGGTTTGAGGTGCTCGGCCCGTTCGCCCAGACTCTCGCGGGGGAGGTGGACGGAGATGACCGGTCGCGTCAAAGTCTCCGCTCCTGGGTTCGGCATGGAGCGCCCTGCTCGGCATGGAGCGCCGCGGGCCCGAGCGTTCTGCCGTGCTCTTCCTCGCGCGCGAGTCGAAAAGTCCGACGGCGGGCAGATGCGCGGGGGTTTGCAGTGGCCGCCCGGCGGCGCTCCTTCTCAAAGAGCTTTTGAAGGAGATCCCCGGGCCCCGAGGAAGGAGACCATCTCGGCCGAGGCCGCTCTCCTCCAGCCCGACCGACGACGGCGCGCGCGCCGCTCGCAGGAGTCGCCCACGACGTCCTCGCCGGTGTCTGGCGGGGGCTCTCCCATGGAGCCGCGCGCCCAATCGCGCGATCGACGCGCAGCGATTCGGGGGGCGCGCGCGACGTCGACGCCCGCTTGCTGGGTGCCCGCCAAGGCTTTCCCAGCCTCAATCTTTCCTACTGGGGCACGGTCCCTACGAGGACGCGGGCCCCTGGCTTCTCCGTGGGCGCCGTGCAGAAGCTCGACAGGCGGGGCCCTGGAGAAGGAACCCTTTTCGTTGGGGAGGGGCTCCGCGCTCCTTAAGTGTTTCGCAGCTTGCCCCAGGCATTCCTTCTGTTGCCGACAGGAGATCGAAGGTTCACTTATGGAAAAGAGGGGCCTCGTTCCTTATTTATCCTTCCTTAGGTCAACGCCCCGACTGTATTCCGTGGTTCGTCCGAACAGTTTTCCCAGACGAGGCGCCGGGCCACGCGGGCGGCCCGGCCTGCGGGGGGAGCGTTTGCTGTCTGCGAGGGCAGGGTCCACCGTTACTCGTTCGTCCTCGCTGGGCCTTCATGCGCCCCCGCCTACAGTCGGGGCGTTGACCTAAGGAACCCTAAATAAGGAACGAGGCCCCTTTTTTCCTTAAATTAAACTTCGATTTACCATTGAAAACCTAAGGAAAACCCAAGTCAAACTGTAAAACAATCAAGGAACACCGAGCCCCTCCCCAACGAACAGGGTTCCTTCTTCAGCGCCCCCGCCTATTTCGGCGACCGTGCTATCGTGGCCAGGTGTCTCTTCTCTCCAGCGCCGGTGGTGGCGCACGGCGTAGCCAGGATTGTTCCCTGGACTAGCCCGATGGCCCATCCCGCCAGATACGCGACATCGCGCTTCCCAGCAGTTTAACCTCGCAGAGGTCAAAGCCAAACTCAGACCCCAAGGGGCATGCGATGACAGGTATCAGATTTATGCTTCCGGGAAGTATCTCGGGATTGGCATCCCCTTGACTGCGCGCGAAAAATCGCCGGCGGTGCCCGCGGCCGCCCTCTGGAAGCGAACCCTCCAGCTGCAGTTCCTGGAACTGTTCGCCCAGGACGTTATCGTCTTCAGTACTTCCGTCTTGTGAATTGTTGGCCGCGTGGTCTCAGGTCATCGTCCTTCTCGCGCTGTGCGCAGCGCTGAGCATGATGCGTTGCAAAGGCTGGTCCGCGGGCCCATGGGCGCCCTCTCCGCCAGCGTGACTCATCCACTTGCAGGTTCGGCATCGCCATCTTCATGCTCGCGCGGCTGCTTTCAGAGTCGCTATCAAGAACGAAGCTGTTCACAAGGGTCAGCAAATCTACTACGGCGCATCTGACGGCGACGACTATGTGGTCGCCCATCAGCGCGGCGAGCTATGTCGGCGTTCCATTGTTGTGTTTCACGCTTGCGTTTTCAAACTTGTGGAGCACGCTGTTGTCGAGTCGGCCGCTGGCTATTGTTCCACGTGAGCCCTTGGCGAGTGGAACTTAAGGCAAGGTTCATTCTGAGGTGATGAACCATTGGTCCAGCTGCATGCTTGTGCTCGCCCCAAGGCCTCGGAAATGGCGCGCCGACTTTCCCGACCCTGTCGCCATCTGCACCGTCCTCCGCATCAGTATGATCGTTGCCAGCTTGCCGTCCCGCGTTCTCTCCCCGGAGCTCTAAACGATTCTCAACGGGCGGAACGCTTCGGCACGATGCAGAAAGGGATCTCGGGTATGTAAATTGGGTTGTCGGTGTGGGCGAGGTTATTATATGTTGCATTACCTCTCATGTAATGAGCTTCGACCTGCTGTGAAAGTCCTCCTTCCGTTCATCCACGCTCGTGGGCTTCGGGAGGATCCGACAGTTTCATGGTCGGCGCCCCCTCGTACTTAGCCAGGGACGAAATCTGTAGTACTGCCCCAGTTGTAGATACGATTCTTTCGACGTTCAATCACGCGCGTCCCTGTGCCTTCCTTCCTTCCAGCATTATCCGCAGTATTCACGGGCTAGAGCGAGGGCGATCTCTGCCTCCTCCGCTTTTGCCGGTCGTTTCTTCCAAGGCCACTCCAGCGGACAAGCGCGCGGCCGATTTGTGCGTTCCTCCTCTCTTTTTTCTTCGTCCGCCCTCTCCGGCTCTTCCCTCCTCCTGCTCCTCCTCCTTTCTCCCTCTTCTCCATCCTCCTTGTCCCCCTTCCTCCTCGACCCCTTCCTCCTCCTCCCCCCGCCGCCGGCCAGCTCGGGGAAGAGGGCGTCGAAGGTCCGAGGTGATTTTGGTTGTCATTGGAGATTCGCGCCGAAGAAAAATGATTCCGACGGAAAGGCACCGCACATCAATCTCCATAATTAATATAAAATTACCTTTCTGAAAGCCGAGACTCTCTTCCTGTGTCCTCATCGCCCTTCTCCTTCTCGCCCCCATGCTTCCCCCTGCTTTGCATCCTCTTCGTCCTCCTTGCCCCTCTCCTCCACCCACCTCCTCCCTCGCTTCCTTTTGCAAGGGCGCGCAAGTCGGTTTTCTTCGGTGACGCCGCCGCCTCTGCCAGCATGCGCGCGTTCTCCGATGGCCAGATCGCGAAGCCATTGGGGCAACCCTGCGGGCCAGGCCCTTGGGACAACCCCGCGACGAGTTCCTGGGGCGCGTGGGCAAGCCGCTGGGACAACCCCGCAGTTGTCGAGCAAACCGCGGCCGCGCTCCGGCGGGAGGCACCGCGAAGCCTAGCTTTGCCGCGAGCTGCTCAGCCTCAGCCCAAAAGTTCGCAGCCCTCTTGTCGAAGTCCCCAAGCGCTTTCCACAGGGACGCCGGCGACCCGCGCTCAAGAAACTCCCGAAGGCGGCCGCGCATGACCAGCATGTTCCGCACGCGCGTGGCGCGGAAAAGCATGACGTAAAAGTGCAGCCACCACTGCGCGTCCGATATGCCCATGCGGCCCGCGTCCTCATCCCTGGTGCAGTCGAAGGCGACGCCTTTGCGCAGCGTTTGGCCTTGCGACAGCGAGGATGTGAGGTACGACGCGTGCGTCAGGGTGAACCCCGAGCGGCGCACAACGTGCGGCCCCGAGCCTTGCCACGCGTGTTCCAGCTCGCTCGCCCGCGCGTCGGCTTTGTTCCCTGTCGCAGCAGATGGCGACCTCCCTGTAGATCAGGGGATCCTTGAAAGCCGTGCCCCTGCTGCCGGATTCCCTGCGGCACGTAGCGGGGGTGAACGAGCTGGCCCGGTGCGCGTTCCTCGTTTTTCCGTTCGCCTTCGCGGTGAAACCCGAAGGACCCGATGGTGGCCCGTTGCCCCCGCACGAACCCCACCCCAATTTTTCCAGCTCTTCCCGCGCGGCCACGAACCATGTTTATGCCGACGCGTAAGGTAAGACGCCGTGGGTGTCCCCCTTCTTGTGCATGTCCGGGACGTTCGCGACGCACCAGCCCGCATGGGGGTCGCCGCGAATCGCGCAACACCCGCCGACGCCCTGCAATAAAACCACAATCGTTTCGCGAGTCATTCACAAGTTTGCTTTCTTACGGTGTTCATGTGCTATGCTTCGTAAAATGTTCCGATGACCCACCTCGGATTCGAACGTGAAGTGCGGACTCCATAACGAGGGGGGCCCTGCTCTAGCCTTCCACGCTTCTGTTCACGACTTATCGGTCAAGGAGCTCAAGTGTTTTGCCTTGTGTGTTTTCCGATGAGCCGCGTCGGATTCTAGGCGAAGCGCGGGCCCCATTGGATGGGGCTCTCGCTCGAGACTTTTCCGCGATACGCTGACGACTCTACCCGGTGGGGTTCTCAACTGGTGTGTGTTGGTAGAATGTTCCTAGGACCCGCCCCCGATTCGAACATGAAAGGTGAGCCCTATAAGCAGAGTGCTCCCACTCAAGACCTCGCTCTTCAGTGACAGCTTAGTTCCTCAAGACTCTCAGGTGTTATGTTTGGGAGAATCATCCGATTACCCACGTCGGGTTCGAACACAAAGCGCGGGCCCCATAGGGTGGGTGCTGCCGTTTTTGATTTTTGTGATATTCAATCTCAATGTGCCTCCTTATGTGCTCAAGTGTTTTGTTTGGTCGAATTTTCCGATGACCCACTTCGGTTTCGAAGGTGAAGCGTGGTCCCCATAGGGAAGGGGCTCACGCTCGAGATGTCCTCGCAATTCAGTGACACTTTGCCTCTCTAGGGTGCTCAAGTGATATTTTGATGGAGTTTTCCGGCGACCCGCCTCGGATTCGAACATGCTGCGCGGGCCCCATAAGAGAAGAGCTCCCGCTCGAGACGTCCCCGCTATTCATTGACAAGTTGTGTTCTTATGTGGTCAAGTGGTATGCCTGGTAGGGTGTTCCGATGACCCGCCCCGGATTCGAACATGAAATGCGGGCCCCATAGTGAGCGGGCTCTCGCTCGAGACTTTTTTCCAATTCGATCACAATTTGCCTCCTTAGGGTGCTCAAGTGCTGTGCCTGATCACGTTTTCCGAGGACCCGCATCAGGTTCGAACGCGAAGTGTTGCGGCCCCATAGCGAAGCGGGCTCCCGCTCAAGACTTCCCCACGAGTCACACACGATTTGCCCCCCAGGATGCTCCGATGCTATTGAAATGGCCTCCGGCCAGTGCCGCCGATCCGGGGCGCTCTGGATGATGATGATGATGATGATGATGATGATGATGATGATGATGATGATGATGATGATGATGATGATGATGATGATGATGATGATGATGATGATGATGATGATGGTGATGGATGATGATGATGATGATGACGATGACGATGATGATGATGATGATGATGATGCTGATGATGATGATGATGATGAATGACGCTGATGACGATGATGAGATGATGATGATGATGATTGGTGATGATATGATGATGATGACGATGAGGATGATGATGATGATGATGATGATGATTGATGATGATGAATGATGATGATGATGATGATGATGATGATGATGATGATGATGATGATGATGAATGGTGTTGGTGGTGGTGGTGGTGGTGGTGGTGGTGGTGTGGTGATGATGATGATGATGATGATGATCGCTGATGATGAAGCTGATGATGATGATGCTGATGATGATGATGACGACGATGATGCTGATGATGCTGATGATGATGTTGATGTTGATGCTACATGCCTCGTGGAGTGTTCCGATGACCCGCCTCGGACTCGCAGGCGACGCGCGGGGGCCCACAGGGCGGGGGCCTCCCGCCCCAGAGGTCCTCGCCAGACCCGCGCTCTTCGCCTCCGGGAGGGCCCTCGGGCGCCATGCCTCCTCCTCCTCCTCCCCCTCCCCCCCCTCCTCCTCCTCCTCCTCCTCCTCCTCCTCCCCCTCCCCCTCCTTCTCCTCCTCCTCCTCCTCCTCCTCCTCCTCCTCCTCCTCGTCCTCCTCCCCCTCCCCCCCGGCCGTGTCGTCGTGTCGTGTCGCGTCGTGTCGACCGGCGGCGACCCCGCCGCCGAACGTTCCACGTGGAACGCCGACGGGTGCCCAGAATCGATCGATGCTGAACGATCGGGCGTTGCGGAGACGGCCGACCGTTCAAGGTGGAACGATCCGGCGCGGTGTCAGAAACCAGCGCCAGGGTCGACGCGGCACGGGTGCCTGCAGCATTCGGGCGCCGGCAGGCGCCCGTGCCCCTGCCACTGAGTTCCGCGCGCCGATCCGAGAACTTCGCGCGAGGCCTGCGCGGCGCCCCGACGTCGCGCGCGAAGTCTGCGGCCGCTGCGTGAAGCCAGGGGGTCGTGGCCACTGGCGTGCGACAGGGGATGAGTCACGAGGGGTAAGGAGGAGGATCAGCAGCAGCAGCAGCAGCAGGGAGAGGAGGGGGGGACGCGAAGTCGAGGAGGAGCATGGGAACTGATGACGAGTACGCATCGCATCGCCATGGAAGTAAACGTTCATTGCATGGCGCGTGCGCGTCGGCACCAAACGTGCACGATGAACGAGACCATTCTATAACATACTCACAGTCATATAAGATGTACGCGTGGAGTGCACATGGCTGAAATCATACAAGAACATGTGATTGAGTAGAACAACCATCACAATTACATAACAACAGATAATCAAACCATCCCGAAACCAATAGCAACACGCAAGCACAACCAGACTATAGCCACCATTTGACCAACAAGTGGCCAAACATGGCTGCGCAATGATCGCCAAGCGCCGCTTAGCGCCTGCGCAAAAAATGGAAGGATGACCCGAGCCAAAACGACAAGGTCAGGATCGCGCGAAAGTGTCAAAACGCCGCGCGAGCTTTCACACCGCGCGAAAGTAATCGCGAATCTTCGCGGCGCAGTCGCGCAGTTCTCTGGGCCAGGGCAAGCAATCTGACACATCATATGTTCCAGGAAGGCGGAACTGTGATAGCAGCCGAATGCCGAATGCCATATACACGATTCCGCATAACGTTTTCATGTGTAGCCAAGGCGTTGCGAGCTTGCAGCTTCATCCCTATTTTCCCTTGCGCGTCAGGCCTACCAGGATTTGCCAGTATTCCGCCCTATCGCCAGTACTGTTGAGGCCAGGGGCCATATCACCTGCCATTGCCATGTTCGCCCGAACCATTGGCCACTGGGCGCGCTCTTGGGGCGCGTCTTGAGTCGCGCGGGACGCCCAGCGTCGCGCGCGGCGCGCGGGCGAGATCTCTGCTTAGCGTCGCGCCCGCCGTGAGAGCAACGGCTGCGCGCGACGGGCGCTGCTTGGTGCCGTTGCTCCGGGCGGGTTCTCGGCCCTGTCGGCGCGGCCATTGCCGAGTTTTCGCGCAGCTCGAGGCGACTCCGCGCGGGTCTTGAGGACTGTGCGAAGCGTGCGCTGGCCGCTGGAAATTTTGCGAAGGGTGCATCGGCGCCCCGGTTCTCTTCCCAGCGACTTGACAATTCTTAGCCGAGTTTTCCGAAGACCCGCCTTGGATTCGAACACGAAGGGCGGGCGCCATAGGAATGGGACTTCCCACTCGAGACGTACTCGCTACTCACACGGCATGCGAGTGAGGCTCCCGGTCGAGTCTACTCTCTGTCATAGGGGAGAGGCTCCCGATCGATCGGTCCTCAATAAGAGTGTTGGAGTGCATGAGTGAGTGTGAGTGTGGGTGTGTGTGTGTGTGAGTAGGATGATGATTACGATGGTGATAATGCCCAAGATGAGCTGGATGATGGAGGTGGCGATGGCGACGGCGAGAATGAAGATGCTGATGATAATGTTGACGATGACGGTGGTGCTAATGATTATGATTGTGCTGATAATGGGTATGTTGCAATGATGGCGGTGATGATGATGATGATGATGATGATGATGATGATGATGATGATGATGATGATGATGGTGACAGTGATGCTTATGAGGATGATCGCGGTGATGATGATTCGAGTAATGGGGATGATGGGGATGATGAAGGTTTTCCGGATGAGGATGATGATGATGATGATGATGATGATGATGATGATGATGATGATGTTGATGATGAGGATGAGGATGATTATGAGGATAATGTTTATGATTCTGATTATGAGGGGGATGAGGAAAAGAGGGAGTGACATTCAGCGCGGGGTGCCCAGAGAAAACAATAACCTCACCTAAGACGTTGGGAGTAACAACGAACCGCGACAAGGCCTGAAAAGGCAGAGAAGCGCCCAGATGGTTTGCACCAGACCCCCGAAACTCGATTTCTCCTCCCTTGGCGGGGGGTGCCCGCGGAGCCGGTCGCTTCCGCCATTGCAACTTCCCCCTTTGCCCCCCCTCCCTCCCTATCGTCACCCACGCCACTGTCGGAGGAACACACCAAATAGAGGAGGAAGGTGTTCGTGGGGTGGAGTTGCGCAAGGATGGACCCTTCCGTTGGCCGAGGGGCCGTGGGGAGGGCTTCGCCCCCGCCAGCGCCTCGGAGGAAGAGGAGGAGGAAGAGAAGGAGGAGAAGGAGGAGGAGGAGGAAGAGGGGGGGGAGGAGGAGGAGGAGGAGGAGGAGGAGGAGGAGGAGGAGGAGGAGGAGGAGGAGGAGGAGGAGGAAGAGGGGGAGGAGGAGGAGGAGGAGCAGGAGGAGGAGGAGGAGGAGGAGGAGGAGGGGGAGGAGGAGACCCGAGAGGATAGAGACCCCCGCCCACACCCATCCATTCTTTCGATCGCTCGTTCGGCTTCGCGGAAGCGTGTGCCCGCTTCGGAATCGGGAAAATAGAGGAGGAGTCAGGAGGAAGAGGAGGAGGAGGAGGAGGAGGAAGAAGAGGAAGAGGAGGTGTCCTCTCCAGTGCCGGGTTACCCTCTGCTCTGCCCTCGTACTTTTGTTCCCTTGGGGCAGTGGCTACGTAAGTCCGAGCCATTTTTGACCACCCCGGGGCCGGGAAGACGGTACGGTCCCCAGAGGCCGAACGTGTCGAACCCTCGGCCGTCACGATACTGTGCTGCCCTTGCCTCGGGGAGGGGCGCCAGCCCTGCGCCCGGCCGCAGGACCGGCACTTCGACAACGTCGATGTCGCCTTCGAGCCCAACTCGCCGGAAGGAGAGCGGCGCGCGGCGGCCACCGCGTTCGGGTCTCAAGAGATGGGGGTCCATGCAAACGGGGGTCAGCCAGAGCGCCGGATTTTGCAGGATCCTGGCGAGCCAGGGGGGTGCACTGACCCGCGCCAGCGTGCAGGACTTTGCAGGATCTTGCAGGATCCTGCAAGGCCTGACTAGCCCGGGTCTGGATTGAACAGGGTCAGTCGATCCCCGACGCGGGCGGACGTCCACTGCCTCGCGGGAGGGGCCCCTAGGCCGCAACCCAGCGCATGGCGCCCCAGCGCGGGACGTGTCCACGCCACCCAGACCCCCGACGTAATGATTTTTTCATTACGTCGACCCCCAGAGGTCCCGACCCCTTCCCCAGGACCGGTTTGTCATCCTGAGTAGTTTTTTGACGCGCCCGAGGCCCGGTGAGGGCCCCCAGAGGCCGAAAATGGCGAAAAACCTCCCGTCGTGATTTTTTCATTACTCGAGGGGGTCTGGGCACCGCGTATCCTGACATCTGCCGATTTGTTTTTCGTCCAAGCCGCGGCCCTGGAGCTCGAGGGGGTCTGGGCACCGCGTATCCTGACATCTGCCGAGTTGTTTTTCCTTCCAAGCCGCGGCCCTGGAGCTCCGACCGCTTCCCCGCGAGGGGCAGGGCTGGACCCAAACGATTGTTTTGGCGATTTTTCGTGGGCCGTTTTTCGTTTCGATTGCGTTTTCGTTTTCGTTTTCGTTTCGTTTTCGTTTCGATTTCGTGGGCCGTTTTCGTTTCGAACCGAAGACAACACGAGGGCAGACGAAGACGAACACGAAACCGAACACAAAAGTTCAGGTGCAGCCCTGCGCGAGGGTCAGTGCTGGGCCCCGGGATGCCTGTCTGATGGCCCCACGGCCCGGCAACTGGACGCCGAGGCCGGAACCGAAAAAAACGTTTTTTTGATCCGCGGGTCGAGAGCGAGCCTCTCCCGGTCGAAGCTCAGCGGGCCGCGCACAGCTTTCATGGAGGGAGGAGGGCAGAAGGAGGGGCCTCACGTCAAGGCCAAGAGGGGGCAAAGCCCCGGACTCAGGCCGGTTGAACAGAAAGCACATCGTCGGAGGTCGGGGGCAGCGACGGGGTATCCGCGCCGCGGAGGCCAGGCCGCGACCGACGGCCCAGCCAGCGCCACAACGACGACGACAAACCCGGGTCGCCCCCGACAGCCGCGAAGATGGCGTCACATCCTTGGCCAGGGAGTTTTGCTCTTCTCCTCCCTCTCCTCCTAACCTTTAACATGTCTCGCATTGCTGGAATCCAGACGCCTCAGATCCCAGAGGCCATGACCTCACCCACCTGGTCTGCTCTAGGCCCGGGCGCTGTCCGCAACGGTGGTCGCATCGCATCGCATCGCAAGGTGGCCTCGCGAGGGCGCGAAGATGACCGCGAGTCGCGCATCGCGGGAGGCGGTGCGCGAAGTTCGGTGGCCTGTTGAGGACCGCGCGCCTCTTCCGAGGCCGCGCTGGCGGCGGGGTGCGGCCTCGGCATGAGGCCAGCCCCGCGGCGGGACGCTGCAGGCTGGCCTCCTCGGCGGTGTGGACCGTCGGCTCCGTCGCGGGAGGGGCCATGCGATGCCCGCCGCTGGGATCTTTGGAGGAGCTCTCCATGGGGCCAGGAAGCGTGTGAGGGGTGTGCCAGAATGGGCCTGTGGACGCACATGATTTCTGCCATTGGGGCCTTCGGTGGAGCTCCCTATGCCACGACACGTGTCATGGATGCGCCGCAATGGGGCGGGGCCGCCAGGCGATGCCTTCCGTTCGGATCTTTGGAGGAGCTTTCCATGGGGCCAGGAAGCGTGTGATGGGGGATGCCAGACTGGGCCTTTGGACGCACGCGATTCCTGCCACTGGGGCCTTCGGTGAAGCTTCCTACAGACAGTCAGGTAAGTTGGTACGATCTGAGAATTCGGCCCGAATATTCGAAAGAGCGTGTTCTACCGCTGCTGGCGGAAAACCGGGGGGGGTCACTACCGGTTCGAACCCCTCCCCCCCCCCTCCGGAAAACCGGGGGGGGTCACTACCGGTTCGAACCCCTCCCCCCCCCCAGCTCATCATGAAAAGGGGAAAAGGGGGGGGTCACTACCGGTTCGAACCCCCCCACCCCCCCCCCCCGAAAACCGGGGGGGTCACTACCGGTTCACACCCCCTCCCCCCCCTCGAAAACCGAGTGGGGGTGCGGACAGTGGTGGGGACGGTGTTGGTGGGGACAGTGGTGAGGGGATAGCGGGACAGTGGTGGGGACAGTGGGACAGTGGGACAGTGGTGGGGACGGTAGTGGTGGGGACAGTGGTGGGGACAATGGTGGGAACAGGGGGGGACAGTGGACAGTGGTGGTGACGGTGGTGGTGGGGACAGTGGTGTGGGGACAATGGGAATGAGGTGGAAACAGTGGGACAGTGGAGGGTACAATGGTGGTGGGGACAGTGGTGAAGGCGGTGGCGAGGACGGCGGTGGGACAATGGGACAGAGGTACAGTGGGGACAGTGGTGGGGGCAGTGGGGACAGTGGTGGGAACAGTGGGACAGCTCAGTGGGACAGCGGAGGAGTCAGTGGGACAGTGGGGACAGTGGGGATAGTCGGGCAGTGGTTGGGGCCGTGGAGACAGTGGGGAGAGTGGAACCGTGGTGGGAACAGTTCTGGGGACAGCGGGGACAGTGCGACAGTGGTGGGGCCACTGGTGGGGACAGTAGGGGCGGTGGTGGAACCAGTGGGGACAGCGGTGGTGAGGACAGTGGTGCTGGGAACACCAGTGGGGGATGTGATGCGGACGGTGGTGGGGACCGGGAGTCGTTTGCTGGCGGTGAGTAGGGGGGGGGGGTGGGGGGTGGGGGGGGGGGGGGGGGGGGGGGGTGGGGGGGGGGGGGGGGGGGGGGGGGGGGGGGGGGGGGGGGGGGGGGGGGGGGGGGGGGGGGGGGGGGGGGGTGGGGGGGGGGGGGGGGGGGGGGGTGGGGGGGGTTTCGAACCGGTAGTGACCCCTTCCGGTTTTCCGTATCCGGAAAGAGGTGGGTGGGTGGGGGGGGGGGGGGGTGGTGGGGGGGAGGGGTTCGAACGGTAGTGACCCCCCCCGGTTTTCGAGCGGGAGGGGGGGGTGGGTGGGGTGGGGGAGGTGGTTAGGGGAGGGGGGTTTTGCCGGGGGAGTGGGGGGGGTGGGGGGGGGAGGGGGGGGGGGGGGGGGGGGGGGGGGGGGGGGGGGGAGGGGGGGGGCCGTGGGGGGGAGTGGGGGGGGGAGGGTTTCCAGCCGGGGGGGTGGAATTTTTCTCGGGGAGCGGTGAGGGGGGGGGGGGGGGGGGTGGGGGGGGCGACCCCCGGGCTCCGGAGGAAAAGGTTGGCAATTTTCCACAGTAAAGCGGCGGTGGATCACGCTCTCTCGAATATTCAAATCGCGCGAAGTTGCCAGACTGTTGGTCCAGCCAGGCCAGGGGCCGTCGGCGCAGCCAGCCTGGGAAAAAGGAGTTTGGCGGCAGGTCGCGGGCGATGGGCGCAGCCTGGGGCGCCGGAAAACGCGTACAGGGGCCCCTGCAGACGTTGACGCGGGTCCCCTGTCGGGCGTGTCAGCGTCGCCTCGTGCGTCTGATCCGGGTACGGATCCGCTACGGATCTCATGCGGGTCCGAAGTTTCTTGGACGGATCCTGTGCGAATTCGTTGGGTGTTGGACGGGCTCGAGTGGTGGGGAAGTTACGTGTTGCGCAGGGATCTTGCCTGACCACTGCAACTTCATATACAGTCGGCCCAGCTTAGTGTGTCGACCCTGCTGGATCAAGGGTACCCTCGTGTCCTGTGTCTTGCGACCCACGCCTCCTGCATTTCTGTGGCAACGTGGCCCCGGAAGGGTCATGTGTCCTCTCGCGTGTCCTCTCCAATCAAGTCCGACTGTAGTACTAATTCAGGCCAACCATAGAATCCGATGATGACCTACCCAGGGCACGGGGCTAGGCGCCGTCCAGAATTTTACAGATGCATTCCTGCTCGAACTTTCCTCAGGCGGCTCCTTCTAAGATTTTATGGTGCTGCTCCTCCGGGTTCCGACGTTTGGACCGTCGCGCGCTCTGATCACTGGACCTCGCCGTCGCCGGCGTCGTCGTCGTCCTCGCCGCCGCAACCGCCGTCGCCGACGTCGTCGTCGTCGTCGTCGTCGTCGTCGTCGGTGTCGCCTTCGCCGCCGCCGCCCCGCTCGTGGTCTGTCGCGGTCGCCGCCGCCGCTGTCGTCGCCTTCGCCTTCGCCGAGCCTGTGGGAGCTCCTGAGGGCACCCGGGCTTTGTCTCTAGTCCAAACCAGGCAAATCGTACCAACTTTACCTGACTGTGCGTATGGGGCCACGAAGCGTGTAAGGGGTGTGCCAGAATCGGCCTGGGGACGCACGTGATTTCAACCATTGGGGCCTTTGGTGGAGCTCCCTATACCACGAAACGTGGCATGGATGCGCCGCAACGGGTCGGGGCCGCCATGCGATGCCTGCCGCTGGGAGCTTTGGAGGAGCTTTCCATGGGGCCAGGAAGCGTGTGAGGGGTGTACGCACGTGTTTCCTGCCACTGGGGCCTTCGGTGGAGGTCCCCATGGGGTCATCCTCCCACCTGCGCGGGTGCCGGGGCCGCCGACGGCTTCTGGCTCGGTCACGCCCTGGGGGGGGGGCCCTTTTGGCGGCGAGCAGGCGGAGGAAGAGGAGGAGGAGGAAGAGAAGGAGGAGGAGGAGGAGGAGGAGGAGAAGAGGAGGAGGAGGGAGGAGGAGGCAGGACAGGAGGAGTCAGGAGGAGGGGGAGGAGGAAGAGGAGGAGGAGGAGAGGAGGAGGAGGAGGATGAGGAGTGAGGAGGAAGGAGGAGGAGAGGAGGGGGGGAGGGAGGCGGAGGAGGAGGAGGGAGGAGAGGAGGAGGGGGGAGGGAGGAGGGGAGGAGGAGGAGGAGGAGGAGGAGGAGGAGGCGCAGGGGGGGAGGTGCGCCCCATTCCTCCCCTGCCCGCTGGACATCGCCCTCGTGCAGGGGGCCGACGCCAGCGCTGGCCCCATCGCGTGGCTGCCGCACGAGCGCTGGGCCCAGTGTCAAGCAGTGGCGGAGCGTCCCGGCTCGCCTATAGCCCCACCAAACAATGTTCTAAGAACCTTTTGTGGTATGCACGAAATGTTCTTAGAACATTTCTGGCTGGGACTGTCTTGTTTTAACACATCGGGTTTATGTCCTAAGAACATTGTTTGTGTTATTAGAGCATTTTGGGGTTCTAAGAACATTTCGTGGTAGGACTATAGGAATGCGGCCCCTGCTCAACAGTGGCCGCCTCTCTCCTGCAGCCGGGCCACCCTGCACCGCCGGCACTCGGGGCTCGCGTGTTAACGGGGGTCGGCGCGAAGGGGGGTCAGCCACTCCCCTCCGAGAGCCTCTGGCTGACCAGGGGTCTGGGAGCCGTCTGGAGCCCACTCCGCTCCCTATAGGGCCCCCTCTGCCGGCCCGGGGTCGGGAGCTGCCTCGTGGCGGGCCTGGCCTCGCGACGTGGCCCTGGGCGGCCCAGGCTTGCGCTGGTCCAGGCCGGGGCGTCCCCGAGGCACTCGCGTGCCCGACCCGGCCGCAGGGAGGGTCACGTGGCCGCCGCTCCTCCCTGGGGCGGCCCATGGGCACAGCCTCGCGGAGGGGCGCCGCGGGGCCCCGCGGGTGCCGCCCCGACTGCGCGCGTGCCGGGGCCTCCAGCGCTGCCTCGGCCGGTCGCGCCCGCAGGTGGCGCGGCCGGCCACTCGGCAGCGTGATCCTTCGCCGGAGCGGCCCTTGGCTCCGGCCTCCGGGGGTGCCCCGAGCGTTGGCTCAAGCGCGGAGAGCGCTTAGCACCGAGGCCACATCCCAGCATAGCAGAGTGGTGGGCCGCGCAGAACAACAAAAAATCGTCCACGTCTTGAGTCAGTTACTGCACTTCATTCATTCATTCATTCATTCATTCATTCATTCATTCATTCATTCATTCATTCATTCATTCATTCATTGCCTGGGTCTGGTCTTCCCGCGGCCCCCTGCAGCCGCGCACCAGAGGCCACACCTCGCCGAGGGCCGCTCTGGCGTGCAGCGGAGCGCGCTGCTCCCCCTCCTTGGGTCGGGCCCGGGTGGTCCTTGGCCTGGGAGCTTCCCCCTGCCCCGCGGGTGGGAGGGTCCGGGGGCCCCCAAACGGGGTGGCGACCACACCGTGCGGTGAGTCGCTGGAGATTCGGGGTCGCCGCAGGGTTGTGGGACTCGGGTCGTTCTCCGAGGACGTCTTGGGCGACTGGGGCATCCGAGGTCCCAAAACCGTGCGTGGACGGACGCGTGCGGTGAGGTCTTGGGGGATGTCGAGGTCACCGCACGGTCGCTCACCGCACCGTTTCGGGACTCCAAAGAGGGTACAGCCTTCTGGCCAGTGGCGGGGCTTTGTCCGTCGGCGGGAGCTGGGCCAACGCTGGTGCGGACACCGGCCGCGTGCCCGCCCTGCCTGCACGCTCCTTGCTCGCCAGCTTCTCCGCGTACTGCAGGGGGGCCTCGCTGGCGCTGGCTTCCACGGGCTGCCGACCTCCTCCTCCTCCTCCTCCTCCTCCTCCTCCTCCTCCTCCTCCTCCTCCTCCTCCTCCTACCCCTCCTCCATATCCTCCTCTTCTCCTCCCCCTCCTCGTCCTCCTCCTTCTCCTCCTCCTCCTCCTCCTCCTCCTCATCCCTCCTCCCCTCCTCCATATCCTCCTCTTCCCCTCCCCCTCCTCCTCTCCTCCTCCTCCTCCTCCTCCCCCCCTCCCCTCTTCCCACTCCTCCATATCCTCCTCTTACTCCTTCCCCCTCTCCCCTCCTCCTCCTCCTCCTCCTCCTCCTCCATATCCTCCTCCTCCTCGCGTCCCCCTCCCCGTGGCGCGATCACGCCGGTGCCGACGCCGGCCACGTGCCCGACCTACCCGAGCTTACAGGGCCCACCAGTCGTCGCGTTCGTACTGCGGGGCCTGTTGCGCGCCTCTCACCATCCAGATACCCAGACCCCCTCGAGTAAGGAAAAAATCACGACGGGAGGTTTTTCGCCATTTTCGGCCTCTGGGGGCCCTCACCGGGCCTTGGGCGCGTCAAAAAACGACTCAGGATGACAAACCGGTCCTGGGGAAGGGGTCGGGACCTCTGGGGGTCGACGTAATG
>CAUYUJ010018587.1:67500-70000 GCA_963575745.1 Prorocentrum cordatum
CATGGCGCCTCTCCTTCTTTCATTGCGTCCCTGGCCCCCCCGCTGGGCCGCGCACGTGCCGACGGCCATGATTTGCACCCCCCCCCCCTCTTGGACACCCCCCTCTTAAGTTGGCCGCTCCCAGATTTGGGCTTCCAGGCCGTAGCTCGGGCCCCCGGCGCCCTTCGGGACGATGCGGGCCCCCAGATCGCCCTCCGGCGAGGCGCAGCCGCCGCGAGGCAGGAAACACCTCGACCCGGGGGAACGAGCTCCACCCGGGGAAGCGGGAGCGCGAGCCCCAGAACGGAAAAGCGCGACCCGCGGAAACCGTGCACGAATCCCCGGGAACCGCGGGGCCGGCCGATGCCAGGACGTGCAGGCGGCGCGAGGCGAAGAAGGAGAGGGCGAGGAGACACCCTCGCAATGCGGGGCTCCGAGATGCTGCGCACGAGGCGGTCCAGCCCGTTTCGCCTGAGATATCCTCGCAGCTCCTGGCTCCTTGAAGATGTGCGCGAGGTGGTCCAGCTCGTTTCGCCTGAAGCATCCTCGAAACTCTAGCCTCGCAGAAAGTGTGCGCCTCGCTTGAGGCATCCTCGCAACTCTGGGTGCCGAGATGCCGCGCCAGAGGCCGTGGAGAGGGGGGAGGACGGAGGAGGAGGATTTGGAGGAGCATTTGGAGGAGGAGGAGGAGGCGGAGGAGCAGGATGAGGAGGACTGACGCCACAGCGTCATGCTAAGGTTCGTCGAACGTAAAAGGAGGAGGAGGAGGAGGAGGAGGAGGAGGAGGAGGAGGAGGGGCGGTGGAGGAGGGAGGAGTAGTACATTGCATTGCAGTGAGGAGGGAGGAGGGGGGAGGAGGGGAGGGGGAGGAGGGAGGAAGGGAGGGAGGAGGGAGGATCGAGGGAAGAGGGAGGAGGAGGGAGGGAGAAGGACGAGGAGGAGGAGGATAGGATAGTAGTTTTGTTCGCCTCCCTGGCCCTCGTCTTCGTAGTCGTCGTGGCATAATGTGTTTGCTCGGCTGCCACGGCGCTGCCACGCGACGCATTGCATTGCATTGCGTTGCATTGCGTTGCGTTGCATTGCATCGTGTTGGATTGCATCATGTTGCGTTGCATTGCACTGTACTGCGTTGCATTTGCATTGCGTTTGCAGTACCTTACATTGCAAAACAAATGCTGACGAGGGGGGGGACAGGAGGGAGGAGAAGGGAGGAAGGTATAGAGAAGTGGGGGAAGGAGGAGAGAGGAGGTCAGGAGGTGGGAGGAGGGGATGGGGAGGAGGGAGGAAGGGGCAGGAAGGAGGGAGGAGGGAGGATGGAGAAGGGAGAAGGGAGGGGGGAGGAAGAAGGACGAGCATAATATAATCGAATGTTTGGCTCGCCTCCCTGGCCCTCGTCATCGTCGTCGTCATCGTCGTCGTCGTTCTCGTCGTCGTCCTCGTCGTCGTCCTCGTCGTCGTCGTCGTCGTGGCACAATGGTTTTCTCGGTCCACGCGGCGCTTCCACGTCACCGTGACGACTATACTTACAGATGTTTCTTCGCGCCTCCGATCGTTGCCACCAGGCGAGTGGAGTGGCATGGTATCTTTTGTCGGCCCCCGCAGCGTTGCCACGTGACGAATGGAGTGGAATAGTTATTTTTTCTGGCCCCCTTGGCGCTGCCACGTGACGAGTAGAGTGAATGGAATTTTGTCTCCTCGCGCCCCCAGTATTTGGTCGGTCCCCGCCAGGCGGTGCTACGTGGCGAATAGAGTGGAATAGTATTTTTGTCCAGCCCCCGCGACGCTGCCACGTAAAAAGTAGAGTGGCGTTGCCCCGTAGCAGCCGCCCAATCGACCAGCCATCCAACCAACCAACCTACCTACCGACCGACCAGCCATCAGCTAACAACCGGTCAACCAACGATCCTGTTGCGTTGCATGCGTTGCACTAGGTTGCATATGCATTGCATTCGCAGTATACTGCGTTGCAGGCGGGAAATTGCGGGCGAGGGGGAGGACAAGTGGGAGGAGAAGGGAGGAAGGTAGAGAGGAGGGGCGGAAGAAGGAGGAGTGAGGAGGGTGGAGGGGGGGAGGAGGGGGTGGGGAGAATGGAGGAAGGGGGAGGAAGGACGGATGAGAGAGGATGGAGGAGGAAGGAGGAAGTGGGAGAGAGAAGGAGAAGGAGGAGAAGGATAGGATAGAAATGTTGTTCGCCTCCCTGGCCCTCGTCATCGTCGTCGTCATCATCGTCGTCGTCGTTCTCGTCGCCGTCCTCGTCGCCGTCCTCGTCGCCGTCCTCGTGGCATAATGTTTGTTTCGGCTCCCGCGGCGCTGCCACGTGACGACTAGAATGGAATACGATCTCTTCGCGCCTCCAATCGTTGCCACGTTGCGAGTGGAGTGGCATTGTATTCTTTTCCGTCCTCGCGGCGTTGCCACGTGACGAACGGAGTGTAATAGTGTGTTGTTTCGGCCCCCGCGGCGCTACCACGAGACAAGTAGAGTGGATGGAATGCTGTTTCTTGGCGCCTCCAGGTTGCCA
>CAUYUJ010018587.1:77500-80000 GCA_963575745.1 Prorocentrum cordatum
TCCTCCCCCCTTCTGCCTTCATCCGCCAAAATGGCCCGGGTGAGGTGCCGAGGAGCGCCCCGCCCAACCATCTCCGACCTGCCCCGCGTTTCGCGTCGGACATGCCCCCCTCGCCCCGCGGCGGCATGTCGCGCGGCGGCCCCGCGCCCTCGGCAAGGGCTGGCGCCTTGCGCGCCGGGCAGTTTCATTCCACGGTAACCAAATCGCACACGCATGCTCTTGCTGATTGAACATGTTTTATTCACTTGGCAACAAGGGTATAATCGCACCGACGGGCGCGCAGTTGAAGTCGAGGGGGAGCAGTGGGAGGACACCGGGAATATGGGAGGGCACAACACCATCGACTCTGGCTACTCGCGGGGAGCCCTGACGTCTAAAGCTTGCGGAGTGGCCTCGTTGTTGCGACGCGCTAGATACCCGATTATCTCGAATCGAAAAAATGGTCCATGTTCCGACATCGCTGTCTTGGATGATTTCTTCGACGAGGGGGCCTGAGTTTCAGAGTGCGCGTTGCGCGCTATCCCCTTCGCGAGGCCCCTCGAGCGGCGCGTCTTGTATGCGAACGAACTTTGAACTGGACATGCACTTGGCTGAGTGAAGCGATATTTTTTCTCGTGAGCGAGGAGCAGTTCCACTGCTTTTCATTGATATCCGCGGCGGGCTGCCCCATTCCGCTTCAGGGTGGTCATGCCGGGAGACGCGGGCGTGGAAAGACCGCCCCGAGTTCGGCGCGACTGAAACGGGTCTAGGCGGGCTGGGATTTGACAGGCGTGAAAGCCCGCTACGATTATCCTCCCGCGTTCACCTCGAACGCGGGCCTGGGGAGCTACATGGATCGCGCGATCGTTCCATCGGCGCCACTGGGCACCGTCGAACGTGTCCAGGCACCCACCTCGAGTGCCAAAATGCCCCGGAAAGTTATTCGCAGAGAGAACAGATCGCCAGCCCGTCGTCGCGGCCCTTTTCGCATATGTAGCAGCCACTGATCATCCTCTGCGAGGCCCGCGTCCCAGCGGAGAAGCTTTGCATCAGCGCGCGCAGACAGGGTACAAGCCAAGGTGGGTACTCGGGGCGATGGAAAGATTAGTTGCAGAAAACATCGAGGAGTTCGGTCGGGCCGGGGACTCGGGAGACAGACCAGATGAGCACAGTCTTCATGAACGTAGTGAACCAGGCCGCGCTAGAGGTCCTCAGCGAGATCCCCCTGCGCGCGGACAGCCGCGCGGAGCGTCCGGGGGCCCTCGGGGACCTCGAGACAGAGACGACGAAGAGCACAGCGAGCGCATCAAGCACGTGGGCAAGCGAGGACACAGTCAACAGCGTTGGCAGGCGATGCAACAGAGCAGATGCGCGGCGTTAGTGGTAGCGGCGACGGACATTTACAACTACTCAGCGCAGAGGATGGCGCGCCTCCTTGCCTGCAGGCGGCGAGGCCCCAGGCAGCGCAGGTTCGCAGCGGCGCTGGGCTCTTCGACGTGCGCCGCGAGCTGGGCGCGCAAGACGCAGCTCGACCCATTGTGTGTGGGGGGGGGGGGGGGGGCGCGCAGCCAACGCCCAGGCCCCGGAGCAAGTGTCGCAAGAGGTTCAGGCAGATCATCGCGCGCAGGTGGAGCACGGCGGAGCGCGTTTTTTGGCTGCCGAGGACAGGTGCCTCTCGTATTCCAGCGCGCGGCGGCTTCGTTTCTGGAGGACGTGGCCAAATCGGAGCACCCCCCCCAGAATGCCCGCGCTTAGCTCTCCACCCGAAGTGGGCGAATGAGCGCGGACCCGCGCGGCGACGCGGTCTAGGAAGCGAGGGGGAGATGCCCGGGATCACGGAGGCGAGACGCATGTTGCCAGGGTTCTCGCGCACCCGCCGACTGCGTGGCAGGCGCCCCGCAGCATGGCGCCGCGCACAGGCAGCGCGCATGCCCGAGCGCGCCAGCAAGCTCGACGCAGAGGGCGGGCACCTCATCGCGGTCGCGCGAGCACTCCTTCGCGCATTTCGCGGCGCCGCTCTTGCTCGCGAAGGCCCAGCTTAGGGCCCGCCCAACTGGGCCCGCTGAGGCCTGAGGGGAAGGGGGGGAAGGGGGGCGGCGATGGGGGTGTATCTGGCAGGGAGTTACAGGGTGCAGACGGCAGGGGTCTCACGCGTGCAGAGATGCCGCGACGTCGCGCATGCATGCTGCGCGGCTCGCCGTTCTGCGCATCTAGATTGCATCGGCTCCTGCTACAAGCCAGTGGACAAACACTCATAAAGGACGGGCTTGTTCACGACATTTTCCTCCTCGGAGACGAAACGGGGCCCTTTTGGTAGCGGGGCAAGAGCGGCCTTTTCCAGGCGACGCAGGAGCGACGCAATTATTTTGCAGGGCCTTCTTGGAGCCCGCCCACGAGCGTTTTGCCCGCCTCGCGGCTGCTGAGAATTGGCGCCCGCGTCTCGAAGCAGCGCTGCCGCGGGGCGCCCAATGGTCAGGGCAGTTTTCGATGACTGGCTACGTCGGCGACGTAGCTAACAGAG
>CAUYUJ010018587.1:90000-106571 GCA_963575745.1 Prorocentrum cordatum
TTTTGACAGGGACGGGGGGGGGTCGTATTGGTCCTGGTTGGCCGCTTGTCGCCTGGGTGAGGGGGTATTTACATTAATAGGGAGCAGTGATACGCCCCGCCACGAAGTGGAAGAAGGGGCGTTGGAAGAAGAAGCTCGCCCAAACACTCACGCCCTAAAGGGCTGGTGGGATTCCAGTTCGCCCCCTGGGAGGAGGATGGGGAGGAGGGAGGCAGAGGGAGCAGGAGGAAACCTGATGACGTGGAGCAGGATGAGGATGAGGAGGAGCGCGGCGTTCCTCAAAGCATCTGCCTGGCCAGCTGCCCTCTCCCTGCTTCATGTAGGGGGGGGGTTCGCTCGGCGCTCTGCCTCCGAGGCTGCGCGCTGCTGCTGCTGTTCCGCAGGCGCGGGGGGCCCGCCGGGGGCGTCGGTGAGGGGGGCGAGGCAGGAGTGCGAGGGGCAGCGTGACGGGAGGCGGGGGGGCAGCAAGAGAGGGGTGATGGCTGGGGAGGTGATGGCTGGGGACGGGGGGAGGAGGGCAAGAGGGGGGCAACGTCACGGGGCAACGTTGTGGGAGGAGGGTAGCGTCATGGGAGGGGGGCAACGTTACGGGAGGAGGGTAACGCTATGGGAGGAGGACAACGTTATAGGGTGTGCGAGGGGCAACGTCATGGGAGGAGGGCAAGAGGGGGGGTGATGACGAAGGGGCGGGGATCTTATGGCGGGGGCCATGCTATCTCCCAGATCTCGTGGCCCCCTCTCCTTCCTTGCAGTGCAGCTCCTGGCCCCCCCTTTGCCGTGCGCACTCTCTTCGGGCCATGACCTGCGACCCCCCCCCCTCTTGGACGCCCCCCCCTCGTTGGACGCCCCCCTCGTTGGACGCCCCCCGAGTTAGGGGGGGGAGGCTCGGCGACGTTTCGGGTCTGAGGCCAGAGGCTTTCGGGCGTCTTTGCGTCGCTTCTCGGCGGCCTTCCAGCCCCGGGGTTTGCGTTCTGGCAGCTGCGCCTCGCCGAGCGCGCCCAGAGTGTGCCCAGATCGCCCACGGCCCGAAACTCGGCATCGCTCGGACGTGTGCATCTTTCCTTCGGCGAGGACCGTCGAGGAGCATCCTTGATCCTTTGCCGAAAAAAGCTACGCACGAAACCGAACAAAGCACAGGGAATGGACGTCCGAGCGATGGCCAGAGCCGCCGCGCAGACGCGAGCGGGCCTGCGGCCCCGACGGTCGAGGCTGACCTGGCCCCAGCCGCGACCGCTCCTCCGCCTCCTCCAACTCCTCCACCGCCTCCGCCTCCTCCTCCTGCTCCTCCTCCTCCTCCGCCTCCTCCTCCTCCCCCTCCTCAGGGTACCCATACTCCTCCTCCTCCTCCTCCTCCTCTTCCTCCTCCTCCTCCTCCTCCTCCTCCTCCTCCTCCTCCAGCGGATTTCTCAATCTGCTTTTCCTGGCTGCTGCCGTGGAGGGGGGACGGCGTGGGCCCTCGAGCGCCCACTCGTGGCCGGCAGGGGCCCCCAAATGGCCGAACCCCCGCCCGGGACCGCGCGGAGTCTCACCGTCGAAGGGCCTCTCGCCGGACGGGTCGGCGCTCCGTGGCCGATCCTATGGCCCGACTTGTGATGCGCACGCGCGCCTCTGTGGATAGAATACAGAAAATCGGGGCGGACGACAGGGGGGGATTGGGAAAGGGGGGGGTACGAAATTTGCTGCATGCAGCTGGTTTCGGCCTCACCGAGGGGCCCATTCCTCGACACATGGCCGCCTCTGGCGCCGGGAGGCGCCGGGAAAATCAGCTACGTGAGCTACGGGAAAATACAGAAATCGGGGGCGGAAAAGAGGGGGGTGATGACTAGGGGGGGGGGGATATCATGGCGGGGGCCATGATTTTTCCCCAGATTTCGTGGCGCCTCTTCTTATTTCATTACGTCCCTGGCCCCCCCGCTGGGCCGCGCACATGCCGCCGGTCATGATTTGCACCCCCCCCTCTTGGACACCCCCCGCTTGGCCGCTCCCGAAGAAAACCAGCGCGATAGGCAAAACATTGCCGAAACAGAGGTTCCCGCAGAGGTTGAAGACAGAGAGCGCTTTTGGTCTTCATGGGGGCGAACGCGGCCTCCTCGTCGCATCGCCGCCCGCTGCCTGAACGCCGCCAGCTCTTCAGAGCGTCATGGTTGAGGATTGTCGCTCTGCCCCGAACGCCCCCCGCAGAATGCAGCAGGAGGAGGAGGAGGAGGAGGAGGAGGAGGAGGAGGAGGAGGAGGAGGAGGAGGAGGAGGAGGAGTAGGAGGGGAGGAGGAGGAGGGGAGGGGAGGAGGAGAGGAGGAGGAGGAGGAGGAGGAGGAGGAGGAGGAGGAGGAGGAGGAGGGGCAGGAGGGAGAGGGCCGCTGAGTCTTCCCTGCCACCTGCACGCCGTCGTCACCCGAGCTCTCGGGGCCTCTCTGGGCGTGCTCGTCGCCAGGGCTGCGGGCAGCTCGAGAGTCTGCCCAGGGATAGATCCCGGGAGAAGCCCGGAGGCCGATTCCGAGCTGATTTCAACTTTCGGAGGAGATACGGTAGGTTCATGCGGCGTTGGCGCGCCAGCGACGCCGGCAAATGCGTTCAAGGTTGAATTCTGTGACGCGGAATCACCGACGGACATTGTAACGCCATTGGACCCGACTGAATTCAACCTTGAACGATCGGGGCCGCGATCGGTTCAAGGTTGAACGATCGACGCGGTGTCAAAAACTTTTGCGTGCGCCGACGCCGCGCGAACCTACCGTACATGGTCTGACTACTCCAGATATCGTAATAAAAGGGAGGGGGTCTGGACCCTCCCAGACAAGCCATTTCAGACCCCCCCCCCGTGGGAGAACCCTCCAAAACGTCGTCCCCGGACCCTCCCAGGCCCTCCGAGATGGCCTGGAAGAGACCCCCCCCGAAATGAGACCCCCCTCCCTTTATTACGAAATCTGGAGTAGTTTCTGTTATCTTTTGCCCTGGGGATGGTTTTCTTTCGGCCACCAGGCCCATCCAAGCAGACTCGGGACGGAAAGCAAGCCCCGGGGGAAGGCGTGGAGATCTCCGGGGCACTCGAAAATATAGTGGGAGAGAGTGGAACGGACGGAGGTCCACGAGGATCGAAGACGGAGGGTCGAGGTTTCCCGATGTCTTGGGGGATGAGCGGGGGGGCTTGCGCCTACGGGGAGACTACTCGTAGCCACAGCATCCGCCTCACTCCTGGCACCTCGGGACGAAGCCGTGGTTTGGCCCTCGTGCGCTGCGTGCACTTAGTGGTTCTTGCCTGCGTTCGTTACAGTGCCGTTTTTAATACATGCTCTGCGCGCGGATCAATGTATTAAACATGCAAGGAGTTTGTGTCAAAAAACGATGAGTTCACACATGCATGTATTCATAAAGCAATCATGGATTAGAATTTTTTACTTATAAAATTCCTACGTATAAAGAAACACTGCCCTGTAATGGAGGATGACGACTAATAACTGACCCGGGGTCGTGTTCACGCGGCGGCGCCCGGGATGACGATTAGAAAAAACCGGCCGCGGGTTGGACAACTATTTTTTAAATCGTTCCCCTCCAGTCAGAAAATTGTGCAGAAATAGCAGGCAACTTTTTTTTCAATCGTTCTCTGTCATTTGTTTGATTAATCGTCGTCCCGCAGTAGTGACTGCATTGGGTGTGTCGGGGTCTCGCCCGGTGCCCGCTGCGTGGCCGCCTCGTGGGGGCGCCCCGTGGGCGCACGCCGTGGGCGCCCCGGGTGCCGAGTGTGTGTGTGTGTGTGTGTCGCTCGACGGCGGCCCCGTCTCGCCTCCCCTGTCCGCGCAGGGGCGCTGCCCAGGGCCGCCGGCGTACAAGGCGAGTGTGTGTGTGGGTGTGTGTGCTGTGTGTGCTGTGCTGTGTGCTGTGTGCTGTGTGCTGTGTGCTGTGTGCTGTGTGCTGTGTGTTGTGTTGTGTTGTGTTGTGTGCGTGTGCGTGTGTGTGCGTGTGCGTGTGTGCGTGTGGGTGTGTGTGTGTGTGTGTGCGTGTGTGTGTGTGCGTGTGTGTGTGTGTGTGTGTGTGTGTGTGTGTGCGTGTGTGTGTGTGTGTGTGTGTGTGTGTGTGTGTGTGTGTGTGTGTGTGTGTGTGTGTGTGTGTGTGTGTGTGTGTGTGTGTGTGTGTTGTGTGTGTGTGTGTGTGTGTGTGTGTGTGTGGGGGGATGTGTGGGGGTGTGTGGATGTGGGGGTGTGGGTGTGGGTGGGCGGGGGGTTCGCCCACTGCGCCCGCCGGTGGCTGCCACGCGGGCGCCTCGTGGGCGCCCCTTATGCGCTGAGCGGTGTGTGGGGGGGGCGTGGGGCCTCACCTGGCGCCCGCCGGCGGCCGCCCTGCCGGCGCCTTCGTGGGCGCCCCGTCCGCGGGGTGCATCGCGCAGCTCGCACCACGTGGCGTGCACCACACGGAGGAGGAGGAGGAGGAGGAGGAGGAGGAGGAGGAGGATGAGGAGGAGGAGGAGGATAGCTGGCACCTCATAGTTTCACCACAGAGCTTGATGGCTTGCAGCGCACAGCCAGCCCTCTCCCTTCCCTCCCCTCCCCTCCTCCCTCCCTCCCTCCCGCCTTCGCTGACGCCCTCCTCGCCTTCCCCCCCTCCCTCCCCCTCTCCCTCCCCATGTCCCCCCCCCCCCCCCTCGCCACCCCCCACACTGCGTAATGGAGGATGACGATTAATAAATGACTGGGGGTCGTGTTCACGCGGCGGCGCCCGGGATGACGATTAGAAAAAACCGGCCGCGGGCTGGAAAACTATTTTTTTATCCTTCTCCTCCAGTCAGAAAATTATGCAGAAATAGCAGAAAACTATGTTTCTAATCCTTCTCTCCCATTTTTTTATTAATCGTCATCCCGCATTACCCTCCCTCCTTTCCCCGCCCTCCTTCCCCACCACCCTCCCCCCTTTCCTCCCTCTCACCATCTCCCCCCTCTCCACCCCTCCTCCTTACCCCTCCCCGTAGCGCCTTTTACCACGCACAAGGTATGCAGCTGCCTGCGGCAAGTCTGGCGACCGTGCCAGTCGGGCCTGCTCGGTGGCCCTTGCGCCAATCTCTGAGGATGATGATGGCGGTGGATGGTGATGTAGATGCTGTTGGTGACGATGCTGCTGCTGATGATGATGCTGATGCTGATGCTGATGCTGATGCTGATGCTGATGCTGATGCTGATGGTGATGGTGATGATGGTGATGGTGATGGTGATGGTGATGGTGATGATGATGGTGATGGTTATGATTATGGTGATGATGATGATGGTGATGATGATGGTGATGATGATGATGCTGATGATGATGATGATGATGATGATGATGATGATGATGATGGCAATGACGATGGCGTTGAGGAGATCAGGAGGAGGCGAAGATAATGGTGGGGTTCGTGGTAACCAGGGGATTAATATCATGATGGTGGTGGTAGTGATAATGGTAAGGAGGAGGATGAGGACGAGGATGGCGGCGATGATGATTCGCAGGAGGAGGAGGAGGAGGAGGAGTAGGAGGAGGAGGAGGCGGAGGAAGAGACAGATCAGTTTTGCGGGCCTGTAGCCATGGAGGTCCAAGCTTATTCCCAACCTCCGTTTAAGAGTTCGCATTCCCATGTCGAGGACGAGGTGGAAGATGCCCACGAAACGAAACGCCACAGCAGCCTCCAGCGACAACGCGGCGCATGAGGATGCAAGGGCCAGCGGCGGCCCGGCTGCGACTCGGAGGCCACGCGTAGTGAACGAGACGGTTGGACTGGCCAAGCCAATAGATGAGTTGAAAGGGCATCTCCGTAGGGCACCAGGAAGTATTACGCCTGTTGCAGAACATGCCAGGCCACAGCGGGCAAGCGAGCCTCAGAAGGCACGGCCGAGGTACAGAATTACATGTTGCTGCGGGCGTGACGAGGGGGAGGAGGACCCTGGAGCAGACTTGAATCGAGTGGGCCACAGTTCTCATGTGAGCCTCGAACTCCAAGAGCGAGACATAGCTGCAACGGGTGTCGCTGGGCAGGCTTTGCAGAGGAAG
The DNA here is from genome assembly GCA_963575745.1 of Prorocentrum cordatum. Taxonomy (NCBI): domain Eukaryota; class Dinophyceae; order Prorocentrales; family Prorocentraceae; genus Prorocentrum; species Prorocentrum cordatum. Next base: position 96,010 of record CAUYUJ010018587.1, read on the forward strand.
GACGCGTCGAGGGTGTTGCGAGCCCTTATGAAACACTCCAACAGCTCCGTATGATCCAGCCGAACAGTTTGAAAGCGACGGCAACTGGCGAGGATAAGGCTACCAATATCCAAACGTGGAAGGGCCGTGTCGCGGAGGCTCGGGCTGACTAAGGCTATCCAGGCAACGCCAGCTTTGTGAAAGGGGTGCCCTTGTACAATAAGGCCAACGACTTCCATGCCGCAGCGAAGGAGAGGTCTCGTGCGTGAGGAAGACGAGGTCTCTGCCAAATGTGATGTTCTAGAGCTGTCGCGGCGCCGTTCTGGCGGAAGGAACGACATCTGCGCTCGCAACAATGCTCGCGAGACTGCTTTGCTCTGTAGGAAGTGCCCTTGCGTACGCAACTTAGAGAAGCAGCTGCTGCGCATTCAGCCCAGGGTGGCGTTCTCCGGCATGTACAGATATTGCTTTACAGAAAATCTGCAACCACTTGCCCGAATCCAGCCCGTCTGGACAGGGCCATTCCATATGACAAATGCAAACCATCCAGCCCAGGAGGCCGCCACCCCTCCAGCTACAGGGGGCCTTGTCTGTAAAAGCTGCGACTCCCACGTGGCGTTAATGAGGTCCCTCCTCCACCCCCTTCCCTTAGAACCCCCTCCTCAGCAGAGCTGAAACTCAGGCCGAAGCGCAGCTGAAGCTCTGACTCCTCAAACTCATACGCCGGGCTGGAGTGTATTACATCACGTTGGCTCTATTGTATTGTCTTGTGGGGTGGAAAGCTGTATTGAGTAAGCTATGTGGTGAAAGCTCGAGCGTGTACGATATGTGGTACAAACTATGGAGGTGACAGTTGTGTGGGGGGAAGCTACGTGCTCAAAGGTAGGTCGTGTGATATATGCGACTTGCGTTATGGAGGTGACATTAATTTCTGTTCGCGCTTTGGTTGCCTGCTCCACTGCTCGCGCAATCATCCCACCCAACCACCCGCAACATGGTTTGCAAACCCCATGCGGTGGCGATTGCGATGAGTGCTTGGCGTTGGCTGGTCCATCCCTGCGGCCGCGCCAACCCAGGCACGCGCGCGCAGCGGCCAGCTAGTTTGGCGCGTCAAGGGCGGCCGCGGTGGCGTTGATCGCTGGGGACGTCCCAGCGGGCACTTCAGTGCGAGTCGGCGACTTGGGCGGGCGCGGTATAATGGCAACGTCGAGAATGGTAGACCCGATGGTGATGGTAGCGACGCTGGTGGCGATGTTGACAACGACGACGGCGCGGCGAGTGACGGCGCCGATGCTGGTCACGCGGGCCAAGATGACGGTGTCCTCGCGTCGGTGATGGAGGTTCTGGAAAGAGATCGACATGCGCGCGCGGCCGACTCGCGAGAGTGGCCCGCATTGTGTCATTTGACACGGATCGTGCCCCCCCAAAACACGCGCAAGGACGCGCGAATGATGTCGGCATGCGGCGCGAGAGGCCCGCTTGGCAGAATTCCATGGGCACGCGGAAAAAAACGTATGGTTTGTGTAAGAAACCACGAGAGCGCGCGCGCATTTTTTTTTGACACTGATGTTGCGGAATTTGTTTTAAAATGTGTTTGGGATATCGATTTTGGAATCACTACGAAGGCGCAAGTTGTTGACAGATTCCTGCATGCGCGCGCGACGACGCGCGCGCGTGCACTTCGTTTTTTTTTTGGTTTTTGTGCAAAGGGTTCTCGCGCCAGCACGCGCGCAAGGGCATTCGAACGATTTCGACGTGCGCGCGCGAAGCCCGTTTGGTTGCATTTTCAGAAAATACTAAAAGCCGACGGTTTCCTTAAGATTTCGCGCGGGCGCGCGCGCAAGTTTCTTATTTCCTGTGTGTTGGGAAATCCGTGTTGCGAAGTCATGCGTGTATTCATATATGTATATAATGTATGTGTATGTCTAGAAAGCAGATGAAGCCTTATGAAACCGAAGGTGCTTGAATACTTTCGGCACGCGCGCGCGACAGCGCGCGCGTGTGCACTTCGTCTTTATTCCCAAGGGATTCTTGTAAACTGTTGATTTTCGATAAACGAGTGCGCGCGCATGCAGGGGACGGCGGGGCGGGGGCGATACCGGCCCCCCTGGGCTTGTGTAAATTCACATCGAGGATGGACGATTCGACTACACGTAAGAGTGACCCTTCGCCAGAGTGACCTTAGGTGCTGGCCCAGCGGGGGCCGGGTGATTCTTCTTGTGGAATGAGCTTGGCTTCGCGTCGGCACCCGCATCGCGCGATCGCGCTCGCATCTCAGCGAACCAGGTTTGGGCCCGCCCCTTGCAATTGACAGCAACGCATATGCGTCGCACGCCGCAGTTTGCATTGGTTGCCCGAGGGGGAACCGGCCGACCAGACGGCGCGTTTTCCGGCCCAGGACCAGTCCCAAATCCCAGCCCAAATCCCAAAACGTCTGGTTTGTATATTTCTGGATGTCTTCGAATATTATCCTGAACATGTTTTTTCGAACCAATGTGGATCTTTACGTAAGTTATCAAAGGATATTCAAACATATTCCAAGCTCTCGGATGGGGCCGGTTTTCATGACGCCTGGCTTGGTCAAGCGTCATCGCGATGCAGCCCGGCAGTGCCAGACCTCATCGCGGTGGCCCCCAGCAGCGTCTGCTTTCGCAGCGCCTTCGGGGTATCATTCGGGGCGCTCCAATGCAATCGGCGGAATTCCGCGGTTGCCCGCTGGCACGGAAAATCTTTCGAGTGGCGCCCCGCCGATCGTTGATGCGGCGAGGCGACGCCGGCTTGCGCGATTGCGTTGGGCCCCCACGGGCGCCCGTGAAACCGCGCGCCAAAGGTCACTCTAGTCCAGGGTCACTCCTACGTGTAGTCGCACGATGGGGCAGAGCCGTATGTAAATTACAATACGAAAAAAGAATGCGATAATCCGGGGGGTGGTCAAAGGAGAAGCTACTGGGTGTAACCTATGTGATGCAAACGACGCATTGTCAATATGCGGTGCATGCTATGTGGCGTAAGCTATGTGGTTGCAGCTGTGCGACGACAGCTCTACTGTGAAAACTTTGGGTTGTAGACGATGGGTGTTGCAACTATGCGATGCAAGCTGCGCAATGAAAAGCATGTCATGTGAGTTTTGGTGTGAATTTTGTGCGTCAAAGCTACGCGGCGCAGGCTATGTGGTGTAAACTTGATTTCTGTTCGGCGTGAGTTTTCTATTCCACCGCTCGCGCAAACATCCGCCCACCCACCCGCAAGTTGGTTTCCAAGCCCTGGCGATTGCGATAGGTGTTTGGCGTTGGCTGGTCCATCTGCGGCCGCGCCATCCCGCGCACGCATGCGCGCGCAGCGGCCAGCTAGTTTGGCGCGACCGGCGCGGCTGCGGTGGCGCTGAGTGCTGGGCACACCCCAGCGGGCACTGCAGTGCGAGTCGGGCATTGGGGCGGGCGCGGGATCATGGCAACGTCGACAAAAGTAGGCGCGATGATGATGGTAGCGATGCTGGTGGCGATATTGACAGCGCCGCCGGCACGGCCAGTGACGGCGCCGATGCTGATCACGCGGGCCACGATGACGGTGTCCTCGCGTCGGCGATGAAGGTTTTGGAAAGAGATCGACATGCGCGCGCGGCCGACTCGCGAGAGTGGCCCGCATTGTGTCCTTTGACACGGAACGTGCCCCCCCCCCAAAAAAAAACACGCGCAAGGAAGCGCGAATGATCTCGGCATGGTGCGGGAGAGGCCCGTTTGGCAGAATTCCATGGACACGTGGAAAAACGTATGGTTTTCTGTTAGAAACTGATGTTGCGGAACTTGGTTTAAAATGTGTTTTGGACATTCGATTTTGAATTCACCACGAAGCCGCAAGTTTTTGACATATTCCTGCATGCGCGCGCGACGACGCGCGCGCGTGCACTTCGTCTCTTTTGTTGCAAAGGGTTCTCGCGTCAGCACGCGCGCTAGGGCGTTCGAACGATTTCGACATGCGCGCGCGAAACCCGTGTGGTTGCATGTTCAGAAGATATTAAAAGCCGACGGTTTCCTCAAGATTTCGCGCGGGCGCGCGCGCAAGTTTTTTTGGCCTGTGTGTTGGGAAATCAGTGTTGCGAAATCATGCGTGTATTCCTATATATATATGTGTATGTATAGAAAGCAGATAAAGCCTTATGAAACCGAAGGTGCTTGAAGAGTTTCGGCGCGCGCGCGCGACAGCGCGCGCGTGTGCACTTCGTCTTTATTTCCAAGGGATTCGTGTAAACTGTTGATTTTCGATAAACGAGTTCGCGCGCATAGTATTTGTTGCAGAGGACGGCGGGGGGGGGGGGCGATGCCGGCCCCCTGGGCTTGTGTAAGTTCATATTGAGGATGAACGATTCGACTACACGTGAGAGTGACCCTTCGCCAGAGTGACCTTAGGTGCTGGCCCAACGGGGGCCGGGTGATTCTTCTTGTGGAATGAGCTTGGCTTCGAATCGGCACCCGCATCGCGCGATCACGCTCGCATCTCAGCGAACCAGGTTTGGGCCCACCCCTTGCAATTTACAGCAACGCATACGCGTCGCACCCTGCAGTTTGCATTGGTTGCCCGAGGGGGAACCGGCCGACCAGACTGCGCGTTTTCCGGCCCAGGACCAGTCCCAAATCCCAGCCCAAGTCCCAAAACGTCTGGTTTGTATATTTTTGGATGTCTTCGAATATTCCTGAACATGTTTTTTCGAACCAATGTGGATCTTTACGTAAGTTATCAAAGGATATTCAAACATATTCCAAGCTCTCGGATGGGGCCGGTTTTCATGACGCCTGGCTGGGTCAAGCGTCATCGCGATGCAGCCCGGCAGTGCCAGACCTCATCACGGTGGCCCCCAGCAGCGTCTGCTTTCGCAGCGCCTTCGGGGTATCATTCGGGGCGCTCCAATGCAATCGGCGGAATTCCGCGGTTGCCCGCTGGCGCGGAAAATCTTTCGAGTGGCGCCCCGCCGATCGTTGATGCGGCGAGGCGACGCCGGCTTGCGCGATTGCGTTGGGCCCCCACGGGCGCCCGTGAAACCGCGCACCAAAGGTCACTCTAGTCCAGGGTCACTCCTACGTGTAGTCGCACGATGGGGCAAAGCCATATGTAAATTACAATACGAAAAAAGAATGCGATAATCCGGGGGGTGGTCAAAGGAGAAGCTACTGGGTGTAACCTATGTGATGCAAACGACGCATTGTCAATATGCGGTGCATGCTTTGTGGTGTAAGCTATGTGGTTGCAGCTGTGCGGCGACAGCTCTACTGTGAAAACTTTGGGTTGTAGACGATGGGTGTGGCAACTATGCGATGCAAGCTGCGCAATGAAAAGCATGTCATGTGAGTTTTGGTGTGTGAATTATGTGCGTCAAAGCTACGCGGCGCAGGCTATGTGGTGCAAACTTGATTTCTGTTCGGCGTGAGTTTTCTATTCCACCGCTCGCGCAAACATCCGCCCACCCACCCGCAAGTTGGTTTCCAAGCCCTGGCGATTGCGATAGGTGTTTGGCGTTGGCTGGTCCATCTGCGGCCGCGCCATCCCGCGCATGCACGCGCGCGCAGCGGCCAGCTAGTTTGGCGCGACCGGCGCGGCTGCGGTGGCGCTGAGTGCTGGGCACACCCCAGCGGGCACTGCAGTGCGAGTCGGGTATTGGGGCGGGCGCGGGATCATGGCAACGTCGACAAAAGTAGGCGCGATGATGATGGTAGCGATGCTGGTGACGATATTGACAGCGCCGCCGGCACGGCCAGTGACGGCGCCGATGCTGATCACGCGGGCCACGATGACGGTGTCCTCGCGTCGGTGATGAAGGTTTTGGAAAGAGATCGACATGCGCGCGCGGCCGACTCGCGAGAGTGGCCCGCATTGTGTCCTTTGACACGGAACGTCCCCCCCCCCCAAAAAAAAAACACGCGCAAGGAAGCGCGAATGATCTCGGCATGGTGCGGGAGAGGCCCGTTTGGCAGAATTCCATGGACACGTGGAAAAACGCATGGCTTTCTGTTAGAAACTGATGTTGCGGAACTTGGTTTAAAATGTGTTTTGGACATTCGATTTTGAATTCACCACGAAGCCGCAAGTTTTTGACATATTCCTGCATGCGCGCGCGACGACGCGCGCGCGTGCACTTCGTCTCTTTTTTTGCAAAAGGGTTCTCGCGTCAGCACGCGCGCTAGGGCGTTCGAACGATTTCGACATGCGCGCGCGAAACCCGTGTGGTTGCATGTTCAGAAGATATTAAAAGCCGACGGTTTCCTCAAGATTTCGTGCGGGCGCGCGCGCAAGTTTTTTTTGGCCTGTGTGTTTGGAAATCAGTGTTGTGAAATCATGCGTTTATTCCTATATATATGTGTGTATGTACAGAAAGCAGATAAAGCCTTATGAAACCGAAGGTGCTTGAAGAGTTTCGGCACGCGCGCGCGACAGCGCGCGCGTGTGCACTTCGTCTTTATTTCCAAGGGATTCGTGTAAACTGTTGATTTTCGATAAACGAGTTCGCGCGCATAGTACTTGTTGCAGAGGACGGCGGGGGGGGCGATACCGGCCCCCTGGGCTTGTGTAAATTCATATTGAGGATGAACGATTCGACTACACGTGAGAGTGACCTTTCGCCAGAGTGACCTCAGGTGCTGGCCCAACGGGGGCCGGGTGATTCTTCTTGTGGAATGAGCTTGGCTCCGCGTCGGCACCCGCATCGCGTGATCACGCTCGCATCTCAGCGAACCAGGTTTGGGCCCACCCCTTGCAATTGACAGCAACGCATTCGCGTCGCACCCTGCAGCTTGCATTGGTTACCCGAGGGGGAACTGGCCGACCAGACGGCGCATTTTCCGGCCCAGGACCAGTCCCGAATCCCAGCCCAAATCCCAAAACGTCTGGTTTGTATATTTCTGGATGTTTTTGAATAATTCTGAATATGTTTTCGAACCACTGTGGATCTTTACGTAAGTTATCCAAGGATACTATCCAAGGATATTCAAACACATTGCAAGTTCTCGGATGGGGCCAGTTTTCATGACGCCTGGCCTGGTCAAGCGTCATCGCGATGCAGCCCGGCAGTGCCAGACCTCATCGCGGTGGCCCCCAGCAGCGTCTGCTTTCGCAGCGCCTTCGGGGTATCATTCGGGGCGCTCCAATGCAATCGGCGGAACCCCGCGGTTGCCCGCTGGCGCGGAAAATCATTCGAGTGGCGCCCCGCCGATGGTTGATGCGGCGAGGCGACGCCGGCTTGCGCGAGTGCGTTGGGCCCCCACGGGCGCCAGTGAAACCGCGTACCACAGGTCGCTCTAGCCCAGGGTCACTCCTACGTGTAGTCGCAAGATGGGGCAGAGCCGCATGTAAATTACAATACGAAAAAAGGAATGTGATAATCCCGGGGGTGGTAAGAGGAGAAGCTACTGGGTGTAAGCCATGTGGTGCAAGCGACGCATTGTACATATGCGGTGCATGCTATGTGGTGTAAGCTATGTGGTTGCAGCTGTGCGGCGGCAGCTCTACTGTGAAAGCTTTGGGTTGTAGACGATGGGTGTGACAACTATGCGATGCAAGCTGCGCAATGAAAAGCATGTCATGTGAGCTATGTTGTGTGAATGATGTGCGTCAAAGCTACGCGGTGCAGGCTATGTGGTGCAAACTTGATTTCTGTTCGGCGTGAGTTTTCTATTCCACCGTTCGCGCAAACATCCGCCCACCCACCCGCAACTTGGTTTGCAAGCCCTGGTGGTTGCGATAGGTGCTTGGCGTTGGCTGGTCCATCTCTGCGGCCGCGCCATCCCGCGTGCGCGCGCAGCGGCCAGCTAGTTTGGCGCGACCGACGCGGCTGCGGTGGCGCTGACCGCTGGGCACACCCCAGCGGGCACTGCAGTGCGAGTCGGGTATTGGGGCGGGCGCGGTATAATGGCAACGTCGAGAATGGTAGACACGATGATGATGGTAGCGATGCTGGTGACGATACAGACAGCGCCGACGGCAAGGCCAGTGACGGCGCCGACGCTGATCACGCCGGCAACGATGACGGGGTCCTCACGTCGGCGATGCAGGTTTTGGAAAGAGTTCGACATGCGCGCGCGGCCGACTCGCGAGAGTGGCCCGCATGGAGTACGCACGAATGATCTCGGCATGCGGCGCGAAAAGGCTCGTTTCGCAGAGTTCCATGAATATGTTGGGGACCCAGGTGTTTTTTTTGTTCAGAAAAATCGCAAAAACGCGCAGGTTGTTTTGATAATTGATGGTGCGAAACCATGTGATCATGTAGTTTCGTGACACTCGGTTTTGAAAACGTTACGAAACCTGTGCGTTTTTTGTTTAGTGATTTCGGCACGCGCGCGCGACGACGCGCGAACGTGCACTTCGTCCCGTCTTTTGAAAAATGGTGTTCTAGAAAGTTGATGGTTGTTGATGAACAAGTAAGCGCGTGTATATTCGTTTGCAAAGGATGGCGGGGGGTCGATGCCGGCCCCCCTGGGATGCCGCGGGTTCACATTTAGGATGGACGATGGGGCCGAATCGTATGTAAATTGCAATACGGAGTAGGGAACCGTTAAGTCCGGCCTCGGGAAGGTGGTGGAGTCTATTGTCTTTTAAGAAGGGAGAACATACGGTGTTGGCTATGTGGTGAGCGTTGTGTGGCGTCAGCTGTGTGGTGAAAGCCGCGCCACAGATCGAGGATCCAGGTTTTGGAGTGCTTGGGTTTTTTTTTTGCGCCTTCCTGTGGGGTTCGCGTGGCCACGGCTAGATCCGCCTCGAAATTCTGGGCCAAGTTCACCCCATGACAAATCAGTTTTTGGCGGGGGGATATGGAGCCAACTGCGTTCCCATGTCTCCCATTTCAGGCCTCTGGGGGGCCGTTTCGGGCCTTGGGCCCATCAGAACTCGATCCCGGGTGAACGATCGGCCGAGCTGGACCCAGGAGGGGTCCGGGGCTGATCTTGGCTGGGCTTCGTGTCGGCGGAGCGAGGTGAGAGGAGGATGGAGCGAGGCGGGAAGAGAAGTCGCAGGCATCGCGGGGGCCTCGAGGACCGAGAGCACAAGGTCGCGGAGCCTTGTAGGAGGAGGGGGACCAGAGAAGGGCGGAGGGCTGGCCAGGTAGGAGGTCGCCGATACTGCTCGGCTGCGCGTCGCGGCTGCTGTGTCACGGGCGCGGCCTGCGGGGGCATGTGCTGCTTCCTCATCATCCATGAGCATCCCCGGGCCCTCCTCTGTCCTCTGGCCGTGGCATTCTGCTACCTCCGGCCTTCCCAAGGTCCAGGGCCCTGTGGGGGGCATCCATCCGTGCAGGGTCGTCAATCTGTAGCATGCCGTCGGGCCCCACACTTTCCCGCGGGCGCGCTAAGCAGTGAGGCGGAACGCTTGCGTTTATTCATCGGGAGGGCACTTGGCACGGGAGGGCGTGCTGCATCATAGCTGCGTGCTGTTTCGATATCGCAAGGCGTGCAAGAGGAGGCCTCCGTGGTATCTCGAGCAGCTCTTCCTTCCCGTCGGGGATGTCGGGGAGATTTCCCAGGGTCGGAGGAAGGATAGGCGACACCACCATCACCATAGCAGGCCACCTCCACCGAGGAGGTCAACGATGCCTCCGCGAGCTGGGGATGAGGGATGCCTCGAGCAAGACACACGCACACACACACCACTAGGAGAGCCCTCCCAGCTCCCCGCACTGGTGGTGGTGGTGGTGGTGGTGTCACCTATCCTTGTTCCTGAAGGGGGTGGGACAGGAGACCTTCCCGAGGGTGAGGATGCAACGCCTGGGCGGTTGAATTTAGTACTGGCATTGGTATAATTGTGGTCGGACGCCATCCAGATCTGGCATAATCCATTTCAATATCGCCTAATCCCTCTCAGTCGAGCTCAATCCTGAGTTTTTCGTATCAGGCTTCATCCGGCTTGCTGACCCCTTCATCGGCCTCTATAGCCATTAAATCGTTCGTGCGACGATGTTCCATGAGTTGCCTCCTAATTTTGTAAGTGGGAGGAGTTACCATCCCGACGACGAAACAAATGCATAAACATGCACGTTTGGAATTCCGCGCGGATTTCTCGGATCGGCGCAAGACCTTACCTCCCCTCACTGGCGCGCGGAGCGCGCCGGGGGCGGCGCCGGAGGCCGCCAGGGGGGTCCAGCGCCGACCCCAGACATCGGCCCTGAGCTCCTAAAGCTGATGTTTATGCAGCTTTCTACTTCTATGCATCCCCATCCGAGGCGGGAAGCTATACATGCCCACCGCGTGGAGGATTAATTTTCGGGGACCTCGGCAGGCGATGGATATGGACATATTCGGGCCCCTGGGGGCCGAATATATCCATATCCACCGCCCGCTGGCGCACCAGGAGGTCGGTTCCCAGGCGATTGATTTGGATACATCCCCGCCTCGCACCCCAGGCCCCTGACCGGCGGGGAGGGGAGGGAAGGTTGGCCATCGGCCTCTTCCTGATCTTCCAGGCAGTGCTGACGGCCGCCCTGGTGGCGCCTCCCTCGGGTAGCGACGCGCCGGCCAGGGGGCTCCCCGAGGGCGCGGCAAGTCCAGGAGGTGAGGTCTCATGCTCGAAGGAGGAGGAGGAGGAGGAGGAGGAGGAGGAGGAGGAGG
>CAUYUJ010018587.1:106671-119171 GCA_963575745.1 Prorocentrum cordatum
CCCTCCGTCTCCAACACAACACCCAGTACTCTACAGCCTCCTTCTCCAACACAACACCCGATGCTCAACAGGCCCCCTCCCCAAGCTGAACTTGAAAATCACCTTCTGATCAACTCCCTCCGTCTCCAACACAACACCCAGTACTCAACGGCCTCCTTCTCCAACATAACACCCGATATTCAACAGGCTCCCCCCCCAAGCTGAACTTGAAAATCACCTTCTACTCAACTCCCTCCGTCTCCACCACACCACCCAGTACTCAACAGCCTCCTTCTCCAACACAACACCCGATACTCAACAGGCCTCCGTCCCCAAGCTGAACTTGAAAATAACCTTCTACTCAACTCCCTCCGTCTCCAACACAACACCCAGTACTCAACAGCCTCCTTCTCCAACACAACACCCGATACTCAACAGGCTCCCTCCCCAAGCTGAACTTGAAAAGAACCTTCTACTCAACTCCCTCCGTCTCCAACACAACACCCAGTACTCAACAGCCTCCTTCTCCAACACAACACCCGATACTCAACAGGCTCCCTCCCCAAGCTGAACCCCGCTTTCTCATGATCATATGTGAATTTATATATGATTCCTACGATTTTCGGACTCCATTTTGAGGCTCTTGTTTGGAAGACTTTCTACTCACTCCCTCCGTCTCCAAGACAACACCCAGTACTCAACAGCCTCCTTCTCCAACACAACACCCCATACTCAACAGGCTCCCTCCCCAAGGTGAACTTGAAAATAACCTTCTACTCAACTCCCTCCGTCTCCACCACACCACCCAGTACTCAACAGCCTCCTTCTCCAACACAGCACCCGATACTCAACAGGCTCCCTCCCCAAGCTGAACTTGAAAATAACCTTCTACTCAACTCCCTCCGTCTCCAACACAACACCCAGTACTCAACAGCCTCCTTCTCCAACACAACACCCCATACTCAACGGACTCCCTCCCCAAGGTGAACTTGAAAATAACCTTCTACTCAACTCCCTCCGTCTCCAACACAACACCCAGTACTCAACAGCCTCCTTCTCCAACACAACACCCCATACTCAACAGGCTCCCTCCGTCTCCAACACACACACACAAGTACTCCAGATCCAACCACCACAACACGACGCGACACCCGAAACTTCAACCGCACCCGCCCTCCTTTTTTTTGGCATCTTCCACGAGAAAAGGGGGGTTCATGGTGGGTGTTGAGGCCTATATATATATATATATATATATATATATTCTCATACGCACCTCTCCGGGGGAGTAGAGCTCAGAGGCGATTAGTGCGCACGCGTCCGCGATTGTTCTGGGCGTTTCGCTCGGGACATCCTCGAAATTCTGAAAAACGGTGGCACCCCTCGCGCAGATCGTGACGTCAGGGTCCGAAAACACATGGGAATTTCAACATTGTCACATACAACCTTCAAAACCACATGGTAATTTCAATAATTTTGACCCCGATTCTCAGGGAATGGCGGTTTCGCTTGAAAAATGATTCCAACATCGAGCCCCAGACCCCGCCTCGGAGCCTCATGGGGGCCTCCTGGAACCTCCTGGGGCCTCCTGGTGCTTTCTGAACCTTCTGGCACCCCAGACCCCGCCTCGGAGCCTCCTGGGGGTGTCCTGAAACCTCCTGGGGCCCCCTGGGGCCTCCTGCGGCCTCCTGGAGCCTCTTGAGGCCTCCTGAAGCCTCCTGGGGTCTCCTGGGGCCTCCTGAGGCCGCCTGGGGCCTCCTGGGGCCTCCTGGGGCTTAAGAACTACATGCACACAGAGACACAAATCACTCCCAACGCATCACACGCTAGACAAACATAACACACACACAACACCTACAACAAACAAAAAGCACGCACCACACAAAGCATACATCACACACACACACACACGCACAACACTCACAATCCTGGGGCCTCCTGGAGCCTCTTCTGGTATCCAAGTCGGGCCTCCTGAGGCTTCCTTGGGGGGGGCCTGGTACACACATCGCAAGGTGTGACAACCCCACTTGCGCTCGAGTGCGACTTCGATGTTGCATTTCACTCCTGCTTCAAACGCCCCTTCAGTTTTTTGTATGAGCCTGGGCACACACGTGCCACTTGTATACACGCATATTCTCATACGCACCTCTCCGAGGGAGTAGAGCTCAGATGCGATTAATGCGTACGCGGGGCGTTCGCGTTTTTTCTGGCCGTTTCGCTAGGGACATCCTCGAAATTCTGAAAATCGGTGGCACCCCTCACGCAGATCCTGGCGTCAGGGTCCAAAATCACATTGGAATTTCAACCTTTTAACATACAACCTTCAAAATCACATGGTAATTCCAATAAGTTCGACCCCGATTCTCAGAGAATGGCGGTTTCGCCTGAAAAATCCGCCCAAAATCGAGCCCCGACGTACCCTCTGGTATCCCAGACCCCGCCTCGGAGGGGCCTCATGGAACCTCCTGGGGCCTCCTGGGGCTTTCTGAACCTTCTGGTACCTCAGACCCCGCCTCGGAGCCCCCTGGGGGTCTCCTGAAACCTCCTGGGGCCTCCTGGGGCCTCCTGCGGCCTCCTGGATGGAGCCTCTTGGGGCCTCCTGAAGCCTCCTGGGGTCTCCTGGTCCCTCCTGAGGCCTCCTGGGGCCTCCTGGGGCCTCAGAACTACATGCACACACAGAGACACAAATCACGCCCAACACATCACACGCTGGACAAACATAACACACACACACAACACCTACAACGCACAAACAGCACGCACAACACAGAGCACACACATCACACACACACACACACAACACTCACAATCCTGGGGCCTCCTGGAGCCTCTTCTGGTATCCAAGTCGGGCCTCCTGAGGCTTCCTGGGGGGCCCTGGTACACACATCGCAAGGTGTGGCAACCCCACTTGCGCTCGAGTGCGACTTCGCTGTTGCATTTCACTCCTGCTTCAAACGCCCCTTCAGTTTTTTTAATGAGCCTGGGCACACACGTGCCACTTGTATAAATTCCCGCCTCGCAACGACGGCGCCAACGACGGGAACGACGACGGCGGAGCCGTGTCCGCGGCCGTCACCGTCACCATCGCCGTGTTCTCATCATGTCCGTGGTCGATGTCATCGTCGTCGTCGTTGTCGTCGTCGTCGCCGTCGTCGTCGATCTCGATGTCGTCGTCGTCGTCGTCGTCGTCGTTGTCGTCGTCGTTGTCGTTGTCGCCGTCGTCGTGGTCGTCGTCGTACATCTCATCCTTGCCGTGGGTGTGCTCGTATTCGTCTTGTCCTTCTCCAGAACCGTCGCTGACGTCGTGGTGGTCGTCGTCGTCCTATTTGCTGTCGTCGGAGGCTTCGTCGCCAGCCTTATCTTCAGCTCCAGCGCACCAGCAACCTCCAGGCGGCCTGTTTATCTTAGTGTGGGACATCTGTAGGCCTGGGCCGGGCCCCTTCGTCATCACGAACATGTGGCTGCAGGAATTCGGGTCGAGAGCTTCCGGGGACCCTCGGATCGAACAGCTCAGGACGGAGGTCGCGGTCGTCGTCCGCCTCCTCATCGATGAGGGGGATGAGTCGGCACAGATGAGCGACGAGTTGCCACGGTGTGGCGCCATCGCCTGCACGCTGGCATAGCTATTCTGAAAGCGGGCCTGTCCCCCTGCAGGAGGAAGATGCACAAGTAGTCACTAACATATTATGGGGACGATTGCTGGAGCATTTTCGGAGCAGTTTCGAGTATGTGTTGACCTCTTTTTATTACAAAAAAACAAAACATAGTAATACATATATATATATATATATAATAAATATTGTTTTAATAAAAAATATAACCAAACATCTGTTTCTTCCAAGCCTGTAGGAGGAACGTGCCCGACCTGTGCGTAGCTCTTCGACCTGCAGCTGCGGCACGCGGCACCCGCCGCCCTCGCGCGGCAGCCCCCGCCCGAGCCGCGGCGTGCCGACCACGCTCGCGCGCGCCGCCGCCCCGCGACGGGCCGCTGCCCTCCGCGCTCCTGCCCCGTCGCGCGGCGGTGCGGCGGGGAGGGGCGGAGGGAGGAGGACGAAGGAGGGAGGGCTGGGGCGAGGCTCAGGGGAGGAGGAGGTAGGCGATGCTTAAGAAAACTTAAGTTTTCGGCCAGAGTCTCGATTATTCTTAACGTTTCAATGTAAATCTTAAGATTGTTATGGAAATGTTGGGTTTTTGTCCAAGTTCTGAGACTATGAATTTCTTAACCCATGATTTCTTAAGCATTTCGCAGGGTGTATACCCATACCTCTACCCTCCCCCGGGCCTTCCCCTTCCCCTGTTGGGGGGGGGGCTCCTGGGAGGCCCTCGTCGCCACCGCCGGATGCGCCTCGAAGTCCCTGCCAGAGCTCACCCCCGGAGAGGTCCGGGGAGTAGCAGCAATTAGGGGTGCTTGTTGGTTTCCCAAGAACAAGGAGGGAGGGGGCGAAGCGAGGAGGGCATGAAGGGAGAAGCAGGCAGGAGGAGGCGGATCCCCCCGATGTTCCCCCCGCCCTGGCGCCCTACCTCGCGCTCCTGCTCCTGCTGCCCAGCTTCCAGCCCCTCCTCGCTGGCGTGGTCCTCACTGGAGTTGCTCTTGCTCCTCCCCCTCCCGTGTCTGCCTTCATCCTCCTGCTCCTTCTGCTGTTCGTGGTCCTTTTCGCCGTCCTCTTTTATCAAAGGGCACGGGGTGGGGAAGGAGGAGGAGGAAGAGGAGGAGGAGGAGGAGGAGAAGGAGGACGAGGGGAAGGAGGAGGAGGAGCAGGAGGAGGAGGAGGAGGCGAACCGACTGCGTGTCTCTGAGACTGCCGCATGCGCGTAGCGCTGCGCAGTGTGTGAGTGTACCTCCCGCGACGCCGCCTCCGTGCTCGCGTGGTAAGCCAGAGTGGGGTTTCTTTCTGTCCGCTCCCGCTAGTCCGTGGCGGAAGGTGCGGGCGAAGACGCAGTGCGCTGGATTTGTTCTACAGGTGGGCTGCCAGGCCCAGTCCTGCGAGGAGCGGTGGGGAGAGTCTGAGGAACCGGGGGTGGACAGAACCCCCACCCTGACACGTCGATCAGTGAATTGTCCGCGTTCGGTTTTCGAGAGGGCGCCGCGGCAGTCGCTTTCAAGGCCTGCGCCCGCCAGGTCTGAGCCCGAGGTCGTTCTCACTAAATCGCGTCTTGCCAAAGGGTTTTGTCAGACTGCACGTTGCCCGAGCTTCCCTGGGTGCCCCCAGCCTGTCAGCCTCTCCGCGCGGCTCAGCAGCTGCTTTGTGAGCTGGCCCGGCCGGCCTGCTGCGCGCCTAGTAGCTAAATGAGGCCTGTTGTCGCGCCCCGGACAGCTTCTGACTCCGCCTGCGCCTTCGCTCGCGGACGCGACCGAAAAAAATAATAAGAACACAAATTGCTAAAGGGGGCCCTGTCCGGCCCCGGAGGAGCCCCGCGGGATGCTTCGCGCCAGCGGCGCGCTCCTCCCCCGCGGCGCGAGACCCCCAAATGCCCCCCCGAGCGCCCCATGAGTCCCCCAAGCGGCCCCAGGAACCCCCAAAGCGCCGCATTGACACCAGGCCCTCGGGCAAACGGCAGACATGAGACTGTATGGGCCGGCGGAATGAGCGAAGCGATTGAATAATTTAAAACAAATTGCTAAAGGGGGCCCTGTCTGGCCCCGGAGGAGCCCCGCGGGATGCTTCGCGCCAGCGGCGCGCTTCTCCCCCGCGGCGCGAGGGTGTGCCCCGCCGTGCTGCCGGGCGCGGTAGTCGTTTTCAAGGCTTGTGCCCGCCAGGTCTGAGCCCGAGGTCGTTCTCACTAAGCCGCGTTTTGCTAAAGGGGGCCCCGTCCGTCCCCGGAGGAGCCCCGCGGGATGCTGCGCGCCAGCGGCGCGCTCCTCCCCCGCGGCGCGAGGGTGCGCCCCGCCGTGCTGCCGGGCGGCTCGTCGCCCTCGGCCGCCCTCGCCGGGCGGGCCGAGGCGCGCGGGCTCCACGAGGGCAGTGCTCGCGGTGCCTGCCGTCGTGGGCGATGCGCTCGCGGCGTTCGCATCAAGCTCGTCCCTCCTCCTCCTCCTCCTCCTCCTCCTCCTCCTCCTCCTCCTCCTCCTCCTCCTCCTCCTCTCATCATCATCCATCATCATCATCATCATCCATCCTCCCTCCCTCCTCCTCCCCCCTCTTCCTCTTCCTCCTCCTCCTCCTCCTCCTCCTCCTCCTCCTCCTCCTCCTCCTCCTGGGTGGCCGTCCCTCCCACCGCGCTCGCGGGCGATGCTCACCACCCACCAAACCACCCCAACCCAACCCGAAGGCTCAGATTGACCCTCGGTTTCTCGTGGAGGGGGGGGGTCCGGGAGCATCGAAAAAAACACACATGGAGCCCATACCCCCCCCCCCCAGCCCGAAATTCGGGTCTTCGGGTTGGGTTGGGGTGGTCTGGTAGGTAGTCAGATGCTCTCTCGGCGTTCGCATCAAGCTCGTCCCTCCCCCCCCCCAGGCCCTCCCAGCCCAGCCCCCCCTCCCGCCGCTCCGCCCGCGCAGGCGCCTTCCTGCCCGCGATACCCTCCTTCGCCTCCGGCCTCGAGCTGGGCAACGCGGCCGGCTCGGCCGCCATCGTGGACGTCGCCGCCGTCGTCGTCCTCCCTCGTCCTCGTCGTCGTCCTCCTCATGGTCATGCCCCTGCCTCTACTCCTTGTCCTCCTCCTCCTCCTTCTCCTCCTCCTCCGTAGCCATTTTGGCTCAAGGTTGAACCGTGCCGCCTCGCGGTTGAGCCTTGGACTTAGCCAAGGGGCGGGGCTCGAGCCGCGCTTCAGGGGTCGACAGGCGACCCCGCAGGCTTCATTCTTGCACCATCTTGCATTTCTTTCTCCTGCCGTTCGCGGCGACCCTGCAGTCAAGTGTCCAGCCATGGCAGAGATCGCTATGAAGAAGATGCTGCAGGAACTCATGGAGGCGCAGACGGCCACCCCCCGCGCCGATATTCAGACATCGACGGCAGGGATCCAAGGGCAACTCACCGCCCAGGGTGCTGAGCTCACGGCGCTCCGAGAACAAGTCTCACGTCAGGAAGAACGTATTCTGAAACTCGAGTCGGGGCGCAGTTCTACGCCAAGTACGGCCTCAGGAAGCTCCTCAATTCGTTCTTTCTCGCAGTCTGGGACGAAGAGTCGACGGGTTGACACGTCCGCCATCGACTTAACCAACGATTTCGAGCAGGGTGATCCGAGGGTAAAATATGTTGGAACTTTCCCACGCCCACTGCTGCTCAAGACCCGTCAGGCACACTTCGAGCAGTTGAAGGCCAGATCCCCCAAGGAATTAGGCGATGATAATGCTGTCGAGGTCCAATTCCATGGCATTTCGCAGGTGTACAAACTCAAGTTCAAGACCGAGGACTCAGCCACTGAGTTCCAGAGGAAGGCGAACATGGTTGGTATTTCCTGCCGGGACTTTCGTGATCAAAGCGTCCATCCTCTCCGGATTCGGGGAGATCTTCCTCTCCACGTCCGCCAGAAGAAGCGGGCCTTCTCTAGCATCTACGTTTCCGTCAAGCAGCTCGCGATGAAGAGCCCGCCGTCGGACGCCTCGTGCAAGCTCGGGGTCAACGGCCGCAAGGGTGCATTGCAGGTCATATCCGACTCCGACGTCTACGAGCTCGTGTCGGCGAAGCAGGGCTCTGGAGACCAGTTCACGTTCGAACCGAACCAGGCCTCGCTGACGACCTGGGGCATCACCCCCGACCAGATCCAGGAGGCGCTTGATGACCTGTGATGTTTTTTTTTTTTTTTGCGCAGGCCGACGCTCCAGCCAGGAGCGAATCTCTTGAGGGTATTGGTTTTGACGTCTTTCTAGTGGAGGAGGAGCGCGCGGGGCGCTGCTCTTCCTCCCCGCATGCTGCCGCGCCTTCGCTGCCGCTGTGGATCTCTGAAGCTTTCAGTGAATATGGCGAGCCTATGTTGGCTCCCGCCCCCTCTTTCTTCCTTTGGGCATTCCTTCCCCGCCCTGTCGCCGAATTCAGGGGGGGGGGCCGTCTAGCTTTCAGTCCTCCTCCCCCCCAGCCCTACTTCCCGAAAGACCCCTTCAATATCACCACTTGGAACTCTCAGGCTCTGATTGGTTCTGCCTATTCTAACCAGCGTCGCGTTCGACGTAAACTTCAGATCCTCCATTCTCTCCTTCAACACAACGATATACTAGCAGTGCAAGAGACCCGCGGTACCGAGGGTGACCTCCCCCTTCTCAAGCGGGACTTTAAGCGGCACACCATCTTCGGCTCTTTCGCGCCATCCGCGAATGCTGGAGGTCTTCTCATCTTTATCTCTCTGCGGCTGCAGCGGCAATTCAGTCAACATGTATTTCGCGAGCTTGTGCCTGGCCGTGTTGCTCTTCTCCAGCTCTCAGGATCCCAGGGGGCCCTAAGCACAGTCAATGTTGACATCGCCCCCGAACTTCCCGAACCCAGGGTTCGAGCCCAGTTTGGCTCTATTCGTCGCGCCCTCCCCTCGTCTGCTTCCTCTTCTTCTTTCATCCCCGGGGACTTCAACTGTCTCGAGCTGGGGGAAAGTAGGTGCTATGCCTCTAGTGGGGTTGAGCGTTTCTCTCCGTCCAGGCTTGCAGGAGCCTTCAGGACTATCTTTAGCGAGTTCGCAGAGCTCGAGCAGGACTCCTTCACCCATCGGCGTATAACGACTACTCCTACCTCTTCCGCCTCGCATGCCCGCCTGGACCGTATCTATACGAATATTCCCACCGCCGACCTCCTCGACCACAACCCCCTCAGTTCTACTCAGTGGAAGGTCGCTGATTATCTTTTTCCCTCGGACCATGTCCCTGTCTATCTCTCCCTCAAACCTTGGAAGCCGAATGGTGAAGTGCCCCTGCCGGCCTGGATATTTAAGCGCCAGTCGTACGCCAGCATCTTTGAAGAGCTCGTCAACGGGCAAGAGTTTAGCACCGACCCCACCGAGCGTCTCCTAGAGGTCAAAGCATGCATGGTCGCAGCAGGTCAACAATGCAAGCAAGAGATGTTTCGAACGGTGGCTGAATCACGGCAAGAAAAGATCGCGTGTTGTCTCCGCCTTGCTAGATCCCATCTTGGTCGAATCCAGCGCGGCATCCTGCTAGCCCTTCGAGCTCACCCAGTCCTTAAATAATTTTACGACCCCGAGCTTTCCTTGTTCACCCATTGGTCTGGTTTTCACAATCACCTGAGCCAAATGATGAGGGCTGGGCTTGAGGAGCAAGGACGCGACCTTCTGCAAGCAGATCGGTTGCCTGCCACTTCTGCTGATTATCATCTGCGCCGCATTCGGCGTCTCGCGCGTGCCTGGAGGGCCAGTCAGCGCACAGCAGCTTTGAAGGGCATCATCGGCGCAGACGGCAGCGAATTCGCGGAGCCCAATACCTGTGCCAGGATGCTTGCCGGCCACTGGAGTTCAGCATTTGCACGTGGACATCAGAGTCCAGGAGCTGGGGCTGAATTTCTTCAGGACCTTCCCTCCCTCCCCTCTGACCCCCACCAATTCGCTAACAGTACCCACCAAAGGTCCCCCTGGGCCCTTACGCTTGATCAATTTCTTGACCTCCTTCACAGGAAAAAAGATTCAGCCCCAGGACCCGACGGCTTGTGCTGCGGCGCCTGGGGGGCCGCTGGACCTGTGGCACAAGAAGCAGGTTACGATGTTTATCTCCATCTCCTCGCGGGGAACCCGATGAGCTCGGATTTCAATGCCGCCAAGCTCGCTCTCGCGCCGAAAGGGGCCTCGGGGACTCAGGGCACGTCTACAAAACCGTCGAAGACACGAGACCGATCGCTTTATCGAACACCGACAACAAACTGATCAGCTGACTAGTCGCCTCCCCGATTTCGGAAGTCGCTCGTGACCGTCTTCATGAAACTCAGCGTGGTTCCATTGAGGGTCGTCAAATTATCGATAACGTCCTCGAGGTCGATCTCAATCTCGCTCGCTGGTATGCTGCGCGTGGGGAGAGGCGAGCTGGAGCTTGCTTCTTCGACTTTCGCGCCGCCTTCCCGTCAGTGCACCACTCTTGGATCTTCAGGGTTCTGAGGGCGTACAATATTCCCACATTCGTGATCACAGCCATCGCATTACTGTATTCTAACATGCGTTGTATCATTTCCTTTCGCGGTTCGGACCGTGTCTCTTTCACCGCCCTGAGGGGCGTTGAGCAGGGCTGCCCGCTCTCTGGTGTATTATTCGCATGCGCCCTCGACCCGCTCCTTAGACGGTTGCATCGCCTGCCCGTCGAGGCCCCGAAGAGGGTCGCAGCTTTTGCCGACGATCTCGGCCCCACCTCCTCTGATATTTATGCCGCTCTGGCAGCCGTTGCACGTCAGATCTGTCTCTTTGAGTGGTGCTGGGCTTACTTTACATATCAAAAAGTGTGTTATCGTTCTCCTGGAACCTGGCAGTGCTGAATCAGCTAGAGCCGAATTCAGAAGAATGGGGATTCGCGTCAACCAATTCAAAATACAATATCACGGGAAATATATTTGGTTCTACCCTGGGTGAAACGCCCCCATCCTCTCCTGGAATCCTGTCGCCCACAAGCTTACCCAGAGGTCCCTCGCCATCAAGAAAATGGGGCCTGGCCTGGCTAGCAGCATCACCGCTCATAATGTATATGCTCTATCGGTTACTGGTTATGTGTCTCAAGGTTCCCGCCCGACCCCCCAGATCCTGCGTGCTGAAAGAGAAGCTCTGCAAGTTTACACTTGTGCTCCGAGGCATTCTTTTCCGCCAGCGATTTTTTCACGATTCAAAGAAATTGGCTTCGAAGTGCAGGCAGGCGACCTTCGTGTTCGTAGCCTTGCCGCGCGACTTCGAGTTGCCGTCAATTCTGACCTCTTTCCTCGGCTAGTCTCTCAACTTCAGGACACCCTTGACGGTGATGATTATTGTATTGATTTTTGGTGGTCCCCGTACCTGAAGGACTCCCTCTTCTGGCAATTGCATCAAGATTTCCTGGACTCGAGGTACATTCAGAGGCTCCCTGAAGACACCCAGAGGAAAAATGTCAAACAAAAACTTGTGCAGTTGATCACTCCCGACTTCCACTCAGAGCCCGTTTCCGGTATCATCGCCCCAAGACTCAGAAAATGGCTACCCTCTCTGATTGGAGCTGAGATTGACACCTCGTTCAGAGTCATTCTGCAAAGCAGCAGTATGGTGTTGCCCTTTGTCTCTGTTGCGCTGCTGAAATCGTGCTTCAACAGCTGGAACACCGCGAAGCGCTTTCGACAAGGCGCCCAAGGCTGTAAGTTCGGTTGTGCATGCGCTGGCGGAGACGACTTGCTTCACTATGTGGTTTGCCTTATCGTTCAGCCTCTACTTGTCCATCTTCTGCCTGCTCTTCCACCTGGTTGGGGTCATGATCCACTGGGAGTCTTCCTCCCTCATCTCCTCCCTTTGCGAATGATACGGCTCTCCCATCCTGTCTTATTGCCTTAGATTGCCTCCACTCTGCTTTTCAAGCTCTGCGCACCCGCCCTGTCCCATCTGCTGTGCTCTCTCGCCAGACGGTCAAGGCACGTCTCAAGGTTATCGTTCGGAGGTCCCCTCAATTGCAGGGGCTGCTCCGCTAGTCGTCGCGGAGCCAGGACGCGGCCCCCCACGGGTGGGACTCCTCCTCCTCCTCCTCCTCCTCCGTCCTCCTCTGTTCTCCTTCCCCGTTCCTTGTCCTCATATCTTCTCTCCCCCTTAAGTCCTCGTTCCTCATCTCTTCCTTCATCCTCCTCCTCACGTTCTTTTTGTATGTAAGGCTTGGTCCTCACGTCCTCTTCCTCCTCCTCCTCCTCCTCATCTTCATCCTCTTCCTGGTTGTTGTTCCCTCTCCTGCTCCTCCCAGGTTCAGGATGGGTTTACTTCTGGGCCACAAAGGGCCCATTGGCCTCTGTTTTTGAGGCCGCGTCGGATGACTCTGGGAGCCCTCGAGGGATGATTGCCTGAGCCAAGTGGACTGTGGCGGCCCAAGAACTCCCAGTTGAAGCTCTCTCCTCCTCCTCCTCCTCCTCCTCCTCCCTCCTCCTCCTCCTCCTCCTCCTCCTCCCCCTCCTCCTCCTCCTCCTCCTCCTCCTCCTCCTCCTCCTCCTCCTCCTCCTCCTCCTCATCTGTACCTTCCTGATTCTCTCTTTCCTCCTCCTGCTGACGCTGACGCTGAGGCCGCTCGGGTCTCCCTGGTCGAACCATCGCCGTCTTTGGAGCTTAAAGGGCGGGAAACGCAGAGGAGCCCCGGCAGGCGCCGAGTGGGCGTGCGCGCCGCAGCTCAGAGCAGAGCCGGGCCAGGGCGTCTGGGTGCCGCATGCTGCCGCCGCCGCTCCCTGGCCAGACCCCCGCCCCGCTCGTCCTCAGCATCGGCGTGGCTCGGGCGCGGCTCGTACTGGGGGGGGGGGGGGCGGAGGTGGGGGCGGGGAGCTACTGACCCGGGTCAGTCCAGACCCGGGGCAGTCGGGCTTTGCAGGATCCCGCGGGATCCTGCAGGGTCCTGCAGGATCCTGCGCCCGAGCCCAGCTCAGTGCGGCCCTGGCCCCGCAGGATCTTGCAG
>CAUYUJ010018587.1:124171-174171 GCA_963575745.1 Prorocentrum cordatum
AGGCAGCGCCGACTCTTGGCGCACACGGGCAGCAGCCCGTTTTTCATCCCTGGACGTGCTCTTGACGGTCCCGGGGCCAGGCAGACCCCCAGAGGCCGAAAACTATCGAAATTTTCCGTCGTCTTTTTGTTGCACGGCGCGAGGGGTTCGGGGCCCTCTTGCTCCGCCCGTCCAGTGGGTCTCGGCATCGCCGTGTACGCCGTGGCGCTGATGCCGCACATCCCCGGCCGCTTCCTGCTGCTGCTCTCCGCCACGCTGCTGATGCTGCACGGCGCGAGCTCGTGGGCCGCACGCACCATCTCTGGCAGGTGGCGCGGAGCCTCCCTTCGGCGGCATCGGAACTCACCAAGCGCGCTCCACCAATCGCAAAGGGCCCACTCGCCAACATCAGAACAGAACTCAAAATCTTCCCGTATGTGATTCGGGGAGCAAAAAGGGACATGAACATAATAACTCTGAGGTCCGCGCGGATTCCTCGGATCGGCGCTGGGACCCCCCGGCGGCGCCTCCGGCGCCGCCACTGGCGCCCTCCGCGTGCCAGGGAGGGGGGTCCAGCGCCGAGTTTTTATGTTTACGCCACTTTTTGTTCCCCTAGTGATGGATCGTAACCCCCCCGGCGGCGGATCCAGGCCATTTGTGAGCAGTTGCTTTGCGAGTAGTGGGGCGCGGTTGTCTAGTAACGGGTACTCCTGAACCAGGATTTGTTGTGGACATTTGCCGAAAGTTGCCACTTCAGGGGCCCTTTCTGGCACTGCAGCGTTGCCCACATCGGGAGGGGTTGGGATCGCCGGGTCCTTGGCCAGAGTACCCGCTAGTGGAGTCCCCCGTGAGAGGGGCGTGGATTCCGCCCTCCAGCAGCCCAGAGCTCGCAGGCCTAGAGGTTGACACCAACACCAATATCGGCGGTGCCCCTCCACCGAGGAAAGAAGATCCCGATCTCGGTGATGGTGGTAATATTCTGGCTTCAAGGTGACCGAAATCTTGCCACCAACACCGAAATCTAGGATCATCTCTCCCCTGTGGAGGCAGCCCCCTGTCTTGGTGTTGGTGCCTATTTCCAGGCCTCCAAAGAGCTCACGAGCGCTGGAGAACCTTCAGTTCGGAACTTTTTTTTGCCGTCCTCAGCCCCTGGGGACATGGCCAGGCCCCAGGACTGCCAACAAAAGACCTCAGGGTGAAGATCAGGAGAGGACAAATACACGCAGACACAATCATAATCGTCAACTCCCCAGAAAAAATATTCGAAAATATTGGAAGAAGTGGGGGGGGGAGACAAAAGCCCAGAAAATACATGAACATATGGCAGATCCGGTTATTTGTGCCTGTTTATTTGTGTGTCCCAGGGCCCCTTCAGAAGAGCCGGCCCTGGTCAAAGGGTCGGGGACCTCGGGGAACCCGTAATTATCGAACCCAGAAAATAAATGAACATATGGGAAATCCGGCTATTTGTGTCTGTTTATTTGTGTGTCCCAGGGCCCCTTCAGAGGAGCCGGCCCTGGTCAACGGGTCGGGGACCTCGGGGAGCCCATAATTATTGAGCAGAAGCCGGGCGCCGGATGCCGGCAGCAGCCAAATTCGGCCAGGCTGACCTCGGCTCGGCTGAACTCCAACGACGCGAAGCTCGGGACAAAATCGGATCGGGATGACTCGAAATCTCTGAGAATCGGCGGGTTTGGAGGATGTATTGGGCGCCGCGGCCGCTGCAGAGCGCTCCGGAACGCTCTGAGAGCGCTCCGGAACGCTCTGGCGCGATTTCTCCCGATCCTGGCCCTGTTTTTATGAATTCGGCCAGGCTGAACTCGGCCAGGCTGAACGTCCAGGCTGAACTCGGCCAGGCTGAGCTGTGCAGGGGCTGAGTTCGGCCCGGGCCGAGTTCAGGCTGGCCGAGCTGGGCGTCGCGTAAGAGCTCGTTTGTTCTGTTCCGCGGTAGCGGCCGTCACGGGTCCCGGGCCCCTCCCCCCCCAGGTAGCGTCACGTCCCGCGCCGGCGGCGTCCAGGAATTCCCAGGGATGACCGAGGCCAAGTAGGAGCAGCATGTAAGTGGCGATCTGCACCACAGCGCCTGTGTACACCACGGTGCTCGCGTGCACCACGGCGTGCGTGTGCACCACAGCGCCTGCGTACACCGCAACAGCTGTGTGCAACGCAGCGCCTGTGTACACCACAGTGCCTGCGTGCACCACAGCGCCTGAGTACACCACAGCGAATGTGTGCACCGCAGCAGCCGTCTGCAACACAGCGGCTGCTTACATCACAATTCTTGTGTGCACCGCAACGCCTGTGCACACCACTGCCTGTGTGTACACCACAGCATCCGCGTGCAACGCAGCGCTGGTGTACACCACAGTGCCTGCGCGCACAGGATAGGTGGCAGGAGCGTGTCGGTGAGGACCTGTTGCGGACAGCTAAACATCGCGCAAGGGGAGTGCTGATAATAGTATACGATTATCTTCCCTTCTCCCTCCGCCTCCTCCTCCGCCTCCTCCTCCTCCTGCCTCGCCCTTCCCACCGTCGTGCGGGTCGGCGCTACAGCGCACGTGAACATCGCGGTGTGCATCCCTGGGAAATCGTTTGTTGAATCAACGCGCTTGGTTCTCGGACGGCCATTCTGCGGGAGCTTTTTGGACGCAAATGACATAAGTTAGGATGGTGCGAGGGGGCTCGGTAGGACGCGTAGATTCCGGCGGCGCTTCTTGTTCTATGAGGATTGTTTTCCAAACCCGATATAATACAATTGCTTTTGGTGGATTCCACAGGCGTTCCACTATGTCAAAAAGATTCCAGTTCAAGTTCGGTATGGAACAATAGCGGTATGTTGCACACGGTTGCTGTGGTGCACAAAGGCGCCGTGGTGTACACAGGCGCTGCGTTGCACGCAGGCAGTGTGGTGTACACTGGTGCTGTGTTGCACATGGCTGCTGTGGTGTACATCAGCGCTGTGGTGTACACAGGCGTTGTGGTGCACGCAGGCACTGTGATTTGCATTGGCGCTGTGGTGCAGATCGCCACCTAGAGTATGCTCCTACCCGTCCTCGGTCATTTCGGGGCATTCCAAGACACGGTCGGCGCGAAACGTGACGTCACCGGCCCCCTCCCCTCCCCCCGGTGACGCTCGTTATCGCCCCAACATGTGTATATATGTATACATACGTATGTAGGTACGCACATATCAACTAAATGCATGCATGTATGTCTGTGTGTGAAATTCCGTAAGTGCATGCCTGTCTGTCTGTCTGTCTGTTTGCCTGTCTGTCTGTCTGTCTGTCTGTCTGTCTGTCTGTCTGTCTGTCTGTCTGTCTGTCTGTCTGTCTATATCTCTGTCTGGTTGTATGTAAGTAAGTAAGTATGCATGCATGCATGCATGTATGTATGTATGTATGCATGTATGTATGCATGTATGTATATATGTATGTGTGCATGTATGCATGTATGCATGTATGCATGTATGCCTGTATGTATGTACGTATGTGTTTATGTATGTATGTATGTATGTATGTATGTATGTATGTATGTATGTACGTATGTATGCATGTGTGCTTAAACGTATGTATGTATGTATGTATGTATGTATGTATGTATGTATGTATGTATGTATGTATGTATGTATGTATGTATGTATGTATGTATGTATGTATGTATGTATGTATGTATGTAATGTATGTATGTATGTATGTATGTATGTATGTATGTATGTATGTATGTATGTATGTATGTATGTATGTATGTATGTATGTATGTATGTATGTATGTATGTATGTATGTATGTATGTATGTATGTATGTATGTATGTATGTATGTATGTATGTATGTATGTATGTATGTATGTATGTATGTATGTATGCGGCTGGCCTCGGCGATATTTTTGGGTCAGCGATGCGTTGTCCCAGGCCGGTCGATGTTCTCCAACGTGGTAGATGTGGACGAGACCATGATACACGTCGTGTTCTCGCAGACTCGGGGGGCGGCCTGGTTCTAAGCTGTCCGGGGCATACATCTGGGCGGTTGGGCCTGATACCTCTGCAGAAAAGACTCTAACTTACGTCCCCTCCCAAAGGGCTAGGGGTACTCTATCTCCACAGCGGCCGCCGGCGCGCCCGCCGCGCCAGGTCCCAGAAGGCGGCGGAGGCCGCAGCGGGCGCGGAGGGCGGCGTGGGCGCGGGGCCGGCCGAGGAGGGCAACGACTGGAAGCGGCACCCGCCCAGTCGCAGGATGGCAAGAAGGAGGAGGAGAAGGAGAAGGGGGAGGAGGAGGAGGAGGAGAGGGAGGAGGAGGAGGAGGAGGAGGAGAGAGGAGAGGAGGAGAGGAGAGGAGGAGGAGGAGGAGGAGGAGGATGGGGAGGAGGAGGGAGAGAGGAGAGGAGGAGGAGAGGAGGGGAGGAGATGAGGAGAGGAGGGAGGATGGGGAGGAGGAGGAGGAGGAGGAGGAGGAGGAGGAAGAGAAGCAGAAGGAGGAGGAG
This sequence comes from Prorocentrum cordatum, assembly GCA_963575745.1. Classification (NCBI taxonomy): domain Eukaryota; class Dinophyceae; order Prorocentrales; family Prorocentraceae; genus Prorocentrum; species Prorocentrum cordatum. The sequence goes on from CAUYUJ010018587.1 coordinate 128,628, forward strand.
GAGGAGGAGGAGGAGGAGGAGGAGGAGGGAGGATGAGAGGGGGAGGGGAGGAGGAGGAGGAGGAGGAGGAGGAGGAGGAGGAGTAGGAGGAGTAGGAGGAGGAGGAGGAGTAGGAGGAGGCGGAGGAGGAGGAGGAGGAGGGGAGGAGGAGGAGGAGGAGGAGGGGGAAGAGGGGAGGAGGAGGAGGAGGGGAGTAGGAGGAGGAGGAGGAGGAGGAGATGAGGAGAGGAGGGAGGAGGAGGAGGGAAGGAGGAGGGAGAGAGGAGGAGGAGGAGGAGGAGGAGGAGAGGAGAGGAGAGGAGGAGGAGGGAGGAGGAGGAGAGGAGGAGAAGGAGGAGGAGGAGGAGGAAGGAGGAGGGAGGAGGAGGAGGAGGAGGAGGAGGAGGAGGAGGAGGAGGAGGAGGAGGAGGAGGAGGAGAGGAGAGAGGAGGAGGAGGAGGAGGAGGGAGGAGGAGGAGGAGGAGGGGGGGAGGGGAGGGGAGGGGGAGGGGGAGGAGGAGGAGGAGAGGAGGGGAGGAGGAGGAAGGAGGAAGAGAGAGGAGGAGGAGGAGGAGGAGAGGAGGAGGAGGAGGAGAGGAGAGGAGAGGAGGAGGAGGAGGAGGGGGGAGGAGGAGGAGAGAGGAGGGAGAGGAGGAGGAGGGAGGAGGAGGAGAGGAGAGGAGGGGAGGAGGAGGAGGAGGGTGAGGGGGAGGAGGAGGGGGAGGAGGAGGAGGAGGAGGAGGAGGAGGAGGAGGAGGAGGAGGAGGAGGAGGAGGAGGAGGAGAAGCAGGAGCAGGAGGAGGAGGAGGAGGAGGAGGAGGAGGAGGAGGAGGAGGAGGAGGAGGAGGAGGAGGGGCCTGCGGCCGTCGGATGGCCAGTCCTCGGGCGCACCTCGCCATCGAGGATAAGGGAGCCTCTAGCCCTAACAAATATAGTAGCATCGTGAAGACGCGGCCTCATTTAGGACCCCGCTTTTTGCACTCGGGACAGTCGCAGTGGGCGGTCCAGTCTTGTACATCTGCAGGTAAGACCCCCTATCCCTAATGTGTTCGGCCCTTCCTCACTTAGGTCACATCCCCAAGGCTTAGGGGTCCTGTTGTTTCTGATCATCTCGGCCGAAGTCAGAGCGGAGGTGCTCTGAACAGCCTGCCCGTGCGGGTTCTCAAATGGACAGAACTCTCCGAACGGCCCCCTGCGGGAGACAGGCCCCCGGAACATCGGCGGACATACCTTGGCTCCCATCGTGGTGGGGCTGCTTGTAGGATCTTCTTCCGCCCCGGTGTCTGTGCAGGAGAGAAAAAACACACAGACACAATTAATCGTCGATTCCCCAGAAAATATTGGAAAATATGGGAAGTGGGGGGGAAGACAAAAACCCAGAAAATATGGGAAAATATGGGGGATAGTTTTATTTGTGTGTATTTATTTGTGTGTCCCAGGGCCCCTTCATCTGTGCTTGTTTCCTTTTCGGCGTCATGGGGGCCGCCTTCGGTCACCGAGGGTTCCGCCAGGCAGATCCGCTCCGGCACGAACGGCCGGTCCCGGGGGAGCTGTCGGGATGCCCGTGGGCCCCGCACCGAAGACAGTCCTTCGGGGCCGCTTTGTGTAGAGTCGTTGGGCGAGGAGGGGAGAGGAGGACCCAAGGATGGAGGGGAGGGAAGAGGGAGGGGTACGAGGTGGGGATTCATCCAACACCACCGCCTGAGGGATCTCACAGGGAGCTCCACTTAAGGCCTCTGTGGTTACGCCCCGCATGTCGCCACCACCCCACTTCGGCCGACCCCCTTGTGCGCTACGTGGCCCCATAGGGAGCTCCACGTAAGGCCCCAGTGGTTTTTCCAAAGTGGGGCGGTGGCGTCATACGGGCACAACCACTGGGGCCTATAGGTGGAGCTCCCTATGGGGCCACGAAACGCGTGAGAGGTGCGCCACAGTGGGGTGGTGGCGGCATGAGGGCGCAACCACTGGGGCCTCAGGTGGAGCTTCCCTTGGGGCGACGAGGCGTGCGAGCAGTGCGCCAAAGTGGGGTGGTGGCGGCACGCTTTCGCAACCACTGGGGCCTCATGCGGAGCTCTTTATGGGGCCACAAGACGCGTGAGGGGTGTGCCAATGTGGGGTGGCGGCGGCATGCGTTCGCAACCACTGGGGCCTTAGGTGGAGCTCCCTGTGGGGCCACGAAGCTTGCGAGGATGTGCCAAAGTGGGGTGGTGGCGGCATGCGGGCGCAACAACTGGGGCCGTAGTTGGGGCTCCCCAATTGGGCTACGGAACGCGTGAGGGATGTGCCAAAATATGGTGGTGGCAGCATGCGGGCGCAACCATTGAGGCCTTAGGTGGAGCTCCCTATTGGGCAAAGGCGAGTACGGGGGTGCGCCAAATTGGGGTTGTGGCGGCATGTGGGCCCAACTACTGGGGCCTCAGGTGGAGCTTCCTATGTGATTACGAAACGCGTGAGGGGTGTGCGAATATGGGGTTGCGGCGACATGCGAGCGCAACCACTGGGCCTTAGGTGGAGCTTCCTACAGGGCCACGAAGCGTGCGAGGGGTGCGCCAAAGTCGGGTGGTGGCGGCAAGCGGGCTCAACAATCGGGGCTTCAGGTGGAGCTACCTACAGGGCCATGGAACGTGTGAGGGGTGTGCCAAAATAAAATAGTGGTGGCATGCGGGGCCTCACGTTGAGCTCCCAATGGGCATACAAAGCGTGTTAGGTGTGTGCCGGGAGCAGGAGGGAAGAGGAGGAGGAGGAGGCGGAAGAGGAGGAGGAGGAGGAGGAGGAGGAGGAGGAGGAGGAGGAGGAGGGAGACGCGCACCCGGATGAGGAGGAGGAGGGAGAGGCGGAGGAGGAGGAGGAGGAGGAGGAGGCGGAGGAGGAGGAGGAGGAGGAGGAGGAGGAGGAGGAGGAGGGAGAGGCGGAAGAGAGGAGGCGCTGCGGATTGGAAACGAGGATCCAATTCAGCACATGCTTGTTGGGAAAAATGCAGATGATACCAAAGGTTTTGGTAAGGAAGCCCCCTTTGAGTACATGTATAATCGAGCTAATTTCATGTTTTCTGGAGACGAGCGCTCCTCCTTCTCCTCCTGCTTCTTCTCCTTGTTCACGCGCCCCCCCCCCAAGAGCGCCAGTCTCCAGAAAGCGTAGGATTGTATTGATTTTGTATGTCGTCGCACGGTTTCCTTAGCATCACCGTTTAAACTAATGTGGAATCAATATGTATGTATATCTGTGTATATATATACAAATATGTATATATGTAGGCGCTGGCGTATTTCCCCCCTGCTGAAATCGACGACCAGCCAGCAAAGTCCTTCACCGTCAAAGCCCAAAGTGTGATCGGTTTGGCATTCGTTCTGCCCTTCTGGCGGTTGCGCAACGCGGTCTCCACCTTGGCGGCAGGCCAACCGAAGATTTTCGACCCTTCTCGGTTGACTTCCGTGTCGGCCCATTCCAGGAATTGATTCTTGTTGTTGTTGCGGGGGCCGTGGTCACGAATGAACGCGTAGCCTTGCTCGCGCTCTTCCGCCTCAAGCGGCTGCTTACGCTCGCGCATCGGCTTGATCGTGGAGTACCTTGCAGCGGAGGTTTTGGAGAAGGGTGCCTTGAGTGAGGAACCCAGGGCGTCGCGGCCGATGGACGCCACGTTCCGAAGCAGGGAGGAGTGCGCCAGAAGTGACAACCCGGAGGGCCACCCTCACCTAAGCCACCCCCCCTACCGTATTTGCTAGCCCTCGAGCTTTCCCAACGTGAGCTGGAAAGCAGTCGCGCCCGCCCTGAAGTCCTTGCCATAGTCGATCTTGTGGGCCCCCCCGCGAGCGCAGCTCAGGACGGTTGCGACGTCGACTGTGTTTTTGTCGAAGCTGACAACCTTCAGGACGCGGTAGGTCGAACAGTTGTTGTCCTCGGGGTGCTGACGCACGATGAACAGCTGCATCGTGTACGGTACGACAGGCTCTTTCGTGAGGGACAGAGTGGGCTGCAACTCCTTGTACCGACCATGGCTGCACAGCTCGTGGACGTTCTCGAAGTCAATGGGGCCCTCGTAGTTGGACACGACGCCAGCGAAGACAACCAGCTTCGTAGAGCTCGAGCGTGAGATCTGCGCCAGTGGGAGGTCGAAAGTGGTGATGAGATCCCCGGCGAAGGACAGCCTGTTCTTCTTGATGCACTCTGCGGGGTGGTAGTCCCACTTGCTCCCGCTGACCATCAGGCTCGCCTCCTCGAAGGTCAGCTTCCCGTCGCCCAAGGCGTCGTGTGCGACCTGCCCCAAAGTGTAGGGGGCCACATGCGAACCCTACCCCATACCCCCGACGATTTCTGGGGGGGAGGGTGGGGTTCGCTTCGCTCGGGAGCTCCCGAACGAAGGGAACCCCACCCCCTCCCTCTCAGAAATCGTGGGGGGTAGGGGGCAGGGCTCGCATGTGGCGACCCAAAGTGGGCACCTGCTCTTCACGGGGCGCTTGCCGTGACGGGCGAAGCGAGCATGGCGGCGCGGGCGGGGGTCTGGGCGGGCGGGCGAGGCCGCGCCTCGTGCAGCTCGCTGCCCGGCGTGGTTTGAGCTCAGATCGCCGCAGACACAAACTTTCGACAGGAAAAAGACTCGAGAAGGAGGAGGAGGAGGAGGAGGAGGAAGAGGGGGAGGAGGGGGAGGAGGAGGAGGAAGAGGGGGAGGAGGAGGGGGAGGAGGAGGAGGAGGGCAAGACGGACAGGAGGGCGACCGCACTGGCAAAGGGTGACTGGCAATAGTGGTGGTACCGGTGGTGGTGGCGGTGGTGGTGGTTCGTTCCTGATTGCCCTGGTGGGCTCCCCCCCACCAAAGTTTCTTGGTCGGGTCTCCTACAAGATGCTGCCGATGACGATGGTGGTGACGAGTGTGGTAGTCAAGATACTGTCGATGACGATGCTGATGACATGCATCAGCCTGCAGATAGTATCGATGACGATGCTGACGTCCAGTATTACTGTCAAGAAGCTGTCGATGACAACGGTGGTGACGAGCATGTGTTTCAAGACAGTGCCGATGACGATGGTGATGACGAGCATGGTAGTCAAGATGCTGTCGATGACGATGCTGATGACATGCATCAGCCTGAAGATAGTATCGATGACGATGTCGATGATGAGTATTACTGTCAAGATGCTGTCGATGACAATTGTGGTCACGAGCATGTGTTTCAAGACAGTGCCGATGACGATGGTGATGACGAGAATGGTAGTCAAGATACTGTCGATGACGATGCTGATGACATGCATTAGCCTGAAGATAGTATCGATGACGATGCTGACGTCCAGTATTACTGTCAAGAAGCTGTCGATGACAACGGTGGTGACGAGCATGTGTTTCAAGACAATCCCGATGACGATGGTGATGACGAGTATGGTAGTGAAGATGCTGTCGATGACGATGCTGATGACATGCATTAGCCTGAAGATAGTATCGATGACGATGCTGATGTCCAGTATTACTGTCAAGAAGCTGTCGATGACAATGGTGGTGGCGAGCATGTGTTTCCAGACAGTGCCGATGACGTGATGACGAGCATGGTAGTCAAGATGCTGTCGATGACGAGGCTGATGACATGCATCAGCCTGAAGATTGTATCGATGACGATGTCGATGGTGAGTATTACTGTCAAGATGCTGTCGATGACAATGGTGGTGACGAGCATGTGTTTCAAGACAGTGGCGATGACGATGGTGATGACGAGAATGGTAGTCAAGATGCTGTCGATGACGATGCTGATGACATGCATTAGCCTGAAGATAGTATCGATGACGATGCTGATGACGAGTCCTACTCTCGAGGTGTTGTCGATGACACCGGTGGTGACGAGCATGTGAACCATCGTCCTCCCACTTTTCTTGCTTCCTCCCTCATTGGACTGCAATGCAATGTGATGGCAACTCAATGCGATTGCAATACAACGCTATTGCACTGCAATGGAATGCAATCCTAAGGAGGGAGGAAGGAGGAGGAGTGAGGAGGGAGGGGGAGGGATGAGGGGAGGGGGAGTGGAAAGGAGGAGGGGGAAGGGGAGGGATGAGGGAGGAGAAGTGGAAGGGATGAGGGGAGGGGGAGTGGAAGGAGGGAGGGGTAGGGATGAGGGGAGGGATGAGGGGAGGGGGGGGGGATGAGGGGAGGGATGATGGGAGAGGGAAGGGTGAGGGGAGAGATGAGGGGAGGGGAGGTGGAAGGAGGGAGGGGGAGGGGGAATGGAAAGGGGGAAGGGGAGGGGAGCTGACAAACCAAAAAAACAAAACAATAAACACATCTATGATGTCGGGAGAACTTCTGAGGGAGGGATGCTCGAGTTTGCCCGACATCATTTGTTTGGGAGTGTTTTGTTGTGGTTTTGTTTTTGTTGTTTGCTTTTTGTCGTGTGCTGGATTGTTTTTTCCTGCGGTTTTGCTGGATTCCGTCCCCGATGAGGGAATCTGAGGGGAAGGAGGAGGAGGAGGAGGATGAGGAGGAGAAGGAGGAATGGGAAGGGGAGGAAGAGGAGTGGAGAAAAGACGTATGGATGCCCTTCGAAGCCATTTTAAAAACGTTGGAACCACAAAAAGCAACCGCCGATTTCAGCAGGGGGGGGGGAATACGCCAGGATTCATGTGTGTTTATCTGTGTTCACACAAGGTTTCTCGACCAATACCTGTTTCAAGTCATATGGGTTTCATGTGTTGTTGCCCACGTTCCTTACCAACACCTTCGATCGCATGTAAGCTTTCGGTGCTTTCGTAGGTGTTCTTGCCTAGCGTCGCATCCCTTGGCGGGGTAGGGGGCGTTAGCGAGCAGGAGGCGGGGCAGGATGAGGAGATGCGCCAGTCTCTCATAAATATTGGAATCACATGCAGTGTCTGCGTTTTCACTTGGCATCCTTATCAACACTATTAACAGAATGTGGGGCATCTGTGGTGTCACCTGGCTTCTCTGCCACAAACTCTAATGTATATGACTTATCTGAGGTATCACATGTTGTTCTTTATCATGACTTTTTTACACGTGTACGTATTCTCTGTTCTGCGTGTTTCACTTGGTTTCTTGGTTTCTTTAACAAAACCTTTGGGCTTCCATGGATTCGCTGTTTTTTTCCCACGGATTCTCCGCCAAAGCCTTGACACATAGTTTGATCATCTGAGTTTTTACAGTTGTTCCTGTCTAGCGCAGCGTCCCTTGGGGAGGGGCGCGAATGAGACACAGGAGCAGGAAGAGGAGGATGAGGAGGAGGAGTGTCCATCTCGGCACGCTGTCCGTGGAGGGACGAGTAGGAGTAGAAGGAAAAGGACGAGGAGAAAGAGGAGGATGGCGAGGAGGAGGAACTTCTATCGCAGCCCTACTACGGATCTCACTACGAGTCCGGCTGCAAGCTTTCTTTTCATATCGTACTACAGCCAGTCGTGCAGATCTCATTTCAACTCCTGCTACAGCCCCGAGTGCATGTTACGCAGCAGTGCTGCTCGTATTGCAAGCCAAGCTGCAGTCTGTACGACAGGTTCCCGCACTGTCCCTCGTAATGCCTTCATTCACGTTCCAACTACAGCCAGTAGTGCAAATCTACACACAGCCTCCATTGCGTCCCCAATCCAGTATGGAATGCTTCCTTGAGTTCTTCCAGTAGTGCAGCTCTCGCTATCGCTCCTATCTGCATGTAGACTGCATATGGTACTGCAGATCCTACAACAGTTCGGTGGCACAGCCAATAGGGCAGCCCCCATTACATCACATCGACCCGCACTACAGCTTTTACGAATGCATCTTACCACAGCTCCTTGAACAGGTCGCGCTACAGATCCTACCACAGTTAGCAGGAAAGTTCCCCCACGCCTGCTCCTTCTGCACCTCCCACCGTAGATCCTACTGTCATTCCTACAACAGCTCTACAACTCATGCAGCACTTCTGGCTACAGCCGCTAGCAGTACAGTTCCCGCCACAGCGTATGTTACAGCCCCTGTTGCAGAGGATGTTGCACACCCGATTCTGCGATTGCAGCTCTTAGTGCAACTGCCACTGCAGCCAGACGGACAGCTTACACACTATGCCGATTAACTCTCCGGCTACGAATCCAACAACAACCAGTAGTGCACATCCCAATGCAGCTCGCACTGCGACTCCATCTGCAGGTCCTGGTGCAGTTCCTCGAGCAGCCAAAGGTACAGTTCTCACTGCAGTTCCTCCTACAATGGTCCCTGACTGTGTATATATACACATATATATATGTGTGTGTGCATCCCCTACTGCAGTGCCACGGCGCAGCGCTGACTACACCCGCCACTGCAAGTATCATCTGAGCGGGTCGTATAGCTTTCAGCGCAGCCCGTACGATTGCCCCTGGTAACAGGTCGTATTACAGTTACTTCTACGACCAGTCGTACAGCCCTCTCGCAGCTGTTAGCATTGGTCATACAACGGCTCTGTCGAACGGTGTTGCAATTGCAAGGTTTTTTCCCAACCATCATGTGGTGCTGGGTCTGCGTTTTGAAGAGACGGTGCCCCGCGTCTCCTCCTCCCGCTGCCCCCTCCCTCCTCCCTCCTCCCCCTCCTTGCCTCTGCCCTCGGCACACCCCTCACACGCTTCGTAGCCCCATAGGGAGCCCCACCGAAGGCCCCAGCGGTTGCTCTCGCATGCAGTTCCCCCGCCCAGGGCAGCGCTTCGTGGCCCCATAGGGAGCTCCAACGAAGGCCCCAGTGGCTGCTCTCGCATGCGGTTCCCCCACCCAGGGCCGCGCTTCGTGCCCCCATAGGGAACTCCACCGAAGGACCCAGTGGCTGCTCTCGCATGCGGTTCCCCCACCCAGGGCAGCGCTTCGTGGCACCATAGGGAGCTCCACCGAAGGCCCCAGTGGCTGTTCTCGCATGCGGTTCCACCACCGAGGGCAGCGTTTCGTTTCCCTATAGGGAGCTCCACCGAAGGCCCCAGTGGCTGCTCTCGCATGCGGTTCTCCCGCCCAGGGCGGTGTTTCGTGGCCTCATAGGGGGCTCCACCGAAGGCCCCAGCGGCTGCTCTTGCATGCGGTTCCCCCACCCAGGGCAGCGCTTCGTGGCTCCATAGGGAACTCCACCGAAGGCCCCAGCGGCTGCTCTCGCATGTGGTCCCCCCACCCAAGGCAGCGCTTCGTGGCCCCATAGGGAGCTCCACCGAAGGCCCCAGTGGCTGCTCTCGAAGGCTCCAGTGGCTGCTCTCGCATGCGGTTCTCCCACCCAGGGCAGTGCTTCGTGGCCCATAGGGAGCTCCACCGAAGGCCCCAGTGGCTGCTCTCGCATGCGGTTCCAGGGCAGCGCTTCGGCCCCAGCTCCACCGAAGGCCCCAGCTCTCGCACCACCCAGCGTTTCGTGGCCCCATAGGAGCTCCACCGAAGGCCCCAGTGCTGCTCTTGCATGCGGTTCCCCCACCCAGGGCAGCGTTTCGTGGCCCCATAGGGAGCTCCACCGAAGGCCCCAGTGGCTGCTCTCGCATGCGGTTTCCCCACCCAGGGCAGCGTTTCGTGGCCCCATAGGGAGCTCCACCGAAGGCCCCAGTGGGGGTGTCTCGCATGCGGTTCCCCCACCCAGGGCAGCGCTTCGTGGCCCCATAGGGAGCTCCACCGAAGGCCCCAGTGGGGGTGCTCTCGCATGCGGTTCCCCCACCCAGGGCAGCGTTTCGTGGCCCCATAGGGAGCTCCACCGAAGGCCCCAGTGGGGTGTTCGCATGCGGTTCCCCCACCCAGGGCAGCGTTTCGTGGCCCCATAGGGAGCTCCACCGAAGGCCCCAGTGGCTGCTTCGCATGCGTTCCCCCACCCAGGGCAGCGCTTCGTGGCCCCATAGGGAGCTCCACCGAAGGCCCCAGTGGCTGCTCTCGCATGCGGTTCCCCCACCCAGGGCAACGTTTCGTGGCCACATAGGGAGCTCCACCGAAGGCCCCAGCGGCTGCTCTCGCATGTGGTCCCCCCGCCAAGGGCAGCGCTTCGTGGCCCCATAGAGAGCTCCACCGAAGACCCCAGTGGCTGCTCTCGCATGCGGTTCCCCCACCCAGGGCAACGCTTCGTGGCCCCATAGGGAGCTCCACCGAAGGCCCCAGCGGCTGCTCTCGCATGTGGTCCCCCCACCCAGGGCAGCGCTTCGTGGCCCCATAGGGAGCTCCACCGAAGGCCCCAGTGGCGCAGTTCGCATGCGGTTCCCCGGGACAGAGTGTGTGTTTGTATTGTTCTTTTATCGGATGGTGGTGGGGGGGTCCTCATGGACTCGGGTTGGCTGCTCCGAGTCGCCTGGGGGAGGGGGTGTATACTAATAGGGAACAGTGATAAACCCCTCCCCGAAGGGGAAGAAGGAGGTTGGAAGAGGAAATTCCCTAAACCACCTACGCCCAGAGGGCTGGTGGCATTGAGGGGGGTGCTTCTCCTGAATTGCAGGGGGGGAGGGGTTCGAACCGACCTTCCCACCCCCTCTTTCAAGGGAGGGGAGGGGAGGGGAGGGGTTCGAACAACCCCCCGCCCGAACTGCCCCCCCCCGCCTCCCGTTCCCGGTGGCAAATCTCGATGTCGAGCGGCGGCGGCGCCGTCGTCGTCGTCGTCCTCGACGACGACGACGACGATCGAGTCCCAGTAATATACTATTAGAGTTGAACCCGGCTCTGGTAGGATTTTGACGGTTGAAGGAAAGAATTTTGCAACAACAGCCCCCGAACGAGAAACAACCAAAGTATCCCCTCCACACCCTGGCCAGAACATGGGCAGGCGTTGCGTCCGAGATGATGGGCTCAGGATTTTTCTGGCCCCACTTTTGAGGGACTGCCTGTTCAACATTAAGACTGGGGGGCGGAGGGGGTTCATGCGAAGCGGCTCTTAACCGTTGGATGCCCAGTTTTTCTTCCAACGGTTGTGCAAAGAACGTGTTTCCTTTTTTTTGGCGTGGGCGTGAAGGAGAAGGGGTTGAAGGGAGAGGGGGAAGGGATTATATGGGGAGGGCAGGGGGGGAAGTGGGCGCGAAACTCAATCCTGTACTGAGGGCCAGCCACCGCTCGCCGTCGCCGCTGTCGTACCCCAAGCACGCTCGTGAAATACAAGCGGCCCGGCGTGGGCCTCGCGTGGGCCACGCCTGGGCCTCACGTGGGCTATTCTGTTTTTACAGAGGCCCGGCAGCTCATGTACATGATAGAGGGTTTCTAATGAATTGCAACATCATTGAACGGCGAGGCTGCGAGGCCCATACAAAAAAAGCAGTAGCCTACGTGAGGCCCATGCGAGGCCCACCTGAGGCTCGCGTCGGGACGCCATGCCACTGGTCTTTTACGGCGTTGGCGTCGCGGTGCGGTTCATGGGATCCATGCTGTTCCGCGCAAAAGCACAAGCTTTTAGCCTGGGAGTGTATGTGGTGTAAGCTAGTGTAAGCTATATAGTTTGACTGGGAAGAATCCGATGCCGACGGCGTACGCAGATTTATGCTTCCCTTAGGAGCCCCTCGATCCGTTAAGTTCGAGCGCGGCCGTTGGACGGCGATGCTGCCCCCTCCCCGATAATTCTGATCCCGCCAGGCCCCCCGCCCGCCTCAAGGAAAAAACGATTGTATGTACAAGAGCACAGGTTCTTATCAAGATCCCACTGCTTAGAAGACGCAGCACATAGCTATCACTGATTATGGAAAAGCGGGCTTCTTGTTAAGAGCGACAAGGTATGTTAACAAGGGCTTTATTTCCACACCCCAGACTGAACATTGGATGGGCTCAAGTTTTTTCCGGTCCATTTCTGAGGGACCGCTTGTTCAAAATCAAGGCCTGCGGGCGGAGGGGGGTCATGCGAAGTGGGTCCCAAACGTTTGTTGCACCGTTGTTTCTTTCAATGGTAGTGCAAAGAACGTGTCTTTGATTTTTCCTGGCATGGGCCGAAAGTAAGGTTTGGGGGAAAAGGGGAAAGGGACAAGCTAGGAGCGCAAGTGTCATATCTGACGTCGTGCCCCCCTTCCCAACCCTTACCATTGCGTAGATCTCCTCTCCATTCGTACAGTCGGATGTCGACCATGGCAATGCTCCCGAGAGAATACGCGATGCTTGGCACAGCACGGCATGGCATGGCTTCGCGTCGATAACGCGATTCATTTCGACAACAAGGTCAGAGGGGTACCAGAAATGACACAGGACGGGCAATGCAAATGGACGTTTTGGAACGCGGGAAGCGCAAAATAAGATCAGCGTCTCAGTAGCCATTTTGGCTCAAGCCATGTTGGTTCAAGCCGTTTGCAATCAATGTGTTGCTGCTCAATAGCGTTGCAGAAACACATGGTATGCCAGGCGCATTGCTTGAGGTATGTTTCCCGCGTGGTTGCCACACGTGCGTGCACGACGGTCGAACTTCGTGGAGTCAGTCAGTTCAGGGGAGTCTCTTATGATCGCCGTGACAACACATGGCAAGTAAGAGTGATGCACGACAGGCAGCTGCACAGACTGGGCAAATTCGATTGTCCCAGGCACGCAGCCAGTGTGTATGATGATTTTCTGCGGAGCTGCGACTTGAGAAAACACAGTGCGATACGGAGGTTGAATTTCCCAACAGTTGAAGAAGAGAAGGTGCTGCTGGATTTTTCCGACGAGACTCGCAGGTTCGCAAATTTGGTTCGGTATAGTGACAACCACGCGAAGGAGGCCAGAGCGATGCAGATCATCGAGATGAGTATCAGCAGCTCTCTGGAGTGTGAGTGGCTCCGCGAAGGGACGCTAGCTGACGGAATTTTCCGCCCGAGCATGTGTTTGGACGATGCGTGGATCGGGATTCAAGTCAAATCTACTGCAAGGAAGGTGCATGGAGCGTATCGCTTCAATCGTGTGAACAGGTATGCAGGTTTGGTTGTATTGTGCATAGGTCTCGACCGCGACCTACTCTGGCTGATTCCTGGGGTCGATTTGAAGGTGGCTAGTCTTGGCATTTATTCAGGTGGCAAGTGGAGTGGGTATCATTGCCCTTGGCACGATCTGTCGTCGACACTGCGATCTGTATGGGGTAACACAGCCAAGTTTAAAAAGCTACCAGCTGAGCATTGGAAAACTCCGATCTCGCTTAGTCAACAAAAAGAGTATCTCGCCCATAAGCTTGGGGCCGAGTGGTTACGCACAGCGGGATTAACGATCACCGCGCCTTCTGTTGCTCATGGCCCTGTGGACATGATCATAGATGGTAGAATCCGTGTCCAGACAAAGTCACGGAGCATAGAGAAATCAGGAATTGCGTCTTACCAGGTCACACTCTGGAGGAAGGCTGGGCCCGGCCGGCACCGCCCTTACAGCGCCCACGAGTTCGACGTTCTTGTCATTTATTTAGTGAGGTCTGCAAATTTGGTTGGAATGTTTGCGATTCCCACGGTGGAGCTAGTACGCCGCGGGTATGTCACAGACAGTATATCATTATCCGACCTCAGACCGCGCAGATCGTTGTGCGTCTACCCGCCATGGTCTAGACCGACGCGTCAGCATGCGGTTGTTTCGAAGGCTTGGCAAGCCAGGTATTTTTTTCAAATGTCATCTGAACGGGGCATGGAACAATTGAAGAGCTTGCGCCAATTGTTTGAAAGTTCTTACCCCCAGCCAGGTCTCGCAGCGTCCACCGTATAATCTAAATGCTGCCGCCTCTGCCGCCGACCCCAAAGAAGGTCTGGTTTTTCCCCAACCATCCTGTGGTGTTGGGTCTTTGTTTTGAAGAGACGGTGCCCTGCGTCTCTCCTCCTTCCTTCCTTCCTCCTCCCCCTCCTCCCTCCTCCCACTCCTTCCTCCTCCCCCTCTTTGCCTTTGCTCTCGGCACACCTCTCACACGCTTCGTAGCCCCATAGGGGGCTCCACCGAAGGTCCCAGTGGCACAGCCCGCATGCGTCCGCCACACCCAGCACAGCGCTTCGTGGCCCCATAGGGAGCTCCACCGAAGGCCCCAGTGGCGGGGGGCGCATACGTCCGCCACACCCAGCACAGCGCTTCGTGGCCCCATAGGCAGCTCCACCAAAGGTCACAGTTGGGGGGGGCGTATGCGTCCGCCACACCCAGCCCGGCGCTTCTTGGCTCCCTATGGAGCTCCACCGAATGTCCCAGTGGAGGGGGGCGCATGCGTCCGCCACACCCAGCACAGTTTTTCGTGGCCCCATAGAGATCTCCACCGAAGGCCCCAGTGGGGGGGGGGCGCATGCGTCCGCCACACCCAGCATAGCGCTTCGTGGCCCCATAGGGAACTCCACCGAAGGTCCCAGTGTGTGGGGCGGGGTGGGGGGGGCGCATGCGTCCGCCACACCCAGCACGGCGCTTCGTGGCCCCATAGAGATCTCCACCGAAGGCCCCAGTGGAGGGGGGCGCATGCGTCCGCCAGAGTCAGCACAGCGCTTCGTGGCCCCATAGGGAGCTCCACCGAAGGCCCCAGTGGAGGGAGGCGCATGCGTCCGCCACACCCAACAGCGCTTCGTGGCCCCATAGGGAGCTCCACCGAAGGCCCCAGTGGAGGGAGGCGCATGCGTCCGCCACACCCAGCACAGCGTTTCGTGGCCCCATAGGAAGCTCCACCGAATGCGTTGCTCACAAAGACGGTACTCACAACTGCATCTGATCGGGTCGTTCGCCAGGCTAATTTCACTTGCTCCTGCTACATGTATGACGGCAGCTCTTCATACAGTTTTTATCCCAGCCGAATTCAGTCATGTAATATGGTATTGTGGCTCCTGATGCAGGTCCTACTACCTCTCATGCGGCAGCTATGACCAGAAGTCTTACTACAGAGAGGTGTGCATATCGACTTGCACATGTTGCTACATGTCTTCTTACTGTGATACTGCAGCCAGCGGTACAGATTTCACTCTCACAGTGCAGATGCTCCAACAGTTCATATAACAGCCAGTAGTACCGCTCCCACTATACTCTTTCGGCTGCCTGTACTGCATTGTTGCCTGTTGGTGATACTGATACTTGCGGTCGTAATGGCGAGGACGATTATGCAGAGGAGGTGGTGGAGGAAAGGAGAGACAAATGAAACGAGAGAGAGGAGAACAAAAGTATCGGCGAGTAGAAGAGAGGAGGAGGAAAAGGAGGATGAGGGAAGACATAGGAGGACGATGAGGAGGAGAGGAGAAGGAGGAGGAGGAGGAATACACAAAGGATAGTTAGACGAGCGGGAATGGAAAGTACATCGGGGGGGGGGAGCGGGGGGCGAGCACCCGCACGTGGAGAACCTTGTACACTACACCCGCCCTTCTTAGGCAATGCCACCCATGCCTCACGAAGCGGTCGAGGTCGGAACAGTTTCATGGCACCCCGAGGACTCGAAGCATCCTTTGGGTAATGCCATCCATGCCTCACGAAGCGGTCGAGCTCGGAACAGTTTCATGGCACCCCGCGGCCTCGAAGGATCCTGGCATCTGTTCCTCGGCAGAGGGCGGCGGAAGGCCGGCGGCGGGCGCCTCCGCCGGCGGAGGCTGGCGGTGGGCAGGCGTGAGCCGGCCGAAGTAAGAGTTGCGTACCCAACAGACTGCGATGTTTCTAGTCCAGGGTTTCTGGACCCGGCCGCACGGGCCTGCCAGAATCTCGATGTGTCCAAGAAGCCAAGGCCGGCGTTTGGGAGGCAGGTGCCGATCTCGGCCCCAGGCCGGGCGTCGAAGTGCTTAGTCCCGCGTGCGGCCAACCCCCATGCCGCATGCTTGTGCCGCGCATGCCGAGATCCCCCCCCGGCGCGGGGGTACCCCGGCCAAGTGCTGGCGTCGTCGTGCTGCCGCTGGTGCTGCTGGCATCCTGGCCTTTGCCAGGCCTCCCTCGCCTTGTTTCGGCTCACCCCAACATACTCATATACTATATGTGTGTGTCGCCCCCCCCCCCCAGGGGCGACGCGCGCACCGAGAAATCTTATAGTATATGCGTCGTGGCGGGCGCTTTCTGGTCACACCGCTCGGGAAACGATTTATTACAAGATGGGTATACTTTATGTTCGGGTCGGACGTGCACATCCAAGGATAACATACAGTACTAGTATGTCTTTGGGCGTCGCCGTGTTGCCCTCTCTCTCTCTCGCCCCCTTCTTCTGCAGCGCGTCTCCCCTCTACAGATCCCCATGCCCTCTGCCGGCGGCAACGCCGCAAGCGACGCGAGTCGACGGACAAGACATGATCGCTGCAAGAAAATCCTCATGGGCCTGTTTTCCACCACCATCACCATAAGTTGGAGGGGGGAAGGAGGTGGAGGAGGAGGAGGAGGAGGAGGAGGAGGAAGAGGAGGACCCCTTCCCCCTCCTATTTGGGTGGTGGTGGTGGAAAAGAAGCCAACAAGCCCACCCAAACCTCCCCCCCCTCCTGCCCCCCCCTCCTGCCTGTCGCCGTGCCGCCATGCTGCTCCCTGTCTCGCGTTGTAGCGCAGCTTTGCCGTCGGGCATCGCAGCCCTGATTCACGAGGTGGGCAATGTCTCGGCGACAGGAGAAAAAACAAGCCTCCTGCCCCTTTGTGGGCCCCGGAAACGACAGGGCCGTTCTTTCACCGTTTCCAAAAAAATGTCCCTTGAAAATGGAATCAGTAAAAAAACGGCGACCGGAAACGGCAAAAAAACGGCTCCAGGATTAGAACCGGAGCCGGAACCGGTGACAAAACGGCGACGGAACCGGTAAAAAACGGCGCCGGAGCCGCAAACAAAAGACAGCAAAACGGAACCAGGAAAAAAACGGCCCTGTCGTTTGCAGGGCCCACGAAGTCCTGCCCCCCCCCCCCCCCCTCCTCCCTCCCTTTCCGGCCCCCCCATGCCATCCTCCCCACCGCTCCCCTCGCTGGGCCCCCCTCGGCCCGCCGCTCCCTCCCACGCCTCTCCCCCCCCATGTCGCCCTCTATAGTGGGAGGCCTCCGGAGGCTGCGGGAGGCTCGCGCAGGCCCCAAAGAGGAAACGCGCGACGCTGCGACACGCGCCTAGAAATCTCGATGCTCCCAGACCCCCTCGAGTAATGAAAAAAACATGACGGGATGTTTTTCCTAATTTTCGGCCTCCGGGGGCCCTCACCGGGCCTCGGGAGCGTCAACAAAACGACTCAGGATGCAAAGCCGGTCATGGGGAAAGGGTCCAGACCTCTGGGGGTCGACGTAATGAAAAAATCATTACGTCGGGGGTCTGGGCTGGAGCCTCGTGGGGCAGACGAGGGAGACAGACGGTAATGAAGGATGACGATTAATAACAAATGACCGGGGGTCGTGTTCACGCGGCGGCGCCCGGGATGACGATTCGAAAAAACCGGCCGCGGGCTGGACAACTATTTTTTGATCGTTCTCCTCCAGTCAGCAAATGATGCAGAAAGAGCAGACAACTATGTGTTTAATCGTTCTATCCCATCTTTCTATTTACCGTCATCCCGCATTAGGCACGTCCGGTCGGCAGCCAGACGTCCAGGCGGCGCCCCACCGATCAGGAGCGAAAGAAGGACGTACATGTACATGAATCCACGCTGGTTTCGAGAGCACGCATTGCACAAATGTTCGTACAACGCGGCCGTTCTCGCGAATCGAGGGGCCGCGTTCATGTACATAGCTGGGCGCGTACGTCCTTTGTGGGCTCCCTAACCGAGGTTCCGCACTCCCCGACGGCCCGGAGCACCCGCGACCGGCACGTGTATAGGGATAGGGCTCCCGGCCAGAGGGTCGAGCATCGAGCCCCGCAGGCCCCCGGAAGCCCAGGCAGTGCCCACGCGCCGATCGACCCCCCGTCGGCGCTCGAGCACACACACACACACGGATTCGCTCGGCGACTGCCGATCGGCTGGTAGTGCCAGAGAGCTCCGTGGCTGCTCCGGGTCTTGAGGCCAGGTCGACAAGAGCAGTCCGAGGGCCCCATCGGGCGGGGCTGCAGGACGAGGACGTACAGATCCGCTCCAGAGCTCCCCAGAATTCACCACCCACCAAACCACCCCAACCCAACCCGAAGGCTCACATTTACCCTCGATTTCCAGTGGGGGGGGGGTCGGGAAACATGGAAAAAACACATGTGAATCCTTACCCCCCCCAACCCGAAATTCGGGTCTTCGGGTTGGGTTGGGGTGGTCTGGTAGGTAGTCAAGAATGCCCTCGCAGCGCTCCGGGGAACCCTCTGAGCAGGTCGCGGCGCCCGAGGCGTCCTCCAGGAGCCGCCCGCTCTCAGGGGCCGTCGGTGGATCCTCACCCTGGTCCGTCCCCGTCCTGGCCTCGTCCGCGCCCGAGGGCCCTCCCCTGCCCTGACCTTCCAGAGAGCTATTTTTTAGCACTGGAGGTTTTAAAAACCTAAAAAACTAAACGAAACAGCCTAAAACCAAGACGTAGAATAGCTCTGGGACAGGTTTTTAAGTCGCGTGCTATTTTTTAGCCCTCCTGGAAGGTCAGGGTGGGCGCGCCAGGTACGGCGGCTACGTGGCGCCGAGCCCCGCCGGCGGGAAGGGCCCCGAGGGCAGGAGCTCCGCGTGGCAGCCCGGCGCCGGCGACGGCCCGGGCGGCGAGGCCGAGGGCGCCCGGAGGCGGGGAGGGGGGGAGGGGGGGGCGACAAGCTAGGTGCGCTCGCGTCATATCTGACGTCCTACCCCTCCCTCCCATCCCTTACTTTGGCGCTGATTCTCTCTATCCGCGGACGCGTATCGTAGCGGACCTGTGGCTCCGCGCGCGCGTGCGTAGTGGGTGGTGGTGCGCGTGCGTGCGTGCGTGCGTGTGTGCGTGGTTGTGGTGGTGCTGGTGCTGGTGCTGGTGCTGGTGCTGGTGCTGGTGCTGGTGCTGGTGCTGGTGTGGTGTGGTGCTGGTGCTGGTGCTGGTGCTGGTGCTGGTGCTGGTGCTGGTGTGGTGTGGTGTGGTGGGTGTGTGGTGTGGTGTGGTGTGTGGTGCGGCGCGGTAGTGGCGGGCGGATGGGCGCGCGAGAAAGAGGCCCGCGCTGGGGCGAGAACGCCATCCTGAACGACGGAGGCCAAACACCGATCCGAAAATGAGGCCCACGCTGCAGCGGGAGCACGATTCGGAACGATTCGGGAGCAGAGATGAGGCCGGCGCCTCAGCGAGAGCAGCATTTTGAAAACAACGCAAGCGAAAACCCGTTTCCGGGAATCCTGTGTGTTAAAAAACAGTACGCGGGGGGGTGTCGGATATCTTCGGGGCGCCATCAGGGGAAGTGGGAGAGTATTTGCATGTTGTGTAATTGTGGAGGGGTGTGGGCGGGGAAGGGGGGAAGGGAGGGGGGGGGGGGCGAGGAGGGGGGAGGGGGGGGGGCGATGGGAGGGGAGTCTGGGTAGGGCAAGCCAGCTAGGGGCCTGCAGAGAACAGGGGGGCACGTCGCGTCTGGAGGGGGGAAAGGACATACAGGGGGGGGGGGGGGGGGGGTGGGGGGGGGGGGGGGTGGCGAGGAGAGTGGCGGGGAGCGGGGGGGGGTGTGGTGGGGGGGGGGGGGGGGGGGGGGGGGGGGGGGGGGCGGAAGGCCAGCGAGGAGCTCTGCAGAGGAGGGAGTAACAGGTAGGGGGAGGGGTTGCCCTGGAAGGGGGTGTGCCCTTTATGGGGACCACGAAGGGGGCCTAACCGGGGCCCTAGAAGGATCACATGACCCCCACCCGCACCCGCGCGAGCCACTGTCTCTCTCTCCCCGCCCCCCCACCGATTCCCCTGACCTTCCAGAGAGCTATTTTGTAGCACTGGAGGTTTAAAAAACTTGAACAACGAAACGAAACAGCCTGAAACCAAGACGTAGAACAGCTCTGGGATCGGTTTTTAAGCCGCGTGTTATTGTTTGCCCTCCTGGAAGGTCAGGGTCCTCGCCCCCCCCCATGAAGCGACGCCCAGCCTCATCTGTCGGGCGGGTGGTAGTGGGGGGGTGGTGTACCTCCTGTCGCCGCCGCGCGGTCGGCCTCGGCGTGCGCGTCGAGCGCGGCCACCCGCCCTCCTCCTCCTCCTCCTCCTCCTCCTCCTCCTCCTCCTCCTCCTCATCTCTGCTGGTGCTGCTCCTCCTGTGGCCGATCCTCCTCCTCCTCCCACTCCCTCCCTCTCCTCCTTACTCTCCTCTCATGCTCCTCCTCCTCCTCCTCCTCCTCCTCCTCCTCCTCCTCCTCCTCCTTCTCCTCCTCCTCCTCCTCCTCCTCCTTTTCCTCCTCCCTCTCCTCCTCCTCTGGCTCGGGAGCGGCAAGCGGGGCCATGGAATCAGAGCTGGGGTGTCCGCGGTTCGGTCGGTCCGACTCGGTTCGCGTCCGTGCCGTTGTTGCGCCGGCGTGCCCGCCCGTGCTGCTCGCGGCCGTCCGGTTTCTGTCGGTCTCGATCTCGCTGTCGGCCTGGCCGGTGTTTTCAGTTGTGCTCGTCGCCGTGGCTGGCCTCGCGAGCAGGGCGCCGGCAAGGTGGGGGCACAGGCCGTGCCGTGGAGGCCATGTACTTCTTGGATCGCGACCGCGGCGAGACAAGTCGGGCGACGGAAAGGAACGAAGCGCAGATGCACCGGCCTAAATTATAGCGCACAGAAGGAAAAGGGCGAAACGAGAAGAACAAGAGCGGACAGAAGAGACGGACAGCAGGCGAACCTCACGGAGCTGGGTGTGCGCGTGCGTCGGCGGTTCGAGGTGCGGGGTGCCGAGGGTCACCACCTAGCAAGCCACACCAACCCAACCCGAAGGCCCCAATCTGCTCTCCGTTCCCAGTAAGGGGGGCGTCGGGGAGCATTGAAAACAACAAGCACGTGGCACCCGACCCCCCCCCCAACCAGAAATTCTTTACGCTTCGCGTATCCCCACCAGCCCATCTCACAGCAGCAACTCTTGCGAAGCATGCCGACAGTCGTGTTTTTCAGGCGTGTGTCCGCTTGGCCCCGCATATTTCCCCTGTTCCTCCTTCCTCCCGCCTCCTTGTACATCCTCCTTGTGGGGGGAGCGGGAGAAGGACGAGGCGGAGGAGGAGGGAGAGAAAGCGCTCCTCTTGATTTGAGTCGTTTGGGGTTTCTCGTCCTGGTGTGAGTCGTTCGGGCCCTTCTTCCTGGTGTGAGTCGTTCGGGCTCTTCGTGGTGTGAGTCGTTCGGGCTCTTCTTCCTGGTGTGAGTCGTTCGGGCTTCTCGTGGTGTGAGTTGTTCGGGCCCCTCATCCTGGTGTGAGTCGTTCGGGCCCCTCCTCCTGGTGTGACTCGTTCTGGCTCCTCGTGGTGTGAGTCGTTCGGGGCCCTCGTCGTGGTGTGAGTCGTTCGGGCTCCTCGTGGTGTGAGTCGTTCGGGCGCCTCGTCCTGGCGCCTCGTCCTGGTGGAGCGTTCGGGCCCCTCCCCTCCTTGTGGTGTGAGTCGTTCAGGCTCTTCGTGGTGTGAGTCGTTCGGGCCCCTCGTCCTGGTGTGAGTCGTTCGGGCTCCTCGTGGGCCTCTTGGGGGCCTCTTGGAGCCTCTTGGGGCCTCTTGGGGGCCTCTTGGGGGCCTCTTGGGGGCCTCTTGGGGGCCTCTTGGGGGCCTCTTGGGGCCTCTTGGGGGCCTCTTGGGGGCCTCTTGGGGGCCTCTTGGGGCCGCTTGGGGGCCTCTGGGGGGCCTCTTGGAGGCCTCTTGGGAGCCTCCTGGGGGCCTCTTGGGGCCATCTTGGAGCCTCTTGCGACCTCCTCAGAAGCGCAAATGAGGGCTGCCCCCTGAGAAGGGCTGCCCCCTGAGAAGGGCTGCCCCCCTTGTAAAATCAATGATTTTGCTATGAAGGAAGATGAGCGCGGCCCCCTCAGGAGGCCAAAATGGGGCCAAAACCGTAGTAAAATCAATGATTTTGGCTTCAAAGAAGAGCAGAGGGGCCTATCTCCGCCCCCCCGTCGGGGCCAGAATCCTCGTGAGGGTCGTCGTTTTTTGGCCCTCCCAGGAGTCGAAATTGACCCCCCTGACGACCCGCCGGGCCCCCTGTCCAGGCCCAGGGGGAGGGGGTAGGGGGAGGGGTAAACCCCTCCCCGAAGGGGAAGAAGGGGGGTTGAGGACAGAGAGAGCTCTCTAAACCACTCACGCCCAAAGGGCTGGTGGGATTTGAGTCTTCGGGTTTAGGTCGGGGTGGTCTGGCAGGTAGTCAGAGGGGTGGGGCCTCGAGGGCAGGGAGGGGATCCCAGGCCGAGCCCTTCTTGTTTCCCGACGGCGACGGCAACGAGCATGCCCACGTCCTCAGACGTCCCAGCCCAGCGCTGCCTCCTTCCAGGGCGGGCGCTCCTCCTCGGGCGTGAGCGCGGAGAGGCGGGCGTGAACCATAATAATAAGGAGGCGACGCGCCGCGCAGGAGCGCCGGATGGCAGCGCAGCCCACGGCTGAGCCTTCATTGCTCGAGCAGGGGATCGATTGCACAGTCGATGTGCGGTCAAGTCGCTGAACTGAGGAGCAGTTTAGGTTCGGAAGGGGCCCGAGGTTCCGTGCGTTTTTCCCTGGTTGTTCCTCTAGCCCTCCTCGTGCACGCAGGCGCTTCTGGTGCCGGACAGGTGCTTCGTTCCTTATTCGGCGTTTGTTAGTATTTTGCACAGGGTGTCTAGAGCTCCGACCACTGCATTTCGGCACGGCACCCCCTCCATCACCCACCCATGCCTCCAGCGAGCGGCCCCCAGCGCGCCCCCACCTCCCCCGCCCCATCCCCCCACCCACCAGCCAGCGCGCCCCCTCCGCCCCTATCCTTTTATTTTGGCACGGCACCCCACCCATCCCACGCGCCCCCTCCGCATCCCTCCCGCCCAACAGCCAGCGCGCCCCCTCCGCCCCGACCCTTCTATTTCAGTACAGCACCCCCCCCCACCCACCCAGACCACCATCCCCCCACCCACCGGCCAGCGCGCCCCCTCCGCCCCGACCCTTTTACTTCGGCACGGCCCCCCCCCATGCCGCGCGCCCCGTCCGCATCCCCCCTCCGCCCCGACCCTTTTATTTCGGCACGCCTTCCCCCGTCCCGCGCGCCCCCTCCGCATCCCCCCCAACCGCCAGCCAGCGCGCTCCCTCCGCCCCGACCCTTTTATTTGGGCACGGCCCCCCATGCCGCGCGCCCCGTCCGCATCCCCCTCCGCCCGACCCTTTTTATTTCGGCACGCCCCCCCCGTCCCGCGCGCCCCCCTCCGCATCCCCCCACCCGCCAGCCAGCGCGCCCCTCCGCCCCTACATTTTATTTCGGTACGGCCCCCCCCCCCATCCCAAGCGCCCCCTCCGCATCCCCCCACCCGCCAGCGCCCCCTCCAGACCCCACTTTTGTTCCCCTAGCACTTGCAACTCTGGTGAGCCCTATACCCCCGGTTGCTTCCACATGGTCTTACACGCTGCAGTTTGCATTCGCCCGCGTTGGATTCCTTGCCTCGGCATGCCAATGCGTGCTCACATCTCCTTCCAATCACCCCCACTTGCTCGCATTACTCAGAGTTGATTGCCCCTGCTTGCTTGATTTGCATTCGTCGAACCATCATATGGTGTCCACACGCCAGGATCACCAAGCATACGAATGCTCCGTTCAGCTTGTCGCAGGCAGTTTGGTGCAGCTTGTTCGTGGCGATCCATGAGTCCCCCGCAGTCGTCAGTCCGATGTTGGCATCCATGTCTGTTCTCCGACAAAGCGGGTGAGTGTTGAGAGCTGGTGGTTTTGCGCACGTCTTTTCTGCTGCTGACCTTCTTGTCGGAGGCGGTGCCTGAAGTGCGAGGTCTGACGCGGCCCATCTGCGGACCTTTAGTTTCCTGTGAGCCTCGGGCCGAGCTGCGCAGTCGAAGCAGCTCGTAGCATCAGGCAGCAGAGAACTCCCTGCGAGTAGCAAGAGAGGCGGGCGGTCATTTGTCACACCTGTTGCATGGTAGTTAGGACACTTCTCTGACGCGTGCCATGTTTTTGGGGCCGCGGCAGTGCGGACCCACTGCTCAAGTGCAGCCACAATGCTCGCTGCGCCCTGATCACCTCTGCGACACTTTTTATCTCTGGAATGACGAGGAACGAGCAAGACGAGGACTTGGAGGGGGATGGGTGGAGATAAGGAGGAGGAGGGGGAGGAGGAGGGGGAGAGAGGAGGGGGAGAGTAGGAGGAGGAGGAGGAGTGAGGCGGAGCGGAGGCGCAAGGACGGAGGAGAGGAGGAGGAAGGAGGAGGAGTAGAGGAGGTGGAGGAGGAGGAGGAGGAGGAGGAGAGGGAGAAGGGAAACGAGGAGGACAATATGGAGGAGGAGAAGTATGGAGGAGGAGAAGGAGAGGGAGGACAAAGAGGTGGTGAATATGGAGGAGAAAATGGAGAAGGAGGTTGAAAGGACGAGGAGCTGTATCGAAGGAAGCGGAGGGGGGGATATTGGCGTTCGAGGCGTTCACTATTCAGCTTGGCCTATCCACAGTGCCTTCTTCCAGCAGCCTTCTTCAGAGATTAAGAAGTTTCTTTCCTTCGGGGCGGCGAGTGGAAGCGCTTCAGGGTGAGGGAGACTAGAAGAATGCGCGGGAGGGCAGGCAGGAGAAGGCAGAGGAGGCGAGGAGGACGAGCAGAAGGAGGGGACGAACAGGAGGATGAGCAGGAGAGGACGATGAGAATGAGGACTCGGAAGGGAAGGGAAGGGGAGATCGAGGAGGCTCGAGGGGTTAACATCCAGGTCGGCTTGGGCGAGAAGGTCTGCCCCCGCGTAATGGTGCTCCAGGCGTTCGCGATACGAGCGCCTCTGTGCTGCGAGCATCGGGGTAATGGAGAGGATTGGGCGAGGCTGCTCCCATCACATCCTTTCGTGCGCTTCGCTAGGGCCCACTGCGTGCTTGGGGAAACACGCTACTGATTCCATGTACATGTTGTCTTGCCTTGCTCGCTCGCATCTGCTACCATGCATAGTTTGCCATCGAAGTAGTTGTTGCCTTCGAAGTAATTGTTGCTGTTGCTGTTGGCCTCGCTTGCGCTCCCGCTGCTCATGCACTTGCGGGAAGCGTGTCTCGCAGAAGAGATATGTCCCCCGACCTCGCTGGCACGACTGCCCCCTCTGCTCTCGTCGAGGCGCTCCTGCCTGGCGGGCAGGGAGAGGCTGCCTCGATGTTGGTCGCGACGCCCCTCCCGTCGAAGAAATTGAGAGTTGTTCGGCGGCGCGCCAAGGGGGAAGCGAGAGGGGGCAGGCATTCTCAGAAGGTGGTGGAGCCGCGGAGAAGGCCCGTACAGCTTTTCGGAAAGCCCGAGGCTTTGCGAGACTCCTGAGAATGACCCCCCCCCTCTGCCTGCCCTTCTGGGCGCGCCGCCGACGTGTGCCAGAACGGTTTGGTGTCGCACAGCAGTCGGCTGGAGTCCGCCTGGATCAATGTGTGATCTACACCTTAGGCGATGCTTAAGAAAACCTAGGTTTTCGGCCAGAGTTTCGATTATTCTGAATGTTTCAATGTAGATCCTAAGATTTGAATGGCCATTCTGGGTTTTATCTAAGTTCTGAGACTATAAATTTCTTAACCCATGATTTCTAAAGCATTTCGCAGGGTGTAGGGCTCGCCCCTCCAATGCTAATGGGATCGGCCCTCCCGCCCCGCTGGAAAGGGGACGCCCGTGAGCCTCGCGAGGGCCTCGCGGATGGGATCTTACCCCTCCCCCCCCCCCCATGTGGTCGTGGCCCTGTGGGCGTGGCGTGGTGGCTGGTGCCAGTGCCTCCCCATCCTCCCCCTTGTGGGTGTGGGATGGTTCGTCCCCTGAGCACGCAGCCAGGCCGCGAGCCTGTCGCGCACGCTGGTGTGGCGCGCGATGGCCCCGCCGCCCGCTTCGCCGTCGACCGCGTGGCTCGGGCCCGCCGTCGGGTCTGCTCCGCAGCGAGCGCCGTCCCGCCGGCAGCGGAGGCGAGCAGCGCTCGCGTGAGCCGGCAGGGGCAGCCGCGGGCGGAGGGCGAGCGCTGGCCGACCGTGCGCGCCGACGAAGCAGTGGTCCTCCTGCGCAGGCGGCCGCAGCCAGCTGCAGCCGGGCGACACTACCCGGGTGCGTACCGCCGGGGACGCCGCCACTTGGAGGAAGCTTGAGCACCATTGCGCCGACCCCGCGCCAGCAAGCACCCGAGACAAACAGCGATACGTCGAGACGACACACGCGCCTACACTGACATCACGGACCTCCTCCTCCTCCTCCTCCTACTCCTCCTCCTCCTCCTCCTCCTCTTTCCCACTCCTTCTACCTTCTCCTTCTCCACCTCTCCTCCCCCTCCTCACCCTCCTCCTCCCCCTCCTTTCCTCCTCCCTTCCTCGACCCTCCCTCCCTCTCCTCCTCCTCCTCCTCCTCCTCCTCCTCCTCTCCCTCCTCTTCCTTCTCCTCCTCCCTCCTCCTCCTCCTCCTCCTCCTCCTCCCCCTCCTCCTCCTCCTCCTCCTCCTCCTCCTCCTCCTCCTCCTCCTCCTCCTCCTCCTCCTCCTCCCATCCTCGCTTCTTACTTGTCTCACACTGCGTGTGCGCAGAGACGCCAGAATCCAGAGGCCACGGCCTCACCCCCCTGATCTGGACGCTTGCCCGCAGCGGTGGTCGCTCGTTTGTTCGTTCGTTTGTCCGGTGATTTCATCGGTGCCCTATGCTGTCCGCGGCATCATCACGAAGGTATTGGCCCGATAAGGCCCCGGTGAGTTTTGTTCCGCTCGGGGGAGCATCTTTCTCCCTCTCCACCTCGTCAATGTCCTCCACCTCCTCCTGATCCCCCTTTTGCCTTCCCGATGTTCCTCTTCCTCCTCCCCCCATTCGTGACCGATTGGGTACCTTCTCATCTTCCTTCTTCCCATATCGTGCTCGTCCTCCGCCACCCGCTTCTCTTTCGCTGAGCGTGGGGCCGACGGTGAGCCTGCTCCTGTTCTCTCCCATGCAGGACTGCCGCTGGGCATCCACCCTCCCGGTATCCCCCTGTGCCGCTGGCTCGTCATGATCGGGGGCGGCAAAGAGGGGGGTGATGACTAGGGGGGGTGGATATCATGGCGGGGCCATGATATTTCCCCTGATTTCATGGCGCCTCTCCTTATTTCATTACGTCCCTGGCTCCCCCGCTGGGCCGCGCACATGCCGCCGGTCATGATTTGCACCCCCCCCTCTTGGACACCCCCCTCTTTGCCGCTCCCGACATGAGAGCGTCATGGCCTCATGGCCCGCGCCGCTCTTCTGAGAACCTTTGAAGGATTTTAGTGGCGACCCAAGCGGGGGGGCCGACTCGCTGCCACCTGGTCGTGGCGCGCAGAAGCCTCGCGCTCGTTTCTGGCAGGCTTGGGAATGGGCACCAGCACTGACCCAGGGGGTTTGCCTCCACCTGTGGAAGATGGTCTTCGATGTTAGTACGGTAGGTTCGCGTCGTGTCGACCGGCGGCGACCCCGCCGCCAGCGTTCCACCTTGAACATCGCTGGCGACCCAGAATGAGTCGGCGTTGAACGATCGGACGTTTCGGAAACGGCCGATCTTTCAAAGTTGAACAATCCCCGCGGTGTCAGTAACCAACGCCCGGGTCGACACGACACGAACCTGCCGTAGCCACATCCAGCTGCCTGCGGCAAGTCCCGCCACCGTGCCAGCCCAGCATGCTCGGCGGCCCTCCTTCGACGGGGCATTGGAGGAACCCAGTGGACGTTGGTTGGAATCTCGTGGGAGGCCTTTCGGAGGCCTCTTGGAGGCAGTTTGAAACCTCTTGGGCGCCGTTCTGGTGCCTGCTGGGGGCCTCTTGGGAGCCTCCTGCGGCCTCTTGGGGACCTCTTGGGGCCTCCTGGGGGCCCCTCGGGGCCTCCTGGGGGGGCCCTTGGGCCCATTTGGGCGGAAGGCTCGGATTTTCGGCTCGTGTTCCCTCTCTGGGCCCCCTTTTGGGGCCGTCGTGGAGCCCTCTTGGGCCGTTTTGGGCGTCCCTTGGGCCGTCGTGGGGCGTTCTCGGGCCGTGTTGAGGTCCTCTTGGAGGCCTGTTGGGCCGTTCTGGGGTGGTCTTGGGGGTCTCCTGGGCCTTCTTGTAGCGTCGGAAGGCCGAAAAGGCGAGAACACAAATTCTTTCAAACACGTAAGGACAATCAATGCTTTTTGCCTTTGGGGGCCCTCTTGGGAGACCTCTTGGAGGCCTCTTGGTGCGCCTTGGAAGCCTCTTGCGCCATCTTGAAGCCATCTTGGGCGTCTTCGAGCGATCGCTCGACGACTCGGGGCCCTGTTGGACCGTTTTGGGGGCCTCCAGGGCCGTCATGGAAGCCTTGGAGAGCCCCAGGGAAGCGCCATGGCCGTCCAGGGACCCCCCGGCAGCATGGGCGATGCACGCGACACTACGCGACCTGAAGGGGGGGCCCTATAGAAGATTACAGTAGCCCTACCAGACAGCACTTGGCATTCTAGCACGCCTCAACGTAGACCCCCGACGTCATGATTTGTTCATGACGTCGACCCCAGAAATCTCGACCCATTCACCGGGACCGGTTTTTCATCCTGAGTCGTTTTGTGACGGTCCTGAGGCCCGGTAGGAGCCCAGAAATAGCGACAAGCTTCCCGTCGTGATTTTCTCATGACGCGAGGGGGTCAGGGAACGTGCCAGGGGGCCCAGTGGCGGCTCTCTGCCACCTGGGAAGTCCGAGCAGCTCCGCCATCGCCGAGATCGGGATCCTCTTCCTCCGGCGGGGGCACGCCTCCGACAACCGTCGACTGGACGTAAGAGTGACCTTTCGCCGGAGTGACCTTCGGTGCGGGCACAGATGGGTCCCCAGATGACTGAAAACGGAGCAGTAGCAGCTGCTTTCGCGCCCAGGTCTGGTCCACCCCGCGGCCCCCAAAAAGTCGCGCACCAAAGGTCACTCTTACCCAGGGTCACTCCTGCGTGTAGCTGAACCAGTCCTGGCGTCCACCTCTCGGCCTCCGATCCTCGTAGACCGCGGAGTGGGTCTTGGCTCCTGCACGGGCACGGTTCCTGTCGGCGGCGGGCGGCAGGCGACGGCCTCCTCGAGCGCGGCACCCTGAAAAACGGCCACGCCGCCCGCCACGGATGCGTTTCCTCACTCCTCCTCCTCCTCCTCCTCCTCCTCCTCCTCCTCCTCCTCGCTCCTCTCCTCCTCCTCCTCCTCCTCCCCCTCCTCCTCCTCCTCCTCCCTCCTCTCCCCCTCCTCTCCTCCTCTCCTCCCATTCCTCCTCCTCCTCCTCCTCCTCCTCCCTCCTCCTCTTCTCCTCCTCCTCCTCCTCCTCCTCCTCCTCCTCCTCCTCCTCCTCCTCCTCCTCCTCCTCCTCCCTTGTCACCGCCGGTGCGGCCCGTACCGCTCATCCCTCTTGGCACTGCGCCTCCGACGGGCTGGTGTCGCGGCGGAGGCGGGCGCTTCGTGATGGGGGGGGGCAAGTCAACAGGGGGGGGGGATAGGGCTGCAGGAAGGGGGCCCGCAGGCGCCCCGCTGCGGCCCCGAAGGTGCACGAAGGGTGGGCCTGTTCTCCGCCTCCCCGTCTCTCGCGCCCTGGCGGAGAGCGTGGCAGAGGGTAGCATGCGATTCTGGCGACACGCGAGGCATTGACTGGAGCGCCGTGGTGTGCAGTGTACGCATGTGCGACTGCTCTCGGTAGTGCTGCCGGCTGGACAGCACCAGCAGGCAGTCAATTTGAAAGTCTAATAGCCGCCTGCGGAAATTGACAACCCGTTGGTGTTCCAATCCGAGTTGAGCAGCCTGGAGCGTAAATCTCAGGCCTGCCCGGCTTCCCCCCCATGTCGGAAGATCCCTCGCAGTTGAAATCATGCAGAATATGCTGGAGAACTCGCATCGAGGAAGCTGGGGGTGCTTGGGCCCTGATGTTAGCTTGATCAGGTTTAGGAGGAGGAGGTGGAGGAGGAGAAGGAGGAGGAAGAGGCGAGGAGGAAGAGGCGAGGAGTCGAGGGATGAGGTGCTCTGGGTGATGGGCGGATGGAATGCGTCTTCCGCCGCTGCCCGAGCCCCTTGTCGTGCCAGTCCAGAGAGTTGGATACCCTCACGATTGACCCCATCTGTTGCAGAAGAAGGCCTTTTGGGTGTCGTAACGGCGGTGTGGACGTCCGTCTCGTCGTCCTCGTCGTTGTCGCATTTTTTCTCGTACGGAATGTGCCCGCAGCAGCATCAGCCAACCCAACCGATGTTGTGCTTCTGCCAGTAACAGCTTGTCTATCATATCCTGACGGTGCCAAACAGAGCCTCCCAACATAGTTAATTCCTCCACTAGTGTCCACCAGGCCCCGTCGCCAGGAGCCAGCCCTGACAGCCAGATCCACACTCCTTGCGCGTCTGCTCGAGGATGGCACGTCCTGCTCGAGAACAAGCACACTGAAAAGGGCGCCCAGCTATTCGCCGGCGTAGAAGCCCTGGCCGCGCAACTCATGAATCGGACCGAAGGGCGGGCTGACAAAGAAAAACGGACCAAGCAAGGAAAGTGGCAAGTCCCAGGTCCAGGCAGCGGTGCGCCCAAGGCCTGTCTCAGGTGCACTCTGTGCGCACTCCCACTCGAGCACGGCGCGCCCCAGGTCCGGACAGTGGCTTCCGCGCGTGCTCGCTCAGGAACGGTGCGTCCAGGATCGACAAAGTGAGGCGTCCCTGACGGGTCACCTGGCACGTCCCCAGGCACTACCCCGAGGGAGGTCCTTTAACACACACCCGATTAAAACGACGCGAAGATCGGGACAAAATCGGATCGGGATACATGGAAATCTCTGAGAATCGGCGGGTTTGGAGGATGTATTGGGCGCCGCGGCCGCTCCAGAGCGTTCCGGAACGCTCTGAGAGCGCTCCGGAACGCTCTGGAGCGATTTATCCCGATCCTAGCCCTGTTTTACCGATGCGTCCCCAGAAACGCTTCTGGACGCGTCCCAGGCACGCCCGGGACGTGCCCAGACCACTGCCCCGGGCCCCAGCGATGTCCGCTGACACGCCCAGCCCAGATCGCCGCGGCCCCCTCGGCCCTGGCCGCGTCCCGCTGCTGCGCGCGCAGTCTTTTGACCTGGTCCTGCCGCCCAGTCCTCGTCGTCGTCGTCGTCGTCGTCGTCGTCGTCGTCGTCGTCGCCGTCGTCGTCGTCGGCGTCGGCGTCGGCGTCGGCGTCGGCGTCGTCGTCGTCGTCGTGGTCGTCGTCGTCGTCGTCGTGGCCGTCGTCGTCTTCCTCGCCGCCCGCCGGCGCCCTCGCCGCCGCAGCCGTCTCGGCCGCTGCGGTTTCCGCGCGGGCCAGCGGCGCGCGGCTCTCGTCCCGGGCGCGCGCGAGGCGCGCGAGGCGCGGCGCGCGCGAGGCGCGCCCGCCGCCCGACCCCCGAGGCTGGGAGCTCGGCGGCTGTCGCCGGGGCGGAGGCGAGATCTGCAGCAGCCCCGCGCAGAGGGGGGCTGGGGAGAGGGGAGGTCCTGCTCCTCCTCCTCCGCCTCCTCCTCCGCCTCCTCCTCCGCCTCCTCCTCCTCCTCCTCCTCCTCCTCCTCCTCCTCCTCCTCCTCCTCCTCCTCCTCCCCCTCCTCCCCCTCCTCCCCTCCTCCGCCTCCTCCTCCTCCTCCTCCTCCTCCTCCTCCTCCTCCTCCTCCTCCTCCCCTCCTCCCGCCTCCCCCCCCTCCCCCCCCCCTCCCCCTCCTCCCCCTCCCTCCTCCTCCTCCTCCACCCTCCTCCTCCTCCCCCCTCCCCCTCCCCCTCCCCCTCCCCCCATCCCTCCTCTCCTCTCCTCCTCCCCCTCCCTCCTCCTCCTCTCCTCCTCCACCTCCTCCTCCTCCTCCTCCTCCTCCTCCTCCTCCTCCTCCTCCTCCCCTCCTCCTCCTCCTCCTCCTCTTCCCCCTTCTCCTCCTCCTCCTCCTCCTCCTCCTCCGCCCCCATCCTCCCCTGCTCCGCCTCCTCCCACCCCTCCCCCTCCCCCTCCCCCTCCTTCCCCCTCCCCCTCCCCTCCCCCTCCTTCCCACTTCCCCCAGTCTCCCACCCCTCCTCCCCCTCCTCCTCCTCCTCCTCCTCCTCCTCCTCCTCCTTCCCCCCTCCTCCTCCTCCTCTTCCCACGCGCGGAGGGGGGTGGAGAGAGGGGGAGGGCTTCGTAGAAGCACCCCTGCTTCTTAGGAGGCGCGGGCCTTCTCTACAGATGTAAGGCCAGCGCCGTCGGAGAAGCAGCCTCCTTCCAAGAAGCCCTCCCCCCTCTCTCCACCCCCTTGCGCGCGCCGCCAACTACACCAAATAGGGGGGGAGAGAGAGAGAGAGAGAGAGAGAAAGAGAGAGCCAGTTTTTTGTTTGCCCTCCGTGCAATCACGCGCGCTGTGCGTCCCCTCCTCCCTCGCCTCCCCCCCCTCCTGCTGCAGTGCGTCAGGCACCACAGCCTGTGACGCCGGACCCATCTGCACCAACTAGAGAGAGACACCGAGAGCCAGTTGTTGTTTGCCCTCCGTGCAATCACGCGCGCCAGGCGTCCCCTCCTTCCTCGCCTCCCGCTGCAGCGCGTCCGTGCAGTAACGCGCGCTGCGCGTCCCCTCCTTCCTCGCCCCCCCCCTCCCGCTGCGGTGCGCTGGGCGCCACAGCCTGTGGTGCCGGACGCACACGGCGGGGGAAGCATCACGTTACGCCCCCCCCCCTTCTTCCCCCCCCCCTCCCCTATGACGCCCGTCATCGGTGCGACAAATGCTCTCCGAGTCAGGGGCAACGTTTCGGGAGGGGTCGCATTGGCCCTCCATCGCCTATTCCTCGCCGACAGGAGCCCGATAGCTCACCCAGGCCAGGACCGTATGGGGGTTCTCGCCATCGGGGGCCTATCGCCGGTCCATCGGCGACGCATCGCCGATTCCAGGTCGGTGTTGCCCCCCCTGAGCCGGCCCCGCCCTCACGTTGCCTCGCAGCAGCTCAGGAGGGACAAAAACACACAGACAAAATTAGTCGCCGATTCCCCAGAAAACATGCGAAGATGTGGGAAGTGGGGAGGGGAAGACATAGGCCCAGAAAGTATGGGGAAATGTGGGGGATCGTTCTACTTGTGTGCACTTGTTGGTGTGTCCCAGGGCCCCTTCACTCTCAGCAGCGCCCCATGGGCCACACAAGGGCGCGGCCCTGCTCCCCAGACCCCCGACGTCATGATTTTTTCATGACGTCGACCCCCCGAGGTCTCGACCCATTGCCCTGGACCGGTTTTTCGTCCTGAGTCGCTTTTTGACGGTCCCGAGGGCCGGGAAGGGCCCCCAAAGGCCAAAAATGATGAAAAACCTCCCGTCGTGATTTTTTCATGACTCGAGGGGGTCTGGGTCCGGAGCAGCCTCCGGCGCGCGGCCCGTCGGGGGCACGCGGGGCGGGCCCTGGCCCGAGCGCGCGCGGGGGCGGGCTGCGGCCTGCCTCGCGTGCGGCGGTCGGCAGGCCGCGCACCGAAGGCCACGCCTGCCCAGTTACCAGCCTGGAACATATCCTCCGCCTCCTCCTCCTCCTCCTCCTCCTCCTCCTCCTCCTCCTCCTCCTCCTCCTCCTCCTCCTCCTCCCTCCTATCGGGGTACGCCCCCCTGCCGTCGCCCAGGAAGGCTGGTCTTATCTTACCAGCCTGGAACATATCCCTACCCCTATGCTGGGCATCTCCTCATCTCGATGCCAATCTTAGGGATTCCCTCAATTGTTGAGGGCGGATCCCCAAGATTGTCATCGCCTTTTGGCGTGTCAATCTTAGGGACAGGGATACGCTCGAGGCTGGTAACCCAGGCTCATGCCTGCGCGCAGCCGGCACAGGGAGGCAGGGGGAGACGGTCGGGATCTGTTGCTCAGAGCGTCGCGGCGGCGTCTCCAGCGGCGCGCTGCTGCGTGTGTGCCTACACACACAGAAGGAGTGTGTGTGTGTGTGTGTGTGTGTGTGTGTGTGTGTGTGTGTGTGTGTTTCTCCCCCCCCCGCGAGCGGGTGAACCGTCTCTCTTCGCTCCGCGGGGCGGGAGGCTGGCAGAAGCTCCGGACGTGGACGCCTTGGACCGGGACGTGGCTCGCGCGTCGCGCCCAGGCGTTGTTGGCCAGAGCCTGTGGCGCGACGCTTCGAGCAAACTGGGGGGCCACATGCGAACCCTACCCCTACCCCCCACGATTTCTGAGGGGGAGGGTGGGGTTCACTTCGCTCGGGAGCTCCCGATCGAAAGTGAACCCCACCCTCCCCCTCAGAAATCGTGGGGGGTAGGGGTAGGGTTCGCATGTGGCCCCCTGCAAACGTTCCGAGCCGAATTTCGTGTGGTATCTTAGGCCCTGGAGGGGCCCGAGAGTGCTTCCGTGACCGCTACCTCCTAGGACCCTGGAGCGTGCTTGTTCTGGTTGGATTCTGGCAAGTTTTTTGGCATTCCATTCCCCCCCCCCTCTCCCGCCGCATATTGTCCAACAGCATGGGCCTAAACAGTGTGCATGTGAGTCCCGACATGCGTGTAAAGTCCAGGCTTCCGGTTGGGCTTTGCCACGCCTTCCCCACCCCCTCTTCCAGGCAGATGAGCCCGCCCGAGCCTGAAGGAAAACGGCCTCCTGTGGCACTTGGGCATGTCGAGAGTGACCTCCCAGGCGAGGCGACTGAGGAAATCTGTGCCAGTTCGCCCGAAATCGGCATGCCAGTGTACCAAGGCCGTCCTCATCATGTTGCGCCGATCGACTTGCGTTTCACCAGGCATTTTCACTTGTTGTTGGATGTCGATTCGCTATCCCGCCCTGGTTCACTCGAAATGCGGTGCCGTGCCAACGTGGAGTGTCACTGGCAGCTCTCACGAAAGGGCGTTTTGCTAGAGGGTGCTCCGTCAACCCTCCTTGCAAGTCCATTCGCTGGAGACAGAAGAAAAGTGGCGTCCCGTGGGGGTGTCGTAGAGGTGGGGCTATCCCGAGGTGGAGCTCGAGAACGAGCCCAGCTGCACGCTTGCAGTTCCTTCTTCCAGGGGCCGTTTCGAGCGACTCCCCTCTGGCCCCACCTCTGCCCTGCCTCACCTCTGCCCCCCCCCCCTACGCCAGTTCTGGCCCACCACGTTTTGACGCAGCACATTTCTCTTTTTGCCAGCGAATGGGAGCCCAGTGGCAGAGAGCAGGTGGACGACACGACACGACGACAACGACGACGACGACGACGCGGTGTCCACTTCCCAGCCCCCAGCCTCCAACGCGTGTCGTCAGGGACGCCGCGGCGACACGCTGCTTGCCATCGCTCAGACGTGTGCATTTTTTCCTTCGGCGAGGACCATCTAGGAGCATTCTTGATCATTTGGCGAAAAAAACCGCGCACGAAACCGAAAACAACACAGATAATGGACGTCCGAGCGATGGCCAGGCTGCCCAAACGCCCCTGACCGCATCAAAAGTCCCTGGCCGTAGTGTCTTTCTAAGCGCGGGGGGGGGGTACGCCCCCGACGGGGGTCGACCTCGCCTCGTCGTCGCGCCGCCGCGGGGGTCGGAGCGCCCTCGGCCCGCGGTGGCTGCCCGCGACGGGGGTCGAGGCAGGGCTGTCGGCGGGGGCGGCGCCTCCCCGACGCCTACTGAGAAAGTCGGAGTACAGTCGGGGCCCTGAAGAAGGAACCCTTTTGGTTGGGGAGGGGCTCCTCCTCCCCCTCCTCCTCATCCTCCTCCTCATCCCTCCTCCTCCTCCTCCTCCTCCCCCTCCTCCTCCTCCTCCTCCTCCTCCTCCTCCGTCAGCCTCCGCCCCATGCGCAGTCGGGGCCCTGAAGAAGGAACCCTTTTGGTTGGGGAGGGGCTCCGCGTTCCTTAAGTGTTTCGCAGCTTGCCTCAGGTTTTCCTCATGCTTTCGGTAGGAAGTCGAAGTGTAACTTATGGACAAAAAGAAGCCTCGTTCCTTATTTTGGGTTCCTTAGGTCAACGCCCCGACTGTACCCAGGCCTCCCGGAAGGGGTCGGTGTAGACGGGGTCGGAGGATCGCTCCGCGTCGTCGATGCGGCACCAGGGTTTCGCCACGCCGATGGCGCCGATGCGTCGCCGATGCGTCGGCGATGCCCAGCCCTCGCATCGGCCGCAGCGGCGGTGCATTGGCGGTGCGGCGCAGTCCCCCGACCTCATCTGCGCGGACCCCAGCTAGGAGGCCTCTGCCGTACAGTCGGGGCCCTGAAGAAGGAACCCTGTTCGTTGGGGAGGGGCTCGGCGTTCCTTGATTGTGCTGCAGTCTGTCTCCGGTTCTCCTGCGGTTTCCCACGGGAAATCGAAGTTCAACTCGTGGGAGAAAGGGGCCTCGTTCCTTCTTTTGGGTTCCTTGGCTCAACGCCTCGACTGTAGCAGCCCCGCTGCCCTCCCGAGGTCCTGCGGCATCGGACCCCCCGGGGGGGGGGGCGGCGGACGGCACGAGCCCCCCGCCTCGGGCCCTTTCCTCCCCCACCACGGGGCCCCTCCCGCCCCTGGCAGAGCAACGGGGCGACATGGCGACGGCGGCCTCGGCCGCGAGGATGGCCGCGGCGGCCTCGGCGGCGGGCCTGCCGCAGCTCCAGAGGAAGAGGCTGCAGGCGAGCGGCGGGCCGCGCGGGCCTCCTCCTCCTCCTCCTCCTCCTCCTCCTCCTCCTCCTCCTCCTCCTTGCCGTATCCGCGGCGTCCTGGAGCCTCGGCCCCCACTTCTGCCCCGGGAGCCCGAGGCGCAGTGGACCTTGATAGGGGGCCGGGCCCTCGAGGCTTAGCCTCGAGGGCCCGGAAGAAGTGCAGAAGTCCAGTAGACTTGACAGGAGCAGAAGTCTAGTAGACTTCTGCTCCTATCCACTGCGCCTCGGCTCGGCGGCGCCCCTCCCCGAAGGGTCCAAGACGCAGTGGCTACGGACATGTTGAGATCGTGCCCGCAGCAAGCATCGGGGCGCCAGCGACCCACACCACCGGCGCTGGCCGCGTCGGACGACAGGGGTGGGGGGGGCCCAGGGAGGGGGGGGGAGGAGGAAGCAAGAGGAGGAGGAGGAGGAGGCGGAGGAGGAGGAAGACGAAGAGGAGGAAGACGAAGAGGAGGAGGAGGAGATGGAGGAGGAGGAGGAGGAGGAGGGGTACGAGATCTGCGGCGCGCGGCTGGATTCGGCCCCGCCGCGCGGCGCCTGCCTCGATGCACTGGCGCCCCGCCCCCCAGCCCCCCGGAGGTGCCAGGGCAATGGGGCGTCGCGCGGTAGGGGGAGGGGGGCGACACATGGGGGGGGGGGGGGAGCGAGGGCGGCAGAGCACGGGGCCCTTCAGGGCCCCAAGAGGGGCCCTGAAGGGCCCAGAAGGGGGCCTCTGTGGCCCGAGAAGTGCACCTCTCCCCCCCCCATCCCCTCGAGCGACGCCCAAGGAAAGCACCCACGGGAGCTCCCCTCTCGTTCGGCCCGAGCTGGCCGGGCCGATGCTGGGCAGGATCGACGCACACGCCTGCCTGGTCGAGCCAGGATAGGGCGCACAAGACACGGCAAATGAGAAAGCGGCCTGCCGGCAGGCGTCCCACGGGAGTCTCTGGTGGACTAGGCGTGAGAGTGGCCTGTCGTTAAGCCGGGCCTTTCCCTCTACAGGGGAATATTCGAAAATAGAAAGAAAAATAGTCTGGGGACTATTTTTTGACCATTTTGGAATATCTGTGGACTATTTTTTAATTTTCGCCCAACATCCCCCTGTAGGGGGGACAGGCCCGACCTAAGACTAGGCGTGAGAGTGGCCTGTCGCCGGAGTGACCTTCAATGCGGGTTCACGGGGGCGCCCCCCGATCGCCGAACGCGAAGCGGTGGCAGCGGCTTGCGCGCCCAGGTTTGGCCACCCCGCGTCTCCCGTTGAGCCGCGCACCAAAGGTCGCTCTTGCCCAGGGTCACCAACCCTTGCGCGTAGTCGATCTGACCCCCCGACGGACCCGGGGTGCGCACAGAAGCCCCGCGGCACCTCAGGAAGCTAAAAGCATGACGACAAAGTGCCCCTGGGTGTCTAACTCAGGAGGGAAAGAAACACACAGACACAAGTAGTCGTCGAGTCCCAGGAACATATAGGAAAATATGGGAATTGGGCGGGAAGACAAAAACCCAGAAAATATAGGAACATATGGGGAATCCTTTTATTTGTGTGTATTTATTTGTGTGTCCCAGGGCCCCTGGGTGTCTAACAGCCAGATGTCTTGTCGCACGATGGGTATACGCCGATCCTTCGCCCAGTAGCGACTGCGCGGGCATTGGCATTCAAGCTGCCCCGTTAGGTCGTGGGTGAGCGCCCTCGTCTGCAGGCGGTGTGCTGCGTTGGCGGCCTGCGTAGGTCTCCGCGTAGGGTCTCCGGGTTCTCCCTCGTGGAAGTCTGTTCCCTTCGTCGCGCAGGTGACGAAGGACGTCGTACCTCCAGGTCTCCGATGTCTAGACTACTGGCAGATCATGGACTACTGGAAGATCTTCGACAAGAATGGTGATGGCTTGATGGACAAGAACGAGTTCTACTTCCTGATGAACCGCATGAACTCCGACCCAGTGGAGACGCTGGGAGAACGCTCAGCCATATCCAAAGTTTGCCCATGTTTGAACCAAGGCCAGCTCGAAGAGGATGGGGAAAAGGAGTGGAAGGAGGCCAGGGAGAGGAGGAGGAGGAGGAGGAGGAGGAGGAGGAGGAGAAGGAGGAGGAGGAGGAGGGCTGGAAATCAAG
Source organism: Prorocentrum cordatum (assembly GCA_963575745.1). Taxonomy (NCBI): domain Eukaryota; class Dinophyceae; order Prorocentrales; family Prorocentraceae; genus Prorocentrum; species Prorocentrum cordatum. The sequence goes on from CAUYUJ010018587.1 coordinate 166,918, forward strand.
TGGGACGCGGACAGGCCAGGAGAAATGAGGTGGGGGAGAAGGGATCAGCTATGCGGGCGGAGGCGGCGGAGGTAATCGGAATGAGTGGGGCGGTAGATTGGTGGTCGAGACCGCGGATATCGCGCTGGACCGGAGGCACAGTCAGCATGGAGCCGTGTGCTTGATGTTCGCATTTACAGTGCCCACAATTTGAGAGTGCCCTCTCAGGACAGGGACCTCAGCGACCAGATGTTCGACTGCGTCGACGTGGACAGGAGCGGGGAGATTGACTGCGAGGACGGAGGGGTCCGCTGGGTGGTTCGATGTCCGCTCGATGGATCGGTCTGGCGACCTCACCAGGGGCAAAACCAGGGGGGATAGGCTCAGGTGGGGTTCGACGTTCGGGCAATTTCGTCGGTTCACGGTGGCTTTCCAGCCCCAGGATGCTCTCCTGCAGCTGCGCCTCGCCGAGGGCTTTCCGGGGGTGCGCGGATCGTCCCGAACGGCCGCCGGAGAGCCGAGTTATGATTCAACAACTGGACGACGAGGGTCATTGAGGGGGGGGTGGAAAGGCTCATGGTGGGGGAGGTATCGACCATTGATCGCCGATTGGGGCTCGATAGCCCAGCAGGCCCACAACCATGCGGATTCGGTATCGGGGGCCTATCGCCAGCCCATCGGCGATGTATGGCCGATTCAGGGCCGATGCATGCTCGGCTGATCCAGTCAGCTACCCCAAGCGTTCAGATCCTAGACTCTAGTTTCTAAAAGGGATCAGGACGGCTCTCCCTCGCCCTCCGCATCAGGCCTGGGCGTCCGATGTGACCAGCGACCACTGAATTGTTTTGAATGTGGTCCAGTTGCGCCCCATCGAACATCATGTCCCCCAAAATTGAATCCACCCGTCGGCTTGCACCTCGGGAGAAATACGCTACATATGCAAAACGAGATATTTTGCGACTCGAAGCCCCGTCTCCGTTTGGAGGACGTTCGTGCCCCGAGGGGCACGGCGTATGATACCCGCCCCTTCGGGCTTTTTTGCGACTCGAAGCACCGTCTCCGCTTGGAGGACGTTCGTGCCCCGAGGGGCACGGCGTATGATACCCACCCCTTCGGGCTATTTTGCGACTCGAAGCACCGTCTCCGTTTGGAGGACGTTCGTGCCCCGAGGGGCACGGCGTATGATACCCGCCCCTTCGGGCCCCACCCCATTTCGCTAGTCAAGGAGTGGGGTGCAGATGCGGTGCTTTCCATGCTGACGCACTGGTCATCAGATACCCCCCCTCTTCGCCGCGGCCGCGATCTTCGGCAATCCCCACGAAGCTGTCCCAGTCTCCTGGTCGTCCTGCGATTCCCCAGGGCTGTACGTTGAAGCCCGACCGCGCGAATCCACGCCCAAGCGTCAGACTGAAGTCGGGCGTGTCCCTTTACAGGAGGAATATCCAACCATAGTCAAGAAATAGTCCGGGGACGATGTGTAGACTATGTTTGACCTTGTTTGGCATATCTTTCGACTACTTTCCATTTTTCGTCGAAAACCCGCCTGTGGGGGGACGTGACCGACCTGACGTCCGACCCCTTCTCCGAGAGCGCTGCCGCCTCCGCAGCAGGGGGCACTTTCGGGGAGCCTTGGCAGACGGGCGGGGCACCTGCTCCGTGGTCCCCGATGGGAGCCTCGGTGGGTTCCAAATTTGGGAAGGCCAGTCGTCGTTTCGGCAGTAGCCTTGTTCGTTGCCTTCTGTAGACGTAGGCAGCAGCTCGATGGAGGACGTGTGCCTGACAATGGCAGGGATAGAGGCCACGACCCGAGAACGCCGAGAAGCAGATCGGTAAGATGCAGAACGAGTGGCTGTGGGAGGCGATGGCAAGAAACGGATGTGAGCTTGACGGTGGCGAGGGGCCTATTTGGTTGGAGGCAAGCAGGGGGGACGATGACGAGTGGAAGCGGGAGGGAAGCAGGGGAGCACTGTAGAGGCACAACGTAGAGGACTTGATGTGAGGAGGCAGGCCGGGCGGACTCGAGCGGGAGACCGCGGGATGACGACTGAAGGCATGGGCTTTGGATGTACCGTCTGGCCGCAGGAGTTCCTCAGCTGGATCTTCCAGATGTACGCTCCCTACAGCGGCGGCCTGCGAGAACGTCTTGGCGACATGAACCCAGCCCAGGTGGCATCTTCCATTGCGCGCTGCGTGCTGGCTGCACCTCGGCGTGTTCCGTCTGTTGGACAGGGCCGGTTGCGCTTGTTTGGTGGTGGCAGGAAGCGCAACGCGGCTCCGGCTTGTGTAGATGATGAAAGGGGAATGCGGGGAGAGCGCTTGCGGCCGCAAATCGGTTAGTGGTTCGGAGTACCACGGGAAGCACGAAGTGATTCAGATTTGGGTTTAGGGGAAAATGGTAGATTGGTGCACAGCCTTCGCCATCGCAGAAGGGGTGGATATTCGGATTTTGATGTGCAGCGCCTTCTCACAACGGGCAGCAGTTTAGAGTTTGATGGGCCACATCAGACAGTAATCGCATGCAGGCTGTTGCGAACCTTGTCTCAGGATTGCACGGGATGCACGTCAGGTGTGCTTCCCGTCTTGGGGCTCTTGAGGGGCATGTGCATGTGGAAGCACGTATCGTTGTTCCACTGGCGCGATGCTTGGAGAAGAGGGAGGAGGAAATTTGAGGGATACGGTTCAGCCTGCCCTGTGCACCGAATCGCACTGCTGGTAAACACGCGAAGCAGAGCCGATGCAACTTATGGAGCCGAGTTTTGTCAGAGGTGACTGCTTCCAATAGTGTCGAGGAGTCGCTTCCAGAGGGCCCCAACCAGAGAGATTCGAGAGGCGTCCGAGATCACTAGAGATCCAATAGGCGTCCGTTCATGAGGCTCGACACGCCAACTACTTTGCAATGGTTCTCAGTCCGGAGGGTGGCGGGTGAAGAGGAGGAGCGTTGCGGGAAGTGCCTCTGAGTCGCCATGCCGAGGCCCGCAGGCCCGCCTGAGACGGCAGAGATGGCCTCCAGGACGGCAAGAGGTTCAATTGCTTTGTGCATGCGTTTCGGCTTGGAAGGGGGGTCAAGGGAAGAGCGTTGCTAGAGGGTTCCTCGAGTCGCTTTCGGAAGGCCCTGATAGGGCCTCAAGAAGGCCCCAAGAGTGCCTCAAGACGCTCCCAGGATAGCCTCAGACTATCCGTCGGGCGCTGAATACGGCGAGAAAATGCATTCACCCATAATCATCTGCCAATTGTTGTCCAACGTGTTTCTATCTGGAGATTGTGGTCAAAGTCGTTGGTTTTGAGTAGCGCCTTCGAGTAGTTTCCCGATTGCCCCTCGAGGCCCCACACAGCTCTCATATGTTCACAGAACTGCCCGAGACGGTCTGGATAGACCCCCCCGACGCCCAGCATGTGCGCCCAACAAGTTTCAAGAGCAGTCCTGCGGTCCCATTGCTTCCGACAAAATCCTGTTGGGAGAACCCACTTAGGTCTGCCAAGGTGGCCGTGTCCACTCCCGCGCCCTTCCCTCCTTCCTCCTCTTACTCCGCCGCCCTGTAAGCAGTGCAAAAGGGTCCTCTTCGAAGGGCCTCCCTCAGGGTTTGTGGCTGACCACAGAACCTCTCGCTTTTCTCTCCCTGCCGTGGCGTGCAATCCTCTTTTCAATACTCCTCCTCCTCCTCCTCCTCCTCCTCCTCCTCCTCCTCCTCCTCCTCCTCCTCCTCCTCCTCCTCCTAGCTACGATGCTGGGCATACCCCTCCGCTTGCCTCTCCCCCCTCCCTGCCCCCGCTCCTCCCGCCGATCCGAGAAATCCGCGCGGACCTCCGAGTTTTTTTATGTTTATGCCACTTTTTGCTCCCCTATCGTCGCCACCGCTGGACTCGCCTCGAAATCCTGGTCAGAGCGCACCCCAGGAGGGGTCCGGGGGGAGCAGCGGTGTCGGTATCGTGCCGTTTTTAATACATGCCCCTCGTGCGGATCATGTATTAAACATGCAGGGATTTAGTATAACAAAAACAACGATGAGTTCATCTACACATTTATTCATGCATGGATCATGTATCAAGAATCCCATATTGTTTAAAATCCGATGTATGAAAATCTGCCCTGTGCCTTTTGGCTTCTCCAGCTCGTGGCCCCAGGCCGGTGCACCGAGGCACCCGCACGGGCGCGAGGGCGGCCGGGCTTCGCGGCGTGGGCTCGGCGGGAGCTCCTCGCCGGGAGGGCGGCGCGGCGGCGCCGAGTTGGGCGGGCTGGGGCCCCCGTGCCTCTCCCCCGTGTCGCTCTTGCTGGAGTGGAGCGCCGAGGCGAGGAGGAGCAGGATGGCCAGACTGCCCGGATGAGGAGGAGGCAGAGGAGGAGGCAGAGGAGGAGGAGGAGGAGGAGGAGGAGGAGGAGGAGGAGGAGGAGGAGGAGGAGAAGAGGAGGAGGAGGAGGAGGAGGAGGAGGAGGGAGCGCAGCGCTGGAGGAGGGGAGGATGACGAGGAGGAGAGCCAGGAGAGATGAGCCGTGAGGAGAGAGGGACAGTGAGGAGGAGAAGGGGGGGGGGGCGAAGGGGAGGTGGAAAGGAGAAAGGTGGTGGACATCCTGCTAGGAACAGAGTCGGAGGCGCTCGAGGAGGAGGTAGATAAGGAGGAAGAGGAGGATGAACAGACGGTCCTGGACCTGCGTTCTCCTGCTCCCCACTCCTACTTTTCCTCCTCCTCCTCCTCCTCTCCCTCCAGAGAAGGAGGTTGTCCTCCTCTTCCGCACGATCGAAGGAGGTGGAGGTAGTCGTCCTCATTATCTCCCTTCCTCGTTAATCCTCTTCCATCCTGCCCATCCTGCTTTTCCTCCCCCTCCTCCGGAGGAGAAACAGGTCGGCCGGTGTGGTAGGCGTCCCCGGGCGCTGGGAAAGCAGAGAGCGCCGCGGCGAAGGTGGTGGATTATTTCAGGAGGATCGACACCAACGGGAACGGCCAGCCTCCTTGCGCTCCCTCACTCCGCCTGTCCGTCCTTCCTCGTCCTCTTTCGTTTTCCTCCTCCTCCTTCCCTCTCTGTGCGCTCTGTGATGCTACAGTCAACCCGCATAGTAAGGATGAACAACTTTCCAAGGTTACCCTCGCATCCGTCCTCTTCGGCCCATCCTTGGCCGCTTTCCCTGGCCGCGCCCCTCTCGCAAAACATGGCCTTGCCCAGGCCCTTGCGTCCTCATCGTGCGTCCTTTTTGTCCAGATGTGTTTTTTTTCCCCGCGACCCTCCCCTCACTCCGGTCTTTCGTCCTCCCTCGTCCTCCTTCGTGTCTCTCTTCTTTCCTTCCTGTGCGCTCTGTGATGCTAACCAGATCCAGCCAGCGGTCGGAGACAGGCACTCTCTCTCTCTCCTTCCCCCCGTCCTCCCTGCCTCCCCCACCCCGCGCCCTCTCTGCGGAGCAGTCGAGGCCAGCCTGCAGCCAACGCGCTGGAATAGGAGAAGGAGGAGGAGGAGGAGGAGGAGGAGGAGGAGGAGGAGGAGGAGGAGGGGGGAGGAGGAGGAGGAGGAGGGGAGGGGGAGGAGGAGGAGGAGGAGGGGGAGGGAGGAGGAGGAGGAGGAGGAGGAGGAGGAGGGGAGGGAGGAGGAGTGGCTTCAGCGATAGGTTTGGAGATAACGTCTGTGGCCGAGGCTCGCGGTGGCCAGAAGAGCAGACTCGCTCCTCCTTTGGCGCTCCCATGGCAGCACGATGGCTGCAGACTCCTCCTCCTCCTCCACCTCCTCCTCCCTTCTCCTCCTCCTCCACCTCCTCCTCCACCTCCTCCTCCTCCTCCTCCACCTCCTCCTCCACCTCCACCTCCTCCCTCCTCCTCCTACTCCTCCTCCTCCTTTGGCGCTTCCCATGGCAGCACGATGGCTGCGAACTCCTCCTCCTCCTCCACCTCCTCCTCCTCCTCCACCTCCTCCTCACCTCCTCTCCTCCACCTCCTCCTCCTCCTCCTCCTCCTCCTCCTCCTCCTCCTCCGACTCCTCCTCCCGACCCAGCTGCCTCCAGCAGTTCCGCTACCGTGCCAGCGCAGCAGTCTGGGGGCGGCAGCTGCTCGAGAGGCGAGGGGGGCCTGCTGGGGGCCTCTCGGGGCAGAAGGCTCGAATTCTTGGTTCGTGTTCCTACTCTTGCTGCCCACTTTATCTCCTCCCTCCTCCTCCCCCTCTTCGTCCTCCTCCTCCCTCCTCCTCCTCCTCCTCCTCCTCCTCCTCCTCTCCTCCTCCTCCTCCTCCTCCTCTCCTCCTCCTCCTCCTCCTCCTCCTCCTCCTCCTCCTCCTCCTCCTCTCCTCCCCTCAGGCAAATGCAACAAGGAGGTTGCATTTGAGTCGCGAATTATTCCTTATCGGTAGTGCCACCCGTGTGCTGCTGTTCCCTGCTTTGAACGGGGGTCCAGGGGCATGGAGTGCCCGGCATGGTGCAAAAAAAAAGTGTTCCTACTCTTGGCCCCCCCCCCCTTGGGGCCGTGTTGGGGCCCCCCCCTTGGGCAGTCTTGGGCGCCGCTTTGGCCGTCTTGGGGGCCTTCTCGGGCCGTCTTGTAGCGCTCTTGGGGGCCTCGTGAGCCGTCTCGGGTGTCCGGGGGGGCGTCTTGGGCCGTCTTGGAGCGTTGGAAGCTCGAACAGGCGAGAACCCCAAACCATTGAAAAGCTATGGGGCAGTGTGTGTTGTTGCCTCTCGGGGTCCTCTTGGGGCCTTACTGTGGGCCTCTTGGAGACCTCTTTGACCCTCTTGGGGCCTCCTGAGCCCTCTGAGCATGGAAGGCTCGAAGTGTCGTTTCGTGTTCACCCTCTTGGGCCCTTCTTTGGGCGATCTTGGGGCCCTCTTTGGTCATTCTTGGGTGCCTCTGGGGCCGTCTTGGAGCCCTCTCGGGGGCCTCTTGGGCCAGTCCTGGTGGCCTCTTGAGTCGTCTTTGGACGTCGGAAGCTCGAAAAGGGGAGAATCCAAAAAGCATTGAAACACCTGAGTTGCATCACTCATTTGTTTCCTCTTGGGGCCCTCTCGGAAAGGCTCTTGGGGCTCTCTTGGGACGCCTCGACGGCCTTGTGGGCCGGCGAGGCGCCATCTTTGGCCGTCTTGAGGCCAAAGTAGCCGTCGTGGAGGCATCTGGGCCTCGAGGGCGCGACTCTGCTGCCCTGTGCGCGGGGCCGTGGCCTTGGGAGGAAGGGGCGGCGCATGCCTGTGGGCACCAGGGCTGGACCCAAACGCTCTTCGGCTGGACTTGGGCCGTGTCTTGTTTTCCGTGTTGGCAGGGAGGCACACGAAACGACAGCAGCAAAACGAAGAAACGAAACGAAGAACGAAG
>CAUYUJ010018587.1:179171-186671 GCA_963575745.1 Prorocentrum cordatum
ATCGAACAACGACGCAGCACACCACACCAAGACACAGCCACTCGGACTACGCTCAGCAAGTTCATCTCGAAACAACTCCGACACATCCGAAGCACACTCACGCACGCCAAGCTGAAGGTGATCGTCTGCCAGTTCAGGAGCTTAAGCAAGATTGCCGGACTGAAACCATCAAAACGCAAAGACATGATCGCATCAATGACGACCGACACCAGCACTGCGGGCACGGACAGACAGGACATCGCGAACATGTTTGCAGCTTTCTGCGAACAAGTTCACCGAGACCATACGCACCGTTCACCGCAGACGAACGTCGACGCGCCATCAGACAACTAAAGAGCGGCAAATGCAGCGACACCGCGGGATTCACAGCAGAATGGTTCAAAGGAGGCGGAGAAGTCCTTGAGCGGCAATTGCTACAGCTCTACAGTGATACAATCAAACTGGACCAGACACCACCCGAACAATGGAGAAAGACAACGATCAATGGTCGTTTCCAAATCCGGTGACCCCAAATTACGACACAGTTGCAGACCGATTGCTAATATCCCGCTGCTGTACAAACATATGCCACGCTTCCTATGCAACCAGTTGGAGGCCACATGTTGTTCACACCAGAGCACAGAACGGGCCAGCTTCAGGCGAGGCTTCAGCACGGAAGACCACCTTCACCACGACAAGGTTGCACGAGAAATCGCACGCATGGCAGCTGCCCTTGCGGGCGGCAGCGATCGACTTCAAGGAGGCCTTCGATTGCGTAGACCACGATGCGTTGTGGAAGGCCCTACAACGACAGCAAACACCGCACCCATACATTGATGTTCTGCGACTCTTGTGCGACGATTAGACAGCCACTGTCAGAGCCGGCGCTGCCAGCAGAAGCTTCTGCTTTCCGCGGGGGGCGAAGCAGGGCGGCCCGCTCAGCTCCCTCCTCTTCACTGCACTGCTAGAACATGTGCCCAGACAGCTCAAGCCCAGCTGGCGCCGAAGAAACTTTTGGCATCAATCTTGGTTTTGCCCGCGAGACCAGCATCGCGAACCTACGCTGCACAGACGACGTTCTCTTGTGCGACCCGAACCTACGACAGCTCACCTGTTCTCTGCGGGACCTCGCGAGAGAGGCATCAAGCTGCGGACTTTCGCTGCACCCCGGCAAGACCGAGGTACTCACAAATGACAGGCGGACGAAGGGGAGAACAATATCGCATATAATTTTGGACGGAGCGCATATCGACATCCTACCTTCCGGTCAGAGTGCGAAATTCTTGGGGGGAAAGCTGTCGTTTCACGCGTCCCATGCCACCGAGCTGCAGCACAGGATCGCGAGTGGATGGTCCAGGTTCAACAAAATGCGACCTTAGCTCACACACAAGCGGCTTCCATTACACAGCTGATTGAAACTCTGCAACGGCGCAATAACGCCGAGCGCCATGTATTGTTATTCCTCTTGGGCCCTCGCAAAAGGCATGCTGGTCACATTGCAACGGGAGCAGCGAAAAATGCTTAGACTTGTCATAGGCACCCCCAGCAGAAGACACGCGGCAGAACAACAACAACACCGACACCACTACCGACAACAACGACACCAACGCCAGCTCCGACAGAGCACAGACAACGACGTCAGCACAGGCGACAACGGTGGCAACGAGTTCGAATCTTGGTTCATTTTATTCGTAGAAGTACAACCACCGCCATGGCACTGGCGAGACGTGCACGGGTCGAGTATTGGATAGACATTTATTGCGAGCGCAAGTGGCAACGTGCTGCTCGCGTCGCCAACCGCGATTTCGACAGATGGACACGACTGAGCGCGAGCCAGGACCCGAGTTTACACGGCCGACGACCCACTGTTCGCTGGCACGGGGGGCAGAAGAAGTCTTGGGACGACGACATCGTTTCATTTCAACATTCGGAGACAACGCACACAGCGATACGCATTGGCGGGAACTCGCTCAAAATCGACAATGGTGGGACAATTGAGGAGAGCACGTTCTACAATCTACGCGTTGTTTTATCCACTCTGGCCACTACCCTTGAGCATACCGACTCTTGTTATTGTCTCTCCGACTTTTGCTCCTGCCGCCAGGCTCTCCCATTTTCAGGCTCTGGTACTTGTCCTTCCGACTCGTGCTGTCTTCTCTCCGACTCCAGCTCTTGCCACCGCGATTGGAGTTCCGTGCAGCATTTCTCCGATTTCCGCGCCTATCTTTCCGACTCTGTCTGCTCAGCCTCAACAAAGCTACGAGGACGGGATGGCATCTTCCAGAATCACATATAAAAAACACCGGACCCACGCTCCTTCTTGCCGGTCGCCCCTCCGACTCCGATCCCGACTCCCGACTCCTGCTCCGACCCTCCCACCTCCTCCCTCTTCTCCCACCATACTGTCGTCGTCGTCCTCCTCCTCCTCCTCTCATCCTTCTTCGCCTCCTCCTCATGTTTCGCCTTCGCCTTCGCCTTCGCCTCCTGTTCCTCCTCCTTCTCCTCCTCCTCCTCCTCCTCCTCCTCCTCCTCCTCCTCCCGATCCCTCCGATCCGAGGGCCCGGGCCCCCCCCGCGCTGCCATCGCAGGGCCGGGCCCCGCCGGACCGACAGCGCGCGCTCGCCTCGCCCTGCCACGCCACGCCTCGCCCCGTCCGCGCCCCCCTGGCGGTGCGCTCTCCAGGCGCCGAGGAGGGGAGCAGGCACTCTTTGGGAGGGGGCGCCCTCGAAACGATTACTTTCATGAAAACGCGTGCAAGTTTTATGCGTGCCGGCAGCGCGTCCGACATTCGTAGCGATACGTACGCTCGTAGTGGCGCATATGGATGTGATATCGGCCCGGATGCCGAGGCCGAGGAATCATTCTCGCATCGCGTTGTTTTCGGGAAGTCTTGACGGGGCATGAGTTTGACGCTTTCGCTGAAATCGTGATAAGGGTGTCAGTGATAGTAGGGGGTAACGAGGGAGGCCTTCCTGATCAAGAGGATGAGAAAGAGATCGGCAGAGCGGGCAGCAGAGCAGGACAGGCGAGGATGCCGAGGATTTGGTGGCTCGAGTGACGTTGTTTCGGTCGCCCTTTGCTACCGAATGCTTGAGATCTCTTCCATCCCTACGACGACCTGCCCAAGGAACGCAGCCGTCGAGAAGCGATTGGGGAAGTCTTTGTACTTTTCGACGGGAGGTTGAGCTGACCGCAGTCATGTTCCGCGTTGTGGGCTGCCGCGTGCCGCGTGCGTTTTCGCCACCTGACGCTCAGTATTTCCATGACATTCTGCAGACATTGAGGTTTGATGCGAGAGCGCTGCAACAGTAAGATGAGGCGGGGACGACGGAGGATGAGGAGGAGTGTGGAGGGCTGCAGGCGATGATGACGAGGAGGGGGATGAGGCGGATTAGGTTCGAATTTGAAGAGGGGGATGACAGGGGTGGAGGATACTGACGATGGGCAAGTGGGAAGAGGAGAAGGAGGAGAAGTCCGAGGAGGAACAGGATAATGCACGGCGGGCATAGGACAGGGAGACGTCGTTGCAGAGCGTCCTTGGAAGTTGTCAGCGGAGAAGGCGGAGGAGTAGGAGGAGGAGGAGGAAAAAGAGGAGGAGGAGGAAGAGGAGGAGGAGGAGGAGGAGGAGGAGGAGCTGCGAGAAGGAGCGAGGAAGATAACGAGGATGAGGAGGAAAACGAGGGGCGATGGAATGGATCATGAGTTGGAATAGGCGGTTCAGGAGGAGGAGGAGGAAGAGGAGGAGGAGGCTGAGGAAGGGCGAGGAGGGTGATGGGGCCAAGGGCGCCGAGCGAGGACTGCCGCCGAGGAGCGAGGCTCGGCGAGCAGGGGCGCGGACGAGAGAAGGGTGGGGCGGCCGACTGGCCGTCGTAGCCTTGTGGGGGCCTCCGCCCCCGCCGCCTGTGAGGCCCACCTGACGGCCAGGGAGGCCAGCGACCTCTTCGACGTCATCGACAAGGACCGCGGGCGTGCGGTCGGGCTGCCGGCGGGCGGCCCGCACGTCCGTGCTGCCGCAGGCCTCGACACCCGCGCGGCGTGGAGCGAGTCCAGCGCGACCCCACGAGGGGGCTTGGCGTTGCTCGGCGGTGCTCGGCAGTGCTTGGCAGTGCTTTGCGTTGCTGGGCTTTTCTGAACCGTGCTTGGCGTTGCCTGGCGTTTGCTCAGCGCTGCTTGACACCAGACCCAGCACCCCCCCGGGTGACGCCACTGCCAGGAAAGGAAACCTGGCACCCCCCTGACACGTCACAAGAAGGAAACAAGATCTAGCCACCCTGAGGAAGACGACTGCGAGGAATCAAAACAAAGCAACCCCAGGGAACGCTGGTAGAACGAAGCAGGACTCCAGGGAATCCCAGGGAAGGCGTCTGGCACCAAGCGGCTTTCTACATGAGCAAGTAAGAGATCCTTAGGCCAAGCCCACGGGCGAGAAACCCGGGCAACCGGGCAACGCAGTGTACGAAAAGAAGGCAGCCCGGAACATTTGGGCGACGACCGCGTCTGGCACCCACCGCTTCTGTACAAACGAGTAAGCACACCTCAGGCAAAACCGAAATTGAGAGAACAACTAGCAGGGGCAACCCCAAATGACCAAGGAACCGAGATCAAGGAACCAATGAGCCAATACCAAGGAACCAAGACAAAGAAACCGAGGAGCCAAGACCGAGGGGCCGAGGAACAACGGAACCAAGGAACCAAGACCAAGGAACCGAAGTACTAAGGTCAAGGAACCGAGGCGCCAGGACCAAGGAACCAAGTGACCAAGACCAGGGGCCTCAGAAACTAAGACCAATGAACTCCGCAAGCAAGACCAATGAACCAAGACCAACTATCCAGGAAACGTGACTGCGGAACCCCGGAAACCCCACTGTAAGGAACCAAGACCAAGCAAGCCCAGGGATCCTGGCGACGACCGCGTCTGGCATCCACCTGTTCTCCACAAACATGTAAGGACCCCTGCGCAAAGTCCAGTTCGGAACAATCGCGACGGAAGCTTTCTGGCAGTTCTCGACCACGGGGCCGTTTGCGGGGCCCCTGGGACCCTCACAACAACCAGGCGGGGTGAAAAGCCGCCCCTGGGAAGGGGCCCAGACCTCCAGGGCCCCATCGTGCCGTAGACGGGCGAACGGCGATGTAGGTTATGGCGATGTAGGCTTCGGTCGTGTGGCAACGCGCGGCTCGCGCTTTCCTGCACTTCGCTGTGTCGTGCTCGCTCGAGGCACTCGCAGACTGGAGGTGTAGAGAAGTGTGGCCCGCGAGTTCCGACACTCGGGTCCCGAACGTCACCCCGAAGCAGCATCGCCGTGAGCCCGGCCTCGGTCGTGGCAAGACGATCCCGGCGCTCTGCACGCCCGAAATGGGTACTGAAAGAATGGGTACGATGCCCAACAGCAGCTCCTGTTCATTTTGAACAGGACTCGCTGTCCGCGCCGCCGCGGCCTGTGTCCATTCGAGACAGAAGGCCGCCTGCCCAACAGCGGCCGCTGTTGGTTTGGGACAACATTTGCTGTTGGGCATTGTACCCATTCTTTCGGTACCCATTTCGGGTGCCCAAAGGCGCCGGAGCTCTGGGCTGCAGGGGCCCGCGGCGCAGACGCGGGGGGCCTCTGGGAAGGCGGGGGGCGGCGTTCTCGCAAGGGCCACGGGGGCTGCGCCGCAGGCCGGAGCCGCGGCCGCCCTCGCCGGTCTCGCTTCTCGCAGGCCTGGAAGGGCCCCCCCCCCCCCCCCCGCGACGACGACGAGCGAACCACGATCGGGGGAGAAAAAGATACGGATACGTGTCGTCCCCCTTCGTTTTCGGCCTTTCCTGGTCCTCCTGGGGAGTCCTCGTTGTCACCGCTGGATTCGCCTCGAAGTTCTGGTCAGAACGCACCCCAAGAGAGGTCCGGGGACAACGCGTATCCGCATCTTCCCGCCCCCCAAGAACCACACGACGACCGCCGCCCGCGCGCGCCCGGCTCAAGCCCTTCGCAGAGCTCTGCGGCTAGAGGGGCCGAGCGAACTCTTCGGGTGCAGGGGGGGGCTCGTGGGCCGCAGGGCCTGGCTGGGCTGGAACAGGGGGACAAGAAGTGGCGTAAACATCAAAACTCGGAGGTCCGCGCGGATGTCTCGGATCCGCGCTGGACCCCCCTGGCGGCGCCTCCGGCGCCGCCCCTGGCGAGCTCCGCGCGCCAGGGAGGGGGGGTCCAGCGCCGATCCGAGAAATCCGCGCGGACCCCCGAGCTTTCATATGTTCATGCCACGATTTGTTCCCCTATGGAAGGGCCCCGGGGCCTTCTCAGAGGCCCCCGGCCCTCTCCGCAGGCCGCCCGCCTCGCGCCGCCGCCTCCCCGTGCGCGCCGCCGTCGGGGGGCGGACGCCTCGAGGTGAGGTGTCCGGCCCTCGCCGGGGGTCTTCGGGGGGGGGGGGCGGCGTCTTGTGGCCATGCCTGGGCTTGCGATGCTCCAGCCTACTTTAGCTTTGAGCACCAGGAAGCATTTCGAGCGCCCCAAAAAGCACCGAAACCCAAGGGTTTTCACGTGTCGGGCCCTGGGGGACACGCCCGACACTGTTTTGACACTGTTTCGAAATTATGTTGTCACTTTTCCGGGTGCTCGAAATTATTTCTGGGATGCGGTCCTAAAGTAGAATGGGAACAACATAAGCCTTGGCGCAGCTGAAAGAGGTTGGGTGGCTTTGGGCGAGAAGTGGTCTGTCGTCAGGCTTGCGCCACCCAGCCCTTCGACGACGGCGTTTTTTTGTTTTGGTTGCTTGTGTTACTGAATTCGCCCCCCCGAAAAAAAAGAGTACGCAGCAGTCAGCCAAGCGACGAGGACCAGGAGGGCAAGGCGGAGGAGCATGATGAGGATGAGGAGGTTCAGAGCGCGAGTTGCCTACCTCGCGCTCGGCTACAGACAAAACCAAATCATGCCACGCGCCTCCTCGTCGAGATTGGTGCGGGCCGTAGCTAGGTATCGTTTGGTATTTTTTGGAGGCGAGGGTGGTCAGAAACGAGGTCGGTTCGTTTGCCTCACCGTGAGGTTTGGCCTGGGTGTGTCGGTTCGTGCCGTCGGGGTGAGGGCCTGGGCTTCCTTGCGGCATGGCGGCCGGTCGAGGCCTGGCCAGGCCTGCTATCCGCCCGAGATTTGCCAGTCGAGGCTTCGTTTCCTGCCCATGAGCGTTCTTTCATATCACCGAGCGCGTTCCACTACTCGCAAAGTGCCTACTCGCAAACGTCCAAACATACACACCTGCTTTGCTGTAATTTATCGTAGACCCCCCGCGGCGGATCCAGGCCATTTGCGAGTAGGTATTTTGCGAGTAGTGGAGTGCGCTCGTCTATCGTTGAACCTCTTGATGCTGCGCTGCCTCGCTGGTAGCCACACGGTCGGGAACGTTTGCTCGCTGCGGCACGCGAGGCGGCAGCTCTTGGCCGAAGGCCCGCCCTCCTCCCAGGGCCCTCCTGGCGGCGCCCTCCAGGCAGCGGTTCCCCCTTCTTGCTCCTCTCGGGGGCGGGGCTCTGGCGCACCACGGCCGCGCGGAGGG
>CAUYUJ010018587.1:191671-200499 GCA_963575745.1 Prorocentrum cordatum
ACAGAGAAGGGAGGAGGAGGAGGACAGGGAAAGGGAGAAGGAGGTGGAGGAGGACGAGGAAAATTGGGTAAGAGAGCGGCGAGGAACCACAGATTGTCACCCGCGCTTGAGCTGAAGCTGGAGTTCCCTGTGGGGCACGGTCCTCGTGAAGAAGCAGCGAAATCGGCGTGGAACAAGAGAGGATCACCCTCCCTGGAGCTGTAGCTGACATTCCCTGTGGGGCACGACTCTTACGATGGGTACGGCGAAGTCGGCGTGGAACAAGAGACGCTCACCCTTGCTGCAACTGTAGCTGGGCCTTCCTGTGCGACCCGATCCTCGTGAGGGGTGCGCCGAAATGAACATGGAACCAGAGAAGGTCACCCTGGCTGGAGCTGTAGTTGGAGCGCCGTGTGGGGCGCGATCCTCGTGAGGGGTGCGCCGAAATGGGCGAGGAACCCCGGCCTGGAGGCCGGTCCGTGGACCCCCCGGCCTGGAGGCCGGTCCGTGGGGCGGGGGCCCCGGCCTGGAGGCCCGTCCGTTGCCTACTACTACTACTACTACTACTACTACTACTACTACTACTACTACTACTACTACTACTACTACTACTACTACTACTACTACTACTACTACTACTACTACTACTACTACTACTACTACTACTACTACTACTAGAGGGCACCAGCCGTAGAGCACCAACCAGGGGATTTCCTGGAGCCCCAGCAGGTTTTTATACATGTGCCTGCCAAAGAAAGCCGGCCACGTATGACCCTCCTAACACACGAAAAGAGCGTGCGCATTGATGCGGGTGCTGAGGCTTGCGCTTGAGGCTTGAGCCTAACTGGGACACGCCAGGCTTACGCGACTCACCAATTTACGGTTTGCAGACGACGTACTTCTCCTTGCACCAAATTTACGACAATTAAAAATCATTCTTGCTGACCTCAAGAGAGAAGCCGGGACGTGCGGGCTTGCATTACACCCGGACAAAACCAAAATCTTTAGCAGCCTCACCAGACGATAAGGGCGGACCATCACACACACACCAGCATTGACGGCGACGACATTGAGATCCTCAGCGCTGACAAGACAACCAAATACCTCGGCCGCCAGCTCACGTTTCACGACAACGATTACCACCAAACTGAGCTTACCAACAGAGTTGCGACAGGATGGCGCCGGTTCAACCAGCTCCGCGACGAGCTCACCAGCAAACGATACCCACTACACAGCAGGCTCTGCCTTTTCAACGGAACAGTGACGCCTGCTGTCATGTACGGCTGCGTATCCTGGACGATGACCAAGGACATGCTTCAAACGCTGGCGCGCACTCAGCGACGGATGCTGCGACTCATCGTACAAACCCCACGACGTCGAGCAGTCCGTAATAGCACCGCTATCGACAACATTGACAGCACCGAAGCAGGGGCGCACGTAGACGATGGAAGCGAAGCCAAGACGAGCTTTGACGACAACGACGACCACAACGAATTGCAACCCGAGGGTGGCGACGACGACTCCGACCTCGAACCCTGGGAAGACTTTATCCGCAGAGCTACGCACACAGCAGCAGATCTTGCACAAAGGGCACGCGTAGATGAGTGGGCGACGGTGTACTTTCGTCGGAAATGGCGGTGGGCAGGACGAGTCGCAAATCAATCGTACAACAGATGGGCCCGACTTGCTGCGACGTGGGAGCCGGACATCCACGACCACCGGCAAGCAGTCCGCAGACATGGGGGTCAGAGGAAACGTTGGGAAAACGATATTGCACATTTTCTGACAGCCAACATCCTTCTCCAACCTTGCAGCGGACGATGGTTTACGATAGCACAAGACAGCGCTCAATGGAACAATCTTGAACGAGCATTCCTACGCCACACACAGCACTGACCGCAAGTCTCACATCTGCAACTGAGGGCCCCGGCCCGCCCGCGCTGGCCTTTCAGGCCCCGTCCCCTGGCGGACTCAGGCGCGCCTCGCCTCGCCTCGCCCCCCCCCCCCCCCCAGATGGTATGGTCCCAGAGACGACGACGACGACGACGACGACGACGGCGACGACGACGACGACGGCGACGACTACGACGACGGCTGCGGCGACCACGACGACGACGACCACGACGACGACGACGGCTGCGACGGCGACGACGACGACGACGGCGACGACTACGACGACGGCGACGACGACGACGACGACGACGACGACGACGACCACGACGACGACGACGACGGCTGCGGCGGCGACGACGCCGGCGGCGGCGGCGGCGACGACGACGATGACGACGATGACGGCGGGGACGACGATGATGACGACGACGACGACGATGACGACGACGACGACGAGGACGACGACGACGACTTCGACGACGACGACGACGACGACGACGACGACGACGACGACGACGACGACCTCTGAACCACCACAGCACCACAACACATCCACAGGGGGGGAGGGGGGCACCGCAGCGCAGCACCACGCCACGCCCACTTCTGAACCACCACAGCACCACACCACATCCACAGAGGGGGGGGGGGGGGGCAGCGCAGCACCACGCCACGCCCGCAGGGGGGGCGGGGGGGACCATCGCGCGGGGGGGGGGGGACCCAATGGCATCAGCATTGGGGGGGGGGGGCCCAAACCCTGGACCATGTATACCGATCCCGTGCCCAGCATGGGCCCAGCCGGGATCGTTGAGGTGGTCAGTTGATGTCCCGCGACAGACCGTTCAAGGGAGCGCCTTTCGGCGGCGAGCGAGGGGGAGAAGTGAGCAGGAGAAGGCTTTCTCGGAAGGCGGCGGGGCCTCTCAGAAACCCTTCGGTCCTTGAGAAATTCTTTACGCTTCGCGTATCCCCACCAGCCCATCTCACAGCAACAACTCTTGCGAAGCATGCCGACAGTCGTGTTTTTCAGGCGTGTGTCCGCTTGGCCCCGCATATCTCCCCTGTTCCTCCTTCCTCCCGCCTCCTTGTACATCCTCCTTGTGGGGGGAGCGGGAGAAGGACGAGGCGGAGGAGGAGGGAGAGAAAGCGCTCCTCGTGATTTGAGTCGTTTGGGGTTTCTCGTCCTGGTGTGAGTCGTTCGGGCCCTTCTTCCTGGTGTGAGTCGTTCGGGCTCTTCGTGGTGTGAGTCGTTCGGGCTCTTCGTCCTGGTGTGAGTCGTTCGGGCTTCTCGTGGTGTGAGTTGTTCGGGCCCCTCATCCTGGTGTGAGTCGTTCGGGCCCCTCCTCCTGGTGTGACTCGTTCGGGCTCCTCGTGGTGTGAGTCGTTCGGGGCCCGCGTCGTGGTGTGACTCGTTCGGGCTCCTCGTGGTGTGAGTCGTTCGGGCGCCTCGTCCTGGTGTGAGTCGTTCGGGCCCTTCCTTGTGGTGTGAGTCGTTCGGGCTCCTCGTGGTGTGAGTCGTTGGGGTCTCTCGTCCTGGTGTGAGTCGTTCGAGCTCCTCGTGGGGCCTCTTGGGGGCCTCTTGGAGCTTCTTGGGGCCTTTTGGGGGCCTCTTGGGGGCCTCTTGGGGGCCTCTTGGGGGCTTCTTGGAGCCTCTGGGGGCCTCTTGGGCGCCTCTTGGAGGCCTCTTGGGGACCTCTTGGGGCCTCTTGGGGGCCTCTTGGGGGCCTCTTGGAGGCCTCTTGGGAGCCTCCTGGGGGCCTCTTGGGGCCTCTTGCGACCCCCTCAGAAGCGCAGATGAGCGCTGCCCCCTGGGAAGGACAAAATGAGCCCAAAACCTTAGTAAAATCAACGATGTTGCTATGAGGGACGATGAGCGCGGCCCCCTCAGAAGGCCAAAATGGGGCCAAAACTATAGTAAAATCAATGTTTTTGGCTGCAAAGACGAGCTGAGGCGCTAAACTCCCTCCCCCCCCAGGGCCAGAATCCTCGTGAGGGTCGTCGTTTTTTGGCCCTCCCAGGAATCGAAAAAGACCCCTCCAACCACCCGCGGGGCGCCCTCTCCAGGCCCAGGGGGAGGGGGTAGGGGGAGGGGTAAACCCCTCCCCGAAGGGGAAGAAGGGGGGTTAAGGACAGAGCGGGCTCTCTAAACCATTCACGCCCAAAGGGCTGGTGGGATTCTCTGTGTCTTCGGGGAAGGCCTTGACAGTTTCTCACAAGGCCAGGGGACGTCCGAGCCTTCTGAGAAGGTCCGCCCCTTCTCATTTTCCAACCGGGCCCGCCGCCTCGTCTTGTCCTGCTTCCTCTGCTCCTCGCTCCGCCGCAGCAGTGCTGCCTCCTCCAAGCGTGCGCGCTTTGTCCTGCCATCAAGCTCCTCGTCCGGAACCAGGCAACGGTGCTCCTCTTCGGCAGCAGACCGATTGTAAAACAAACATTATATACGTATGTCTATGATATATGCATTAAGACATACTATATATACACATACATACTATATATATATATATATATACATACATACATACATACATACATACATACATACATACATACATACACACACCTACATACATACATACATATATACATACATACATACACACACATACATACATACATACATACATACATACATACATACATAAATACATACATGCATACGTACCTACATATATATATATATATATAAATAAATAAATAAATAACTTCCCCCCGGGCCCACCGCCGACCCACTGAGGAATGGGGGCCGGCCGAAGCTTCGACCGATCCCCTGCCCATTGACATGCTGTGGTCGGCGTTGCGGGGAAGGCGCCGGTCTCGACCAGGCCGGGGGCCCCGGAACGCTCCCAAGGTGCCCCCGTGGTCCGTGCCTCTGGCCTCTTGCGGGCAGCGCCGACGTCGAGAGGTGAAGCCCGCGTGCAAGTGCAGCACGTGACGGCAGGGTGTTGCGAGGGTCGGGGGGAGCCTAAGGCTCGAGTGCGCCTGAGCTCGGGTTTGCCGACGCCTGCTGACGAGCGCGTCCTGGATGCTGGCGCAGTGTTCGTGGGCGGACTTCAGACTGGGTCTTCTCGCGTTCACGATGGCCCTGTCAGGCCAACCCGAGTCCCCCGAACCCGAGGCCTGCGCCTCCACGATCAGGTGATCCCACCGTGCCCTCGCAGAGTTGGGCTACGTCGGGATATGCAGGACGGCACCCTCCAGGAGCCTGGTAAAACGGCGTTCGCGCGCCGTGGCCCGGGCCGGAGGTTTGCCCTTTTCCAAGGTTCCCTCGCGAGGGCGCGAAGACAAGCGCGCGTCGCGTACCACTGGGCGCGACGCGCAAAGTTTTCGGGGATGCGTGCCCCTCCTTCCTCGCTCCCCTTGGTCCACCCTCTGTCCTCGTCTTGCTTTTTCTTTTCTCACTCGACGCCGTCCTTCGCGGCCCCACTCGACCCCCTCCCCCCTTCACCCGTCACCCACGAGGCAGGAGGCGGGATGGGAATGTGACGGCAGGTGTAACAGCAAGTATCTCCTTCTACGCGACTGCATGCTCCCCGAATCGATCTCCCCTCCCCCCCCTCCCGGGGGGGGTGGCTCTCTCGAGACCGTCCTGCCGACGGCCCTCGCGGAGGACTGGGGTCAACACGAGGAAGAATCAGTCTTGAGGGGAACGGATCATGGGCATTTTGATGGAAGCGGGTCTTTGGTAGATTTTCCAGAGAGAACGCCGCAACGAAGTTTCTTGCATTCCTTGCGGAGTGGGGGGTGGTCTTTGCGAAGTAGGGGGGGCCCTTGACCTCCCTATGAGCTTCTTGGGGAGCGGGAGATCGTCTCGTTGAACCCTGGAGCATCCTTCGTGTTCCGCCACAAGAATCCTTTTCCGCCACCCAGGGCATCCCTCTATCATCCGCCACTGACGGGATCCTCGCCGCACTCTTTCAAGAAAGGTGCCTTGTGTAACCCTCCACAGAGGGAGGACGCGCGACTTTGCTCAGGGTACCCTTGCGTCCTTGCTCTTCCTTGCTCTTGCGTCCTTGGGGTCTTCGTCGTCCGCCGCCCCCAAAATCCCAACTTCGGCTTCCAAGGGTCTTGCGTCCTTACCGCGCGTCCTTGTTCGGGTTTTTGACTGTATCTTCTCTCTTCCAGAAACAACAAGAGAAGCCATGTCTCCACAGCCTCCGGCCTCACGCGGCCCCAGGCCCCTTTGGGCGTTGCGTAATGGAGGGGTCATAAATGGGGGGGTGTCGCGGGTGGTCCGAAAAGGTACCCAAACGGTACCTAAACGAGCCCCCTGGGGCTCCAGAGGGGCCCGAAAGGGGCACGAAAGGGGACCGTTTCTGACCCCCCCATTTATGACCCCCCCACTAAGCCACGCCCAACCCCTCCTGGCCCCAGGCGCACCAGAGAGCGACCCGGGAGGAGCGCGACCGCCCTCGGGGAGGAGCCTCGGGGCCCAGGGCCCGTGTGCAGCCCCGACGCCACGAGAGAAGGACCACGTGGGGGCTCCTGGAGGGGCCTTGGCCTCTAGGCCGCTCCTCCTCCTCCTCCTCCTCCTCCTCTTCCTCCTCCTCCTCTTCCTCCTCCTCTTCCTCCTCCTCATCCTCCTCCTCCTCCTCCTCCTCCTCCTCCTCCTCCTCCTCCTCTTCCGCCGCCGCCTCTCCCTCCTCCTCCTCCTCCTCCTCCTCCTCCTCCTCCTCCTCCTCCTCCTCCTCCTCCTCCTAGTGGAACCCGCTCGTGGCCGAGCAGGGCCGCAGATGGCCCACGACGACCTCCAAGATGGCACCAGGGCAGCGCAGGCTGGCTTCAGGATGGCACCAGCAGCATGCCCCCAAAAGAGATCCCGGGACCGGCTCCCCGGGACGCCGCCGAGAGCCCCAACATCCGTTCCGTGGCCGAGGCCCGCCGCCGGCCAGAGACGCCCCCCCGGCGCTCCTTCTGTTTTGCGCTCCTTCGGGCAGTGCGGTGTGGCTTCGCGCAGCGTCGACTGGCGGCGGCCCCGGCGCCGGCGTTCAACACAGCGCGCCGGCGGCGCCCCGGCGCAGCCAGAGACGCCTACGCGCTCCTTCTATTTTGCGCTCCTTCGAGCAGTGCGCGGTGTGGCTTCGCGTCGCGTCGACTGGCTTGGCATCGCTCGGACGTGTGCATTTTTCTTTCGGCGAGGACCATCGAGGAGCATCCTTGATCATTTGGCGAAAGAACCACGCGCGAAACCGAAAAAAGCACAGGGAATGGACGTCCGAGCGATGGCGAGCTGGCGGCGGCCCCAGCGCCGGCGTTCAACACTGAGCGCCGGCGGCGGCCCGGCATCGGTCGATGTGGAACGATCGGGCGTTTGGGCAGCGGGCGATCGTCCAAGGCTGAACGATCCAGCGCAGTGTCACGAGCCAGCGCCGGGGTCGACGCAGCACGAGCCTGCCGCACCCTGATGGCACTCCACGGGTCGCCTCCTCTCTTCCCTTCCCTGCCTGGAGCACGAGTTCGGGGCTGGTTCCTTCAGGACCCCCCTCGTCCATTCCCAGGAGGGGGGGGGATGGACGGAGGAGGGCTCTCGCCTCCCCTTCCTGCTCCGGCCCGCCCGGCTTCTCGCGGATCCCTGCGGACGGGCAACCGCGCCGCCACCGCCACCACGAAGACAGCCGGCACCGGCCCCGCGATGTGATGCGTACCCGTCGGTCGTTGAAAGTAGGTATCTTTGGCATGCCCAAGTCCCATATCTATTTTAGGCGCCTCCCTACTTCAAGAATCGAGTGGCGCTCCCTCCTCCCTCCCCGTCGGGGGCGTGCGAAAACCCAATCTGTTTTCAGCACCCTGCTACTTCATGTTTCTACCCACTTCTCCCGACCCGCGGGCATGCACTCTATGTTCCAGGGTGCGCTCCTCAAGACTGTCGTCGTCCTCGTCGTCGACGTCGCCGCCGTCGTCGTCGTCGTCTTCGTCGTCCCCGCGTGTAGCTCTTCGGGGGGCGGCCCCTTCTCCTCTGCGGGGCAAGCTCTCGCGCAAGAGGGCGCCGGCTTCCGCCCCCCTCCCGGACGCGGGCTCGCCCGCCCTTGTGAGTGTTTCTCTTACCCTCTGGGCCACAGCGCGCGTTACGCCCCCCTACCCTCCGCCCTCCTCTCCCCCCAAACAAATATATTTTTTCCCCCTCCAACAATACCCAGAAAATATATTTGTTCCCACTCCAATAATACTCAAAAAATATGTTTTTTTCTCCCTCCCACAATACCCCAAAAATATTTTTTTCCCCCCTCATCACGCAACGCTCCCCCGCTCAGTGCGCCCCCCGGCACTGCCGCAGCGCGTCGGGCACCACGGTCGATGGGGGGTGGGCGCCATGTTATGCCCCCCCCACACCCCCCCACCCCTCCCTCCACCCCCCCATATCGCCCGTTATCCGACGAGGTCTGGACGAGGATAAATCGGTTCCAGAGCGTTCCAGAACGCTCTCGGAGCGTTCCGGATGCTCTGGGAAGGCCGCGGCGCCCGAGACATCCTCCAGTGCCGCTGGATCTCAGGGATTCCCGATCTATTTTCGCCCGAATATATCCTCGTCCTGGCTTCGTCTTACGTTCTTTCCGCGGATAAAACATGCGCTCCGAGGACGGCTCTGGGGAGATCGACGCCACAGAGTTTGTCAAGTGGGCGGGGATGGGAAAGCGTGGACGGCGAGCGGCGCGTCGGGGTGCCTGCGCCGTCGCTACACGAGCAGGGCGTGAGCGGGAGGAGGAGGCGTGAGGAGTAACCGCGAAGACTCGTTAATGTTCAGGACCCGCCCTTAAGCTCTCGGGGGGGATAGAATCTCGTGCCTCCTCCTCCTCTTCTTCCTCCACCTCCTCTTAGTAGTAATAGTAGTAAGGAGTAGTAGTAGTAGTAGTAGTAGTAGTAGTAGTAGTAGTAGTAGTAGTAGTAGTAGTAGTAGTAGTAGTAGTAGTAGTAGTAGTAGTAGTAATAGTAGTAGTAGTCGTAGCTGTAGCTGTAGTAGTAGTAGTAGT
>CAUYUJ010018588.1:0-47500 GCA_963575745.1 Prorocentrum cordatum
AACGTATATTGCACAACATCGATTGCCCACTATACATATGCGTATGTTGTGCAAAACAGACTCCCAGAAACATTTTGTTCGGGGCCCACGCGGGCTTACAATCTCAAGTTAGGCTTTGCCCAAGGGGCACTTGCTGGTGAAGAACCAGTGGGTGCCGAGCCCTGTCATCGCCGGCATTCTCCAGGGATCTCCAGGGTTCCTTGGTCTTGTTTTCTGACAAAGGCCGCCCCAGGGGGTTCCCCAATCTTGTTCCCTGCCTTCCTTCCTTCCTCAAGTTCCCTGGCCTTGTTCTTTCCTTGGGTTCATCGGGTTCCCCGTCTTGTTCCTCGGGCTCCCAAGTCTAATTCTTTGCTTGGGTTCCTCGGGTTGCCCAGTGTTGTCCCTCGGGGTGCCAAGCATCGCAAAGCAATGCGAAGCAATTCCAAGCAACGCCAAGTAATGCTAAGCAAAGCGCTGCCACGCAAGGCAAAGCAAAACAGTGCCACGCAATGATACGCAATGCCCAGCAATGCCAAGCACTGTTAAGTAATGTCCAGCAATGCCAAGCAACACCAACCTATGCGTCCATGCAATAGGAAACTGCCTTCGACTTGGGGTCGCACCTGTTGGGTGTTTTCTAAGGCAGACCCCCCCCGTACCCGCAACCGCCATTTGAAAACCGCACCCCCCCCTCCAGGAGAAATGGACAAGTTTAAACCCGACTTTAAATGTAACACCACGAACTCGGCGCGACCCCAAGTAGGGGCGAGTTTCCTATTGCATGGGCGTTTTTTTGGGCACTGCTTGGCATGCTGATCTTACTTTACTTGGCGTTACTTGGGATTGCGTGCATTGCGTGGCGCGGCAATAAAGAACAAAGACAAAGAACACGGACTCAAGGAACCAATACCAAGGAACCGAAGAACCCAAACCGAGGAACCAGGCACAAGGAAGCAAGGAACTAGAACCAAGATCAAGAACCCCGAGGAAGGTGGCAAGAAACCAGGACCGGGGAACCCCGGGGAAGGCCACCGAAAGGGAATTAAGGCCAAGGACCCCCAGGGACCCCCCTTGCAAGGAAACAAAACTAAGGACCCCCAGGGAAGCCCGGTGCGGCCGCGTCTGGCACACACCTGTGTCTGCTCAAACGCATGAAAACCTTGGGGCAAAGCCGAGATGGGGAATGCGGAGCCGAAAACACACACCCCAGGGAAGTCAACAAAGACCTCCCGAGGGGGTCAGGACATACCCTCCCCGAGGGGCGCCCAAGAGGCCCTCAAGAGGCCCCCGAAAAGTCCAAAAGGGGCCCCCAAGAGGCCCTAAGATGCCTCTAAGAGTCTCCCAAGACGACCCCAGAGACTCTGAAGACCGCCAAGAGGCCCCCAAGATGTCCCAAGAGGCCTCCAAGAGGCCCCCAAGGCACCCGAAGAGACCCCCAAGAGCTGCCAGGAGGCCCCCAACACGCCCCAAAAGGCATCCAAGAGACCCCGAGAGACATCCCAAGAGACTCCAAGATACATCCAAGGAGCTTTTGGGCCACGGAGGCCCTCCGAGCTCACTGGATGGTGCCTCGCTTACCCGATAAGTGCAGCTCCCCTGGGCATCGTTCCTGGATGGGCTGGTGGGGATATCTTTTTTGGTCGGCGGCTCCATGACGAAGGTCAAGAAGCGGGGCAACGTTCGGGGCGCTGAACGAAGATAATTAGCCGCAGTGGCATTTGGACATGCAAAGGACAAAATGACCCACATTAGTCGCCAAGACCGGCGCAGACATCCCGGCAAGTGGGGACGCCAAAGCGCGGCAACTAGGCGGGACGGCGGGGAAAAGTCGCACTTTAGGCGCCAAGTTCCAGTCCGCCACAAACGAGAACGTATACAGCGCGACCAGGTGATCGAGCCAAGCATCCCGACGGGTGGGGACGAGCGCGGCGACCGGCTCTGGGACGGCGGGGAGAAATCGCCCTGGCGGCGTGGTGGGGATACGCGAAGCGTTAAGAACTTTTTTTGTTTCCTGCTACGCTGTTGCATAGGCACGGTGGCGGGGTTTGCCGCAGGCAGCTGGATATGGGGGCACACATGCCCATCTCAGAGCAACGCGCAGTGCGGCGGCTCGAATATCATCGAATACTTCTGCCCCCCCCTGAAGGGGGAGGGGGGAGGGGGGAAATTGGGGGGGAGAGGGAGGAGGGAGGACATCGGGGGGGGGATAAAAAATACGATCGATCAACACAGGACTGGCCTTCAGGTGGGCGAGCAACAATGCCCCGATAAAACTATCGGGCATAACTACTTGCCGTGCAACTCGAATGCTCTCCCCACTGGCTAAGCCCAAGCGCCGTGACCAAGAAGGTTCCGAGGTAGGGATTTTCTTGAAATCCGCCGATCCCCGCCAATCATGGGACATAACGTCGGACGAGACGCCTCGCGTGTCCGCTAACTCCTGCCTGTCCTTCTCCGTGGGCCCTCGCGAATCCTCTCCTCAGCGGTTCCAGAGTCGTGGGATCTGGAAGCCAGGAGCGTAAGGTCGCGTGACGCGTGCAGACGACCTATACCAGAGGAGGACGAGGAGGAGAAGGAGGACCAGTGTAAACCCAAGAGTCATCAACGACGTTGGAAGTAACTCTCCCTCCAAACTCCCTCTTCAGAGGCCCCGTACAACGGTTCATCTCCATTGAGGGAACTGCCTCGTTGGAAGACAACCGTTTGAAGACCCTGAAGTGTACCAAAACATTGTTCTCGGGACTCCAACGCCACGGATCATCTTTGACTGCTGCGTCTTGGCGATCCGAAATCGTGCCAGAACGCCATTTGTGGGACGTCAACACCGCGAATCAACATAACTGTTGCATCCGCATAATCCTGAATCCTTTCAAAACACGATTCCTGTTGAACTGATCATTGGAATCCATGAAACTCGTGAAATTTGTTGAAAGAGTGTGCGCGGCGCTCAAGCGAGAACCACGTTTTGAAAACCAGCCGCCTTCAATCCGTGAAGCTCTTGCTTTCTTTTGGAAACGAATGTGCGCGGCGCTAAAGCGAGAACCACCTTTTGAAAACCAACCGCCTTCAATCCGTGAAGCTCTTGCAGATGTTTAAAACGAATGTGCGCGGCGCTAAAGCGAGAACCACATTTTGAAAACGACCCGCCCTCACTCCGTGAAGCTGCTGCAAATGTTTCTAAAGCGAATGTGCGCGGCGCTACAGCGGGAGCCACATTCAGAAAGCGAGCCGGTCTCAATCCGTGAAGCTCTTGCAAATATTGAAAACGAATGTGCGCGGCGCTAGCGCGAGAGCCGTCAAACTCTTGCAAATGTTTAAAACGAATGCGCGCGGCGCTGATGCGAAAGCCACATTTTGAAAACCACCCGCCCTCAATATGAGAAACTGTTGCTTTTTAAGCTTCAGAATCATAGGTGGTGAGGAAGTCTCAGGCGAAACGCCCGGCCCGCCCCCAGAAATGGCCTCGGGGCGCGACAGGGAGAAAATAGTTATACGGAAAAGGAATGGAGGAGAAGGAGGAAGAGGACCAGTGGAAACCCAAGAGCCATCAACAATTTTGGAATTAACCTTCCAAGTTCCCACTTCATAAGCCCCTACAACGGTTCATTTCCACTGAGGGAACTGCCTCGTTGGAAGACAACCGTTTAAAGACCCTGAGGTATTCCAAAACAATGTTCGCGGGACTCCAACGCCACGCATCAATCTGGCTGTTGCATCTTGGCGATCTTGAACCGCGCCAGAACATCATTCTTGAGACTTCAACGCAGAGAACCAACGTAACTGTTGCACCCTCGTAGTCCTGAATCCTTCCAAACACACCTTTTTTGGTACGCTGACCATTGACATCCGTGAAACTCTTGCACTTTTTAAAACGAATGTGCGCGGCGCTAAGGCGAGTGCTGAAAAGGAACCGCCCTCAACCCGTGCATTATTGCAATTTCTTTCGCGAATGTGCGCATCGCTGAAGCGAGAATCACATTTTGTAAACGAACCGCCCTCAATCCGTGACGCTCTTTCAAAGTTTGAAAACGAATGTGCGCGGCGCTAAGGCGAGAGCCACATTTTGAAAACGACCCGCCCTCACTCCGTGAAGCTCTTACAAATGTTTAAAACGAATGTGCGCGGCGCTAATGCGAGAGCCACATTTTGAAAATCACCCGCCCTCAATCCCTGACACACTTGCAAATGTTCATTTAAAACGAATGTGCGCGGCGCTTAGGCCAAAATCTCAGTTTGAAAACCACCCGCCCTCAATCCGTGAAACTGTTATCATTTTCAAAGCTTCAGGGTCATAAATGGTGGGGAAATCTCAGGCGAAACAACCGGCCCGCCCTAAAAACTAGCCTCGGGGTGCGACAAGGAGAAGTTACACATAAGTAAAAGGATGGAGGAGGAGGAGGAGGAGGAGGAGGATAGTCTGCTTCGACGAGACATGCATGGGGCCACCATTAGCAGAACATGTCATCAACACGCACATGTGCTTGTTCGTAGCCACTCGCTTGCCTGCTTGTTTACATTTGCTTGCACGCCTGCTTGAGATGGCTCTTTATTGCGTTATTGGTTCCATGCACTCGCTTGAGTGTGTGCGCAAGTTGCGGCTGTTCCTTTGTCTCCTTGCTACATCAGTTGTGTTCGTCGCTCCGGGTGTCGAACTGCGTATTGGTATGCTTACTTGCCTGCTCGCTGGCTTTGGGAGCGCGGACGCCGCATAATTTACAAGGGATCCTGGCCCTGGGAGCGCGGATGCCGCGTAATGTGCTGGGGATCGTGGCCCTGGAAGTGCGGGGGCTGCGTAATTTTTACGTGTCCAGGCCACCTCAAGGGGTATCTAACATGGTTGTCCCGAACCAAGACCACGTGTTTTAACGTGTCCAGACCACCCAGGGGTGTATCTAACATGGCTGCTCAGAGCTGGATCCAAGTGTTTTTACATGTCCAGGCCACCCAGTGGGGTATCTAACTTGAATGTCCCGAACTGGAACCACGTGTTTTTACGTGTCCAGGCCACCTCAAGGGGTATCTAACATGGTTGTCCCGAACCAAGACCACGTGTTTTAACGTGTCCAGGCCACCCAGGGGTGTATCTAACATGGCTGCTCAGAGCTGGATCCAAGTGTTTTTACATGTCCAGGCCACCCAGTGGGGTATCTAACTTGAATGTCCCGAACTGGAACCACGTGTTTTTACGTGTCCAGACCGCCCAGGGTGGTATCTAAGATGATTGTCCCGAGCTGGCACCACGTGCTTTTATGTGTCCAGGCCACCCAAAGGGATATCTAAGATAGTTGTCCCGAGCAAAGACCACGTGTTGTAACGTGTCCAGGCCACCCAAGGGTGTACCTAACATGGTTGCCCAGAGCTGGTCCCACGTGTGTTTACGTGTCCAGGCCACCCAAGGGGATACCTGACATGGTTGTCCCGCACTTGAACCATGTGTTTTAACGTGTCCAGGCCGCCCAGGGTGGTATCTAACATGATTGTCCCGAGCTGGCAACACGTGTTTTTACGTGTGCAGGCCACCCAAGGGGATATCTAACATAGTTGCCCCGAGCAATGATCACGTGTTTTATCGTGTCCAGGCCACCCAGGGGTGTATCTAACATGGTTGCCCAGAGCTGGTCCCACGTGTTTACGTGTCCAAGCCACCCAATTGGGCATCTAACATGATTGTCCTGAATTGGAACCGCGTGGTTTTACGTGTCCAGGCCGCCCAAGGGGGTATTTAACATGGCGGAACCAAATGCTTTCACATGTCCAGGCCACCTAAGGGGTATCTAACACGGGCCTCCTGGGGCCATCCCGGGGGCCTGGAACGGACGGCGGCGCGTCCCCTGCCTGGCACGTCCCGTGGCACGTTCATCGGCACGTTCTGTAATTAGTGCGTCCCCTTTGGCACGTCCCGCGATGCGTCCCCACGGCACGTCCCTTGGCACGTCGCCTGGCGAGTCCTTTGGGGCGTTCCGCAGCGCGTCCTCCTGGCATGTTCCGCTGTCGGTTAGCTCTGGGGGAGCTGCTATGTGCTCCAGGCAGCTCGAGCTAAAGTTTCAGAACAGTTCGGTCAGGATTCGGATGCAAAGGAGGACTCGATCCACAACGCTATAGAACACAATCGCTGCATGGCACATCGCAATTCAGCACGGCGCAGCACAGCAACGCCCTCGTCAAAATACATCAAGATCGATACACTCAACATTGCAACCTGGCACGTTCCCTGGCACGTTCCGCGGCACGTCCCGTGGCGAGTCCCCCTGGCACGTCGCGCAGCGCGTCCCCTGGCACGTCC
Organism: Prorocentrum cordatum; assembly: GCA_963575745.1. Taxonomy (NCBI): domain Eukaryota; class Dinophyceae; order Prorocentrales; family Prorocentraceae; genus Prorocentrum; species Prorocentrum cordatum. The sequence goes on from CAUYUJ010018588.1 coordinate 6,263, forward strand.
CGTGGCACGTCCATTGGCACGTTCCGTACCGCGTCCCCCCCTTGGCACGTCCCGCGGTGCGTCCCCATGGCACGTCCTCTGGCACGTCGCCTGGCGCGTCCCTTGGAACGTTCCGCGGCGCGTCCTCCTAGCATGTCCCCCTTGTCAATTAGCTGTGAGGCAGCTACTGTGTGCCCAGGCAGCTCGAGCTTAAGATCCAGATCAGTTCGGTCGGGACTCGGATGCAAAGGAGGACTCGATCCACAACACAATAGAGCACAATCGCGGCATGGCACATCGCAGTTCAGCACAACGCAACACAGCACAGCCCTTGGCACGGTACATCAAGATCGATACACTCAACATTGCAACCTGGCACGTTCCCTGGCGCGTCCCGTGGCGAATCCCCCTGGCACGTCGCGCGGCGCGTCCCCTGGCACGTCCCCTGGCACGTTCCGTAATTAGCGCGTCCCTTTGGCAGGTCCCGCGGTGCGTCCCCATTGCACGTCCCCTGGCACGTCGCCTGGCGCGTCCCTTGGAACGTTCCGCGGCGTGTCCTACTAGCATGTCCCCTTGTCAATTAGCTGTGGGGCAGCTACTATGTGCTCAGGCAGCTCGAGCTTAAGATCCAGATCAGTTCGGTCGGGACTCGGATGCAAAGGAGGACTCGATCCACAACGCTATAGAGCACAACCGCGGCATGGCACATCGCAGTTCAGCACAGCGCAACACAACACAGCCCTCGGCACGTTCCCTGGCACGTTCCGTGGCGCGTCCCGTGGCGAGTCCCCCTGGCACGTCGCGCGGCGCGTCCCCTGGCACGTCCCGTGGCACGTCCATTGGCACGTTCCGTAACGCGTCCCCTTGGCACGTCCCGCGGTGCGTCCACATGGCACGTCCCCTTGGCACGTCGCCTGGCGCGTCCCTTGGGACGTTCCGCGGCGCGTTCTCCTGGCATGTCCCCCTGCCAATTAGCTGTGGGGCAGCTACTATGTGCCCAGGCAGCTCGAGCTTAAGATCCAGTGCGGTCAGGACTCGGATGCAAAGGAGGACTCGATCCACAACGCTATAGAGCACAATCGTGGCATGGCACATCGCAATTCAGCACGGCGCAGCACAGCACAGCACAGCCCTCGGCACGGTACATCAAACTCAATACATTCAGTCAGCATTGCATTTGCCCGTCGCCCAATCCAGTGTTTTTGAAACGTTGCCATGCTTTACATTTCTATATTCCTTTCCGGCTCCGTGGGTCGATCATGTTTCCCTCTCAAATAAAACGCCCATGTCTAAGCGTCGACGTAAAATTTCGGCACACCTGGAACCACGGGCAGCAGAGGAACGCGCTGTGTACCCCCCCTGGGCACCTCCCTTCAAAGTCAAGACGCCCAGAAAGGCCCCCAAATGGGTAAACATCCTTAGCTCACCTCTGCGAGAACGCGTTTCACGGGCGCTTGACTTGGGAATATTCGGCGGCGCGCTTCGAACCGGGGGGTGTGCCCCCCCCCCCAACACTCGGCGCCGTCGATCAAAACCAGGGGGACTCCCTCCCCCCCAAACCCCTTCACCCCACTCTCCCACGGGGGGGGGGGTCAAAACCCCTCCCCAGCCCCCAGTGCCGGTGCTGGCGCTGGCGGCCGCCAGCAGCGCCGACGGCGGGGACGCAACGAAGATGACCAGAGGCAGCCCTAGGGGGGGGGCGGGTTTCACCCCTCCCCCCCGGCGCCGGCGCTGGCGCTGGCGGCGGCCAGCAGCGCCCGCGCTGGCGCCGGCGACGGGCGACGGCGGGGACGCAGCGACGATTACCACCATTACCACCACCGCCACTATTACCACCACCACCACCGCCTCAACCCACCACAACCACCACCACCAACCCACTACACAACCACCACTACCACCACAACCACCATCACCACCACAACCACCACCACAACTCACCATCACCACCACCACAAAAACCCGAGGGCGCGCCGCTGGATGGCCCCAAAGAGGGGGGGACCCCCCCCTCCTTCACCCGATCCGTCGTCGGGGACCCCCCCCTTCCTCCCTTTCCCCATCCGTTGTCGAATACCCCCCCCCCTCCCCCCCTTTCCCGGTCCGTCGTCGGGGACTCCCCCCCCCCGCCAAATTCGAACCACCCCCTCCTCCCCCCTATCGCCACGGGGCCCCCGGGCTCTGGAACCCGACCCCTGCCACCCCTAACACTAATCCTCCCCCTCCCCCTAACCCCTAGCCCTAACTCCAAACCCTAACCCTTGCCCCACACAGTACTCACTACTCACTACGCACTACTCACTACCCACTACTCACTACTCGCTACTCACTACTCACTTCTCACTACTCACTACTCAAGACCCCCTGCTCACTACCCACTACTCACTACCCACTACCCACTACTCCCTACTCCCTACTCCCTACTCCCTACTCGCTACTCACTACTAACTACTCACTACAGTCTATTCACTATCCACTAAACACAACTAACTCACTACCCACTACTCACTACTCAGTGATCACTTCTCGCGACCCACTAACCACTATCCACTACTCACTACACACTTCACTACTCACTACTCACTGCCCACAACTCATTACTCACTACCCGCTACTCCCTATACATTCCTCACTACTCACTACTCACTACTCGCTACTCCCTACACCGCACTCGCCACCCAATACGCACAATTCACTACCCACTACTCGCTACTGCTTACGCACTACTCACGACTCCCTGCTCCCAACTGACTAGTCACTAGTCACTAGTCACTAGTCACTACTCTCTACTCACTAGTCACTACTCACCACTCACTATTCACTACTCTCTACTCGCTACTCACTAGTAGCTACCCACTCCTCCCTTTTCGCTGCTCCCTACTCAGTACTCATGATACCAGAGAAAAAACTCAATCATAATTCCCTACCTAGGCTCTGCCTAGAAAGGTTCTTACTTTCTATGCTTAGGGCCGGGCAGTGTAAAACGCCGCGGTCGGTTCCCCCGGCATCCGCCCCGCGGTTCCCCCAGTTACGTCTCCCTAGCGTTGCTTATCTCATCTTAGCTGAGCTTATTTCATCTTAGCTTAACTTAGCTTCATCTTAGCTCAGGTATATCTTAGCTTAGCTTACCTGCATCTTAGCTTCGCTGGGCTTTAGCATTGCAGAGCACAGCATAGCATAGCATAGCGCAGCATTGCATAGCGCAGCACAGCATAGCCCAGCATAGAGTAGCGCAGCATAGCATAGCATAGCATAACATAACGCAGCGCAGCATAGCACAGCGCAGCATAGCAAAGCATAGCAGCAAAGCAAAGGCAAAACACCAGCAGCGACAGCATAGCAAAGCACAAGCAACGCAAAGCAAAGCAAAGCAAAAGCAAAGCAAAGGAAAGGCAAAAGAAAAACAATGTGCGACAGATGCCGAGCTAGCCTCGATGCCCGGACCGGAGCCCCCGCATAGCATAGCGCAGCTTAGCATAGCATAGCATAGCATAGCATAGCATAGCACAACGCAGCACGACATAGCATAGCATAGCATAGCATATCATAGCATAGCGCAACATAGCATAGCATATCATATCATAGCATAGTATAGCGCAGCATAGCATGGCATAGCATAGCATAGCAACTAATGCTGCTCTCCTAGGGGCTCCAACTTCTAGGTCGGGTCGCACTGGGGTAATCTTTTTAGGGCTGTAGGGCTATAGGGTTACAGGGCTATATGGGCTCTTGGGCGCTATATGGGCTATATGGGTTATAGGGCTATAAGGCTATAGGGCTATAGGGCGATAGGGATATAGGGCTATAAAGCTATAGGGCTACAAAGCACCGGGCACCGGGGCACCGGGGAACCGGCACCCGGGCACCCACCCGAGCACCAAGCACCCGTCACCCAGGCACCCGGGCACCCGGGCATCCGGGCACCCGGGCATCCGGGCACCCGGGCCCTGCCACCGAATCGGCGGCGAACCCGGGCGCCCGGGCACCCGGGCACCTGGGCATCTGGGCCCGGCCACCGAATCGGCGGCGAACCTGGGCACCCGGGCACCCAGGCACCCGGGCACCCGGGCACCGGGGCCCGGCCACCGAATCGGCGGCACACCTCACCTACCCTTAAATCCGCCGACCCTGTCGGCGTGTGTGAGGGGCTTTTCCGTTCGAGCCGTCATCTCCGTCATTCTTTGTACTCGTCGTCTCTGTCCTTCCCTTTCCCTGGGAGACCTCTTCCCCTGGGCTCCAGCCAAGCCGACCTTGAGCAACCTCGTAATTGAGTCGAAGGGAAGCCCCTTCCCTTTGATCCCTCCCCCGCCGGGAGGGGGGGGGGGGTAGCGACCCCCCCCCCGGGTCAGATACGACGCCCCCCCCTGGGACTCCTCTTCCCCTGGGCTCCAGCCAAGCCGACCTTGAGCAACCTCGTAATTGAGTCGAAGGGAAGCCCCTTCCCTTTGATCCCTCCCCCGCCGGGAGGGGGGGGGGTAGCGACCCCCCCCCCGGGTCAGATACGACGCCCCCCCCTGGGACTCCTCTTCCCCTGGGCTCCAGCCAAGCCGACCTTGAGCAACCTCGTAATTGAGTCGAAGGGAAGCCCCTTCCCTTTGATCCCTCCCCCGCCGGGAGGGGGGGGGGGTAGCGACCCCCCCCCCGGGTCAGATACGACGCCCCCCCCTGGGACTCCTCTTCCCCTGGGCTCCAGCCAAGCCGACCTTGAGCAACCTCGTAATTGAGTCGAAGGGAAGCCCCTTCCCTTTGATCCCTCCCCCGCCGGGAGGGGGGGGGGGGTAGCGACCCCCCCCCCGGGTCAGATACGACGCCCCCCCCTGGGACTCCTCTTCCCCTGGGCTCCAGCCAAGCCGACCTTGAGCAACCTCGTAATTGAGTCGAAGGGAAGCCCCTTCCCTTTGATCCCTCCCCCGCCGGGAGGGGGGGGGGGGGTAGCGACCCCCCCCCGGGTCAGATACGACGCCCCCCCCTGGGACTCCTTTCCCCTGGGCTCCAGCCAAGCCGACCTTGAGCAACTCGTAATTGAGTCGAAGGGAAGCCCTTCCCTTTGATCCCTCCCCCGGGGAGGGGGGGGGGGGGGGTCGACCCCCCCCCCAGATACGACGCCCCCCCTGGGACTCCTCTTCCCCTGGGCTCCAGCCAAGCCGACCTTGAGCAACCTCGTAATTGAGTGGGAAGCCCCCCCTTTGATCCCTCCCCCGCCGGGAGGGGGGGGGGGGTAGCGACCCCCCCCCCGGGTCAGATACGACGCCCCCCCTGGGACTCCTCTTCCCCTGGGCTCCAGCCAAGCCGACCTTGAGCAACCTCGTAATTGAGTCGAAGGGGGAAGCCCCTTCCCTTTGATCCCTCCCCCGCCGGGAGGGGGGGGGGGGTAGCGACCCCCCCCCGGGTCAGATACGACGCCCCCCCCTGGGACTCCTCTTCCCCTGGGCTCCAGCCAAGCCGACCTTGAGCAACCTCGTAATTGAGTCGAAGGGAAGCCCCTTCCCTTTGATCCCTCCCCCGCCGGGAGGGGGGGGGGTAGCGACCCCCCCCCCGGGTCAGATACGACGCCCCCCTGGGACTCCTCTTCCCTGGGCTCCAGCCAAGCCGACCTTGAGCAACCTCGTAATTGAGTCGAAGGGAAGCCCCTTCCCTTTCATTCCTCCCCCGCCGGGAGGGGGGGGGGGGGGTAGCGGGGGGGGAAGCGACCCCCCCCCCGAGTCAGATACGACGCCCCCCCCCCGTACCGACCTTGAGCAACGTTGTCATTGAGTCGAAGGGAAGCCCCTTCCCTTTCCCTTCCCCGACGGGGGGGGGGAGAGGAGGTCCCGGGGGGGGTCCCGGGGGAGTCCCGGGTCAGATACGACACCTCCCTCCCCCACCTTCCCGTCCTTCTCCCCGTTCCCCCAAACCATCCCACAGCCCGTGCCTCTTGCTGCGCATTGCGAACAGGGTCGGCCGGCACCTACCCTTAAATCTGCTAGGACCCCTACAGAAGCAAGCTCTGATTTGGGAGCTACTCGCTCCTCACTACTCAATACCCACTACTCGCCACTCCCTACTCGATACTCACCACTCCCTACTCTACTCACTACTCACTACTGACTGCTCCCTCCTCACTACTCACTACTCACAATGCCCTATTCGCTACTCGCTACTCCTTACTCGCTACGCACTACTCCCTACTCACAACTCACTACCCACTAGTAACTACTCACTACTCACTACTCACTACGCACTACGAACTATTCACTACTCATTATTCACTACTCCCTACTCACAACTACCTACTCTCAAGTCGCTACGCAGTACTCACTACTCACGACTCACTACTCACTATGCGCTACACACTACTCACTACTCACGACTCATTACTCACCACCAACTACTCACTACCCACTACTCAATACTCCCTACTCCCTACTCTCGACTCAGTACTCACTACTCATTATTCACTACTCACTACTCGCTAATCAGTTGTCATCACTCACTATACACTACTTTGCAATTCAGTACTCAGCACTGGATATCACGACCCACTACTCCCCACTCCCTACTCCCGATGCCCTACTCGCTACTCAGTACCCACTAGTCATTATTCACATTTCACTGCGCACTACTCACTGCTTACTACACTTCTTCTTACTTACTCCGCACTTCCTACCCACCTTCTCCGGCGCAGAAATGACAAGCGGCAGAAGCCCCATCCCCCCCTCCCTGGCCCCCTGTTCGGCGCAAAAGGGGGGAAGTGGGGGGGGTTCGAACCCCCCTCCCTTTCCAGCGCCAAGGGTGGAAGGGAGGGAAGGGGGATGGGGGGTTCGGACCCCCCCCCCGCCCCTTAAGGGGGGAAGGGGGTTCGAAAATCCCTCCCCACCCCCCCTTGAAATTGGGGGATGGGGGGGTTTCTGCAAGGACGCACCCCCTTTTCAATTACAGGGTCATCCAGTGGCGAGCTTTCCAAAAACCAAAACCCACCAACACTACACCACAATCTACCACAGCACTACCACCACCGCCAGAACCACCACCACAATTAGCAGCACAACCCACCGCCACCACCACAAACCACCACACCACCACCACCACCGCCGCCACCACCACCACCACCAGCACCACGTCCACATACCACCGCCACACCACCACAAACCACCACCACCACCACCCCCACAAACCACCACCACCAGACCACCACCACACCGCCACAACCATCACCACCACAATCCACCATCACCACCACCACCACCACAAAAACCCACCACCACTACCACCACCACCACCACCACCACCACCACCACCACCACAATCTACCACACCACCACCACCACTAGTAGCAGCACAACCCACCGCACCATCACAAACAACCACACCACCACCACCACCGCCGCCACCACCACCACCACAACCCACCACCACCACCACCACCACTGTCGTCCTCGTCGACTCTCCCCGCCGCCGCCGCCCGCCGCCGCAGGCGCCGGCGCCGGCCCAGAAAAGGAAATCGTCGTCCCCGCCGTCGCCGCCAGCCGCCGCCGACGCAAGCGCCGGCCCGAGGAGAGGAGGGGAAGCAGGGGAGGGAGGGAGGGGGGTGGGGGGGTTCGGTTTCACCCCCCCCCCTCCAAGCGACCACAGAACGCGCTCTTTCTCACCTCTGGATGTTTCAAATGACTTCGGACGAAGCCTCCAAGTTGGCCTCAAGACGACCGAAATGGTGTCAAGGTCGACCAGGATGGCCCCTAAACGCACTCCAAGACGGCCCAACACGACTAGGAAGACGCGCGATCTGACCTCGAGCATGCCCAAAATGGCTAGACGGCTCCAAACGAACACACAAGACCACCAGCAGGCCTCCATGAGGCTCCAGGAGGCCACTTCATCTTCTTCGTCTTCCTCCTCCTCCTCCTCCACTTCCTCGTCCTCCTCCCGTGCTCCTTCCCGTCTTCCTCCTCAAAGGGTTTCCACAACGGATGGGGGAGCACATAATCAAATTGCTTGGCCAAGCTTTGGCCCACTATTTAGCCCAACTTTTGGCCACATCGGCGTCTTCAGAACGGCAAGAGGGGCGGCTGTGACTCGTCGAAGACGTCCTCGATTAACGTGACGAGTCCGAGCGATCTAACGCTGCCCCCAAATGCGTGGCTGAAGTGGGGCTCCGCGGTGCGAGTTGTTGTTCGTGTTCTTGGTGTTGGTACTGCCTGCTCGACCCACTTCGCGACCCGCCCCGCGACCTGCCAATGGCCAGTCTGCGACCTTGTCCGCGACTTGCGACCCGCTGCCACCTCGGCCCGCCTGGATAAGCCCGCAAACGACCTGCACGCGACGCGCTTGCAACATCTTGCAACCCGCGCCCGCCGCGTCCCGCACCCCCAATATCAATCGTGAACGTTCATGTTTACATTCTGCAGGTACGCATCAACGTCCCCAACACCTCAGAATAGCCACGTGCTGCTGCCACGTCTGCCTGGTAATGCTGCTGCTGCCCATCCTCGGTGTACGTGCTCAGCAACACTTGGAGCTCCTGAAATGCACGGAAGATGGCTTCCCTGCCAAACGCATCCTATGCGCAGATCAAGACCGTGAGAATGGGCGGCAAGGCGCCGTGAGGCATGCAAGATATTTCTTGATGTCGTCGCGCTTCTGCGGATGCGTCTGCCGATTCTCGCGAGGGAAGTCCGCGTGCGTGAACATCCGCTGATGTTTTTTCGGGGCAGTGTCGTTTACGCGGACGACAAAGAAATCGGTCAATATCTTCTTGTTCGGCTTCCCCTCGACCAAAAAATCCGGCAAGAGCTCGTTCTGATTGCCGTTTTGTGCTTGGAGGGATGGGGGGAGAGAAAAACAGGACGAGGAGCGGGAGCAGGGCGGGGGAAAGGGGAGGGCATAGGGGAACAAAAAGGACCCAACGTCTCATGCGCATTCGGGAAATGGGAGCTGCGTACATTTGAGAAGGTGGCGGATGAGCATGAGCAGGAGGAATATGAGGAAGGAAAAGGACGAGGACGATCAGTAGCAGCAGGAGCTGGAACAGGAGTGGGGGTAGCAGGAGGACCAGGCGAAGGCGAAGAAGGGGAAAGGAGGGGGGCGACAACACTGAGGACAGGCTCGGATCCATGTAGTAGCGGCCCGCGCCTGGGCGGGAGCGTCATTCTGAACGACAGGAGCATAGCTCCGATCCTAAAATGAGGGAAACGCTGCAGCGGCATCACCAGCTTGAAACACCGAAAACGTTCAGATGGAAATACACAGGAAACACCAATGTTGAAAACCCTGTGCGTGAGACAAGAACTCGAGGAGGGGGCGGGCCCCTCCCCAGCCAACTCCGGGGGAGAGAGGAGAAGAGTATTCATGCTGTGTGATTGTGGAAGGAAGGGGGGGACAGTGGACAGAAGGGAGAGGGCGGGTAGGAAGATGTGGCAACATGCAGAGTGGAAGCAAAAGAAAAGGAGGGGTTGGGATGATAAGCAGGGCATCTCCACCTCTGGGATGGGTGGGGGAAACAAGAAAAACGAAACAACACGGAAGCCGCTTCGTTGCTCCGCGAGGGGGCTGCCACAAATGTCTTAGCCCACCCGATTGCTGACGCATCGTCGTTTGAGCATCCCCAAACATGTGGTTTTCGTGGCCGGTAGCTGTCTGCACATGTTGCTTGACATCGTCGCGCCCCCGCGATATGTGACGCGCTGTTATCTTCGAGCCCTGGCGCCGCCCCGCTGGAGACGGGCAGCCGCTCTGATGCAGGCCTCGGTGCGCGAAGCGCGGTTATCTCCGCTCTCCTGGGGGGGGGCTGGGATATCCAGAAGGAAAGGGTGCGGGAGAGGGGGCGGAAATGGTGGATGGGGGAGGGGGTGGGGACAGCTCAAACCGTGCTGCAGCTGCTCCTGGAAAAGGCTTAGGCCCAAAGTTCTCTTTTGAAAGTTTAACCCCAGGATTTGACTTGAGGTGGGCCGGCGAATTGTTTTGCGACAAAGAACGGGGTGAAGACCCATGCTGTTTTTCAAAAGTTCATTTCGCGCGTGCCCACTCGGGGAAAATGCGCCCGCCATCCATCCTGGATCCTCGATAAATAACGGGGTACGCAGACCAGCGTTCTCCTTTGCGCAACATTCTCGACAAGTGGCAAAGTCTGGTTGCTGGATTTTTTCCATAAAATGAAGCCAATAAACATTGTGCGTGGTCGCTCCAGGATGGCGCGCCCTGCGCGCCGAATCCACGAGGATGTCTTGAGCGCAAAGCTTGTTTTGCACAACTTGAAAAGGCCTGGGCGCCCCATGATGTCCAGGTGGTTCTGGGAGAGTGGAAGCACCGTCATTTGCCAGGGATCGTGGCCATAGGGCCGCAGACGCTGAGCAATCTACGAAGGATCCTGGCCCTCGGAGCGCGGACACCGTGTAACTTACAAGGGATCGTGGCCCCGGGGGCGCGGACGCAGCGTAATTTACGCAAGGTCGCGGCCCTGGAAGCGCGGACGCCGTGTAAATTAGGAAGGGTCGCGACACGACTTCGCAGGAGAGCCCAGAATCGAATCGATAAGTGAGAACGGCGATTAAAATGAGTCGGATCGGCAGAAATCGGCAGCCAAGTCGGGAGAAGTCGAATCGGCAGAAATCGGCAGGCTTGTAGGCCTCCAGTGAAGATCGACACCCAAATCGGAATCCGAAGTCGAATCGAATCGGAATCGGAGGGCATCGAAATCGAATCGAATCGAATCGAATCGGAGGAATCGAAACGAGCCCTGACTTGGCAGAGTGGGCCGACAGGGAAGGCGTCGTGCTGCCGCGGCACCAGCGCGGGCGGCCGCGCGGGCCCCTGGCTGAGGCCCAGGTGACCTCGGACGTCCGCTTCGCACCTGGTTCGGGGGCCTGCGCCGCTCTCCCAACGCCGCCACTGCCCACAACAATTGCGCATCCAGCTGGGCCAACGGTGCGGTTCGTGGAGGGGGCGGGAGCTGGAGTACTGAGTGCTGAGTTCTGATCGACAGAGATGGGTGCGACAAGTGCTGCTTGCATTCAACATATCGGTAAACGCACGCCCTATTGACCCAATTTCCTCGCACACCGTGTCTGGGCTTTTCGCCCGCGTCTCCGTGCTTCCTCCCGCGCTGTCTGGGCTTGTCGCCCCCCTGGTTACCTGTTTTCTCCCGCGCTGGTCGGGCTTCGCCCTCGGGGCTCCCTGCCACTGGTCGGGTCTCCGCCCTCTGGGCTCCCTGCCCGCCTACTAATGTCCGTTTCGCCAGTCCTGGCCGCTGCCTCCCGGTTGCCCCCGCACAGAACAGGTCGCCTTGCGTATCCTTGACCGCCACCCGGCTTCTTGGGTTGCTGGTCTGCTGTGCTTAGACTGCCTCCCGGATCACGTACAAGGTCTTTGGGCCTTCTCTGTGTGGTGTCCCGATTCTCTATTGGCTTTCACCCTGAATGCATCTCCAGCTGCGCGCCCCAGCTTTGGGGGTGTACTCAGTCTAACATCTGGCCATTTCAAAGATTTCCTCTACACGTCTGGCTGATCGTTTTGAGCGAGATTGTTTCCAACGCCCTTCCTGTTTTCGCGCAATACCCGGTCTTTCAGCCATCTGGCCCTAAGGTCTTCCTCTTCAAATCTCGGTTCCTTCTTGCAACACGTGGTTTTGATGCGGCATCCCCGGCTCCCCGGACTTCCTGGTGTTCCTCGGCATCTTCAAGGTCTTCCACCTCAAGCCGGGCTCCTTGGACGTAGCCCGCATGTTTCCCTCGGCATCTTCGCGCCAGCCTTCACGGTCTGAACGGGCCCCTTCTTTCTCTTCTCGCGTTCTTTTCAGGTTTGCTTTCATGCCTCAATTTGCCTCTGGTGCATCCCGCCGCTCGCTTTGACCAGCGCCTGACCGTCTCGCACCACATGGCTCCCGCGGACTCCAAAACGTGATAGAAAGTTCAATAGTAAGGCGGGGGGGCGGAGGGGCGTCACGTGAAGTGGGTGCTAAACGTTTGTAACATGTTTTCCTTCAACGCTAGTCGCCTCAAACTTCGCGCCCTCGCGCACCGCGATGCGCGGTCATCTTCGCGCCCTCGCGAGGCCACCTTGGAGAAGGGAGGAAACGCGATCATCTCCGCGCCCCTGGGGATGGCCAAAACGAAACGTGAATGGGGAGACGGGAGCCGAAGATCGAGGCAAGGGTGAGGGCGTGGGCCGTGGCGGAGACGCGCGCACAAGCCTTCTGCGCCTCGCGCACCACGCAGTGCTTCCTGTCAGCATTGTCGCTGAGGATCCCGTCCCTGACCATGCAGGTGCACTGGTCGGATATCATGAAAGGGTTCAGGCACGGGCTGCCACCCATGTTGGGGTCCTCCCATCCCCGAAGGCATTCGATCAGCAAGCCGCGATCGACTTCAATCCGCCCTGCACCTCCTCCTCCTCCTGCTCCTGCTCCTCCCGCTCCTTCTCCTCCCGCTCATCCTCCTCATCCTCCTCCTCCTCGCTCGCTCGCTCGCTCGCTCGTTCACGCACACATCTTTGCATCAGCGGGCCGCTGGGACACTCAATCTGTTGGTCAACTGACATCGCTTGATGCGAGTTCGTACTCGAAAGCCGGAACGGTGAGCTGTAGGTGTTATTAGTCGCAACGCAAGCCTCAATCAACTTGCCGACGTAATCGGTCGTAGCGTACCAAGGGTGCCACATATCTCGGGAGCGAGACACAGAGGAACTCAAGGCGCGCCCGCACACGCACAACATACACATTCAAGAAAGGAGCGGGTCAGGGGTGACATTGACGCAGAGCAGTCTGATTTCCCTGTACCCGTGAGCGAGAGACAGCGCGCCTTGCTATATTATCCGGCGCACGTGTAATATGTGCGAGCTCGGTTTCCGAAACCAGTGGCCGCGTTCAGGCCGTATTTGGTTCGAGTCGCCTGTCTTCTTCGAGTTATCGAACTTCAGCCACTTGCCACACTACTGGTAGACACGCCAGCACGCGGGGCCGTGCCGCGCCACGCCGCCCGCGTCAAAACGTTAGTGTATAGGGTAAACAACGACCAGCAACGAGGCTTCCAGCGACGTTGCTTGCCGCGGGTCAGCGGTATCCGCACCCTGTCAGCCGCAACGCTGCACCTTGAACAATTTTTGGCTACGGAGGAAGATGATGACGTGGAGGAAACAATACTAAACACAACGTCGCTGGGCCCCTGACGTAAGAAGCACCAAAAACAGGAGGAAAGGAAAGGACGAATGTAAGCAGAGAGGCCCCATTCTCCCTTCTTCTCCGATGCTGCGGGTGAACAACTGGAAAGGAGGAGGACGAGGCAAGATAGTGGAGGAAAAGGATGGAGGGGGAGAGGAAAATGAGGAGAGAAGCCCCGCCTCGGCCTTCCAATCCTTTCGCAGGGGACCTAGCCGACTGTACCGCCCACGTGGGTCCCACGCGCCATGACGCCGACCTCCAACTATAAACCAACGACACACAGCGGGACACCTCTTCCTGGACAGACTGGCAACCCTTGCAGCCCAACCAATGATCTGACTGTCCCGCGATAGGCAGCAAGAAACATAAAAAGACGTGTTGTCCGATTTCGGAACAGACATCAACATCAGCTTCACAACTTGGCGGAACGGCTTTTTGCATGATTCGTGCAAGCTTCCCCGGTCTCGAACAGTCCACCTCTGCGGCTGCGCAACTCAATCATCCTCTCGCTCTGCTCCGCTTACCTGTTGCGCCCCCCAGTCCCCTGCACCCCCGTCCGGGCGAATTGCGCACGTGACAAATTTCGACAACCTGAAGCGTATGATTGCCATCGAGCTGCAAGCAATCGACAAAACAAGCAATCGAACACGAGCTCTCACGATCACCCCTTTCATCCCGCACTCTTTTCCCGACCTCACTTTCAATGTATGCTGCCTCTAACCCCGTGTGCTGGACATAAGTATGCTGTTCTCCATGGCGCCAGGGTCTTGCTTACTATCGCTCGGCGCGTCTGTCTTGCTTGTTGCGTCTGTGCTGCTTTCGTACTCTCTCCGTCCTCCTTCATCCCTTTCCTTCCATGACCCTTGATTCATCTCTCTATCTCTCACTCTTTTCATCGTCTTGCTCTCTCTCTTTCGCTCTCTCTCTCTCTCTCTCTCTCTCTATCTCCCCCCTGAACGAAGCACATTGCCACACTCTGAAATCCGACCGTACCTGCGTAGCGTGTCATGTCCCTCCTCGCCACAAACATGCTTGAGCCGCACGCTTCGCCAAACATGCGCGGGTGCTCGCCTGTACTTTGTGAAGTGGGCGTCGGTGGAATTCTCATGCTGTAACCTTCCCATCGTCAATACCTCTGCCGGTGTGACGAGGAGCATGTCGTCCAAAATCAGGGAGGTGAATATCCAACCGATGCGTTCCAATCCGAGAGCCTGGCAAGACCTTTTCTTTTCGCGTCCTTGCTACGGAAATCCTCCGACTGACTTCACCTCTACACTCAACTGCTGCACTGCTTCATATCCAGGCTGCGACTTCGGTCACGACTCCATGACCTGCCTGGTTCAGGAGTGCTTGAGAAGTCGGGGCGAAGATATCCCTTCCTTCCCTCTCCTTCCCTCCACTCGATCGGTGCTGTCTCCTTGTGCCCATGACAGAAACTGGAAGCGAACGACTGCCAACCACGGTGAACACGAGAAGCTCTCTGGGGAGGGAACCTGCGGGCGAGAGCCGGGGATAGCCAAAGGCGGTGCGCTAAGCATCATCAATCGTGCCTGCCGCGGCCGCGGAGCCGTGCGAGTCAGAAGGTGCCCGTGGCCTCGCTCACACCTCTGCGACCATCGCAGACTGCCTGGCTGGCCAAGCGCTCGAGGCTCGAGCTCACACCGCCTTCCACCCCCCCCGCCTCGGCAATCCTGTCGACCATTGCCCGCTGAGGATCATCCTTGGGCTGCGCCATCTCCCCTATCATCTCCTGGGGCGGGCCAGCAAGGGAGACGGCACAGCTCGCGGGCAGGGCTGCCTGAAGCAGGAGAGCTGGCCCTCCTCCTCCTCCTCCTCCTCCAGGATCGTATGGGTCAAGGGGAGTGAAGAAGCGGAGAAGATTCGAAAGGATGTCAGGGAGAAGGTTCGAAACATCCGCGTGTACCTGTACGTGCTCTTTCACGAAATCTCCGAAACAACAACTCTCGCCAGCAGCGCACAAAAAAGGGGTGGATATTGCTTGGCACGCGTGGTGCGTAACCCACCTTCCTCCTCGGGCGGGGCGTACATGTGGGGTAGGGGCAGACGAGGTGAGGACATACAGCTGGGTTCGTTCCCTAACTCCACCTTGTACCCCCCCCTTTCAAAAAACCCAGTCGAAAGGCTGGCCCTAATGCGGCTACACGCAAAGAGTGGCCTTGAGCAATAATGGCCTTTGTTGCGCGGCTTCAGGGAACGCGGGGGACGCCAAACCCAAGCGCGCAAGACGCTGCTGTCGCATTGCTTTGAGCGATCGGGGGACCCCCGAAACCCAGCCCGACTCGGATACCGTGATCCTGCCGACTCTGAGTTCGAGGGCCATCAGCGTGAGCTGCGAGTCCGACGACCCCGAGACCGACGCCGACGCGAAGCCCGACGACACCCAACCCGACGGCGCCCAACCCGCGCTGGTGTTGGCTTCCGCAGCCTCGCGCGCAAGCATGCGGGCTGAGAGCCGCTCGTCCTCGCGAGCTCGCCACGGCGGGGGGAGGGGCGGACGAGCGGTGGCACGTCGTCGGGGAGCGAGGGGAGAGCAGCGCTCGTGAAGAGATCATTCGAACCAGAACCCACGAGAGCGTGGATCGAGAGCAAGAGCCCCCTCGTCAAGGACACCAACCCCCGTGGATCCTGGACCGAAGGCCATTCCACGGCGGAGCGCCCAAGCACGAAGAACGTACGGGTACGTCTCCAAAGCTGCACTGAGCCCTTGTGCCACCAATACTTGTATCAAGCGCGGCCACGTGACGAGCCCCTACTGCGACGACCCGCTCAACCTCGAAGCTCCCCTGCAACCGCCTGCCCAAGCCTTGGAACGGAGGCGATGGGGCCATTATGGAAAGCGTCGGTTTGCCCAGGTTCGGTTAGGCCGCCACTGGTTGTAGTGGGGGACGGGGCGCGGCAAGCGCCGAGGCGAGGTGAGATCGTGCTTCGGAATAGGCACGGACGTTCCGAGTGGAGGAAAGCATCGGATATATCGCCCTTTCAAATCCTAGGCATGATCAACCTATACGCTGGATGGGCTGACTAACAGTGGCACGTCGCCAGGGGAGAGAAGACCAAACCGATACTGACGAAGAGGAAAGGGGACTGGAGCGGGAAGAGAGGGAAGGGGAACGGATAGAATGGGAATGCTGAGTGAAGGGGTGGGGGAGAGGAACGGGTATAGGGGGATGGAGGAGTCACGGGGGAGAGGAAAGGGGATGGGGGCTCAATGCCCCTTTCACATAGGACAGGTACATGGTGGACGCATCCTTGAGCCGACAACGCATCAGCACGGGAAGAAGCCAAGTTGTCTCAGTCACTCGCTCTCCCCATAAACGGCAACCTGGGGAGCGTCGGGGCGAATCTATGCGAGAAGCACGCGGCGCGGGTCAGGGTGCCAAGCGGCGCGTGGAAAGCACGCCAGAGACGCAGCGTCTTCTCCTGGGGCGGCTCGTAGATCCCCTCCATGATAGCGCGGCACCCCTCATCGTAATTCGTGTCCTCCAGATAATCCGCGGCCGTGCCCCAGGCAGGTGGTGGAGTGACCTCAGGGCCTTGATGGTTCTCAACACTGACGTGTGAGAGTCCCTAGTACTACAATGCGAAAAACTGTCGGCGTCTGTGAGACATTTTCCATTTGAATCGTCGTCGTCGCCGTTGCCGTCGCCGCCGCCGTCGTCGTCGTCATCACTCTCCTCCTTTCCCTGGGCCCTCCTCCTCAAGCAATCCAGCCAAACGGAAATCGAACGTCGTCATAATAAGATCGAAGGGAAGCCCCTTTCCTTTGATCCGTTTCCCGACGGGGGGGGGGTCCTGGGAGAGTCGCTGGGGGGGGGTCGTGACACCCGCCATCTCCGACCAAGACGGCTCCAAAGAGACCCACAGAACCGCCAGGGGGAACACCAATCGAGTCGAACAGAAGCTCCTTCCCTTTGATCCCTTCCCCGCCGGTGTGGGGGGGTCCAGGGAGGGGTCGCCTGGGGAGGTCCCTGGGGTGTCCCGAGGCAAGCAGGGCCCACAAGGGCCCCCTTGAGGGCTTGCGCGCGTCGTCGTCGCCGTCGCCGTCGTCGTCGTCGTCGTCGTCGTCGTCGTCGTCGTCGTCGTCTTCGTCGTCGTCGTCGTCGTCGTCGCCGTCTTCGTCCCCGTCCAGGATTGGCGGCACCGACCGTAAGGCCTTCGCAATATTAGGATAGTTCTTTGTCTCTGCAGTCCTGTCTTCAGTTTAGTGTCCACTAGAGGGCCCACCGCGTAAAAGAGAAAGCCTCTGGGGGGGGGAGGGGCTCAAATTCCTGGCCGCTCAAAGACTTTTAGCCCAAAGTAGAACACGCTAAAAAAGTAGGAAGAACCCAAAATAGAACACGCTAAAAAAGACGCCCGGGCGTTTTTAAAGCGAACCGAGCTCAAAGGTTCCCGAGGATTCCCTCGGGGACGCCACCAGACGGCCAGGAGGGCCCACGAGGCCTCGAAGATGGCACCGGGAGGCTCCAACGAGAGCCTCAAAGGCCCAAGACGGTACGAGGGGGCCGCCAAATGCCCACTGGAGCTGTCGTGGAGGCCTCTTCGATGCCGTCTTGGGGCAACTGTGAGTACCTCTCGGGCCGTCTTGGTCGTTCGTGAGGCCGAAGCGCCGAGAACGGTAGAACAATCCAATAACTTTCATGGGCCTCAACATGGCTCCAGATGGTCCCACGTAAAACCCACGAGTACCACAGGAAGCCATCAAGAAGGCTCCTGCCTGGCCCCGAGAGCGACCGCGAATCGAACCGAAGACTGTATCTTGAGCGTTCGTCCTCTCCTCGCACCCAATATTGCTTCACGACCCCCAGCCAGCCCTCTGAGGACCCCAAAGGCCCACCAGAAGCCTCCAAAGAAACTCTCAAGAAGCCCCTCCAAACGCCCCAAGTGACATTCCCAAACTATTCAAACGCAATACATCAAGCCATCTACATTACGGCCACGCCGCGTTACATCACCGCAATGTTGCTTCCCGACACGCGGCGAAATGCTTTCCACGAACACTGGAAAACGTGTATGGCTTCGACCGTTCCTACTGCGCTGCCGACCTACAACCCAGGTGCGGTGTCGGGATGTGCCGAAGGCCACTGGATAGCCATACATAAAGCCTCTCTGGGGCGCAATCGAATCAACTCCCATTGCTCTTCCATGATCCGCCATCCCATGTTCCGCAACCCTCCGCACCTCCAAATCTCTCCCTGCGCAAGGTGTACCCAACACCACCCGCAAGGAAGCGAGCGAGGGTGCTGCGAGTGACGATCGCAAGGTCACCTCCACCTCCACCTCCACCACCTCCCCCCCCCTACTCCCCGCCCCCCTGCTCTCCTCAACCCAACCCCTGCTCCCTTCTCCCTTCCTCGCCGTCCCTTGCTCCTGGCCTGAGCCTCATGAAGCCGCTCCCGAGCCTGTCCGCGGCGCCCCCCGCTCCACTATGCTGTCTGGCTGACCCACACCCTGGCCCCTGGGAGGCCTACGCGCTGCATGGCGTTCTCGAGGAGGTGGTGCTGCCAGTACCTCAAGAATCAGAACTCCTCCTCCTCCTCCTGCTACTCCCCCTCCTGCTACTCCTCCTCATATATGTACATGTATATACACACACACGCACACCTGCTTACTTACACATATACGTATAATTATGGAGCCTCCGCAACACAGAGCTAAGGGGGATGGGGGTATATTTCACAAGGTAGGGCTAACATGAACACGAAAGCATGGAAACATGTAATCATGATACACAATGACATACATAGAACGACGCGATCGGAAAGGCCGCACACACCTATAGCTAAATATTATGTTTTGTGTTCCTGTCCTTTCGTCTGCGTGCCAAGATTCAGAAACCAATGTGCATGGCGCGAAGCGCCAATGCACTCTTGTGCATTTCTATTCTTATTTCCCAACCATCATGTGGTGTTGGGTCCTCGTTTTGAAGAGACGTCGCCCCGCGTTCTCTCCTTCCTTCCCGCTGCCCCCTCCCTCCTCCCATCATCATCATCATCATCATCATCATCATCATCATCATCATCATCATCATCATCATCATCATCATCATCATCATCATCATCATCATCATCATCATCATCATCATCATCATCATCATCATCATCGTCATCGTCATCGTCATCGTCATCGTCATCGCCATCATCATCAGCATCATCATGACCGTCATCATCCCATCAACGTCAGCGTCATCCCATCATCATCATCATCGACACCCGGTTCGGCACACCCCACACGCGTTTCGTGGCCCCATAGGGAGCTCCACCGAAGGCCCTAGTGCTGCCGCCCGCATGCGTCACGCACGCTCAATTCGGCACACCCCTCACGCGTTTCGTGGCCCCCAAAGGAGCTCTACCGAAAGCCCCAGTGCTGCCGCCCGCATGCGTCCCGCACGCCCAATTCGGCACACCCCTCACGCGTTTCGTGGCCCCATAGGGAGCTCCACCGAAGGCCCCAGTGCTGCCGCCCGCATGCGTCACGCACCAATTCGGCACACCCCTCACGTAGGGAGCTCCACCGAACGCATGCGTCCCGCACACCCATTTCGGCACACCCCTCACACGTTTCGTGGCCCCATAGGGAGCTCCACCGAAGGTCCCAGTGGGTGTGCCCGCATGCGTCCCGCACACCCATTTCGGCACACCCCTCACACGTTTCGTGGCCCCATAGCGAGCTCCACCGAAGGCCCCAGTGCTGCCGCCCGCATGCGTCCCGCACACCGATTTCGGCACACCCCCCACGCGTTTCGTGGCCCCATAGAGGCTCCACCGAAGGTCACAATGGGTGTGCCCGCATGCGTCCCGCACACCCATTTCGGCACACCCCTCACGCGTTTCGTGACCCCTCACACGTTTCGTGGTCCCATAGGGAGCTCCACCGAAGGCCCCATTGGGTGTGCCCGCATGCGTCCCGCACACGCAATTCGGCACACCACTCACATGTTTCGTGGCCCCATAGAGAGCTCCACCGAAGGTCCCAGTGGGTGTGCCCGCATGCGTCCCGCACACCCATTTCGGCACACCCCTCACACGTTTCGTGGCCCCATAGGGAGCTCCACCGAAGGTCCCAGTGGGTGTGCCCGCATGCGTCCCGCACACCCATTTCGGTACACCCCTCACACGTTTCGTGGCCCCATAGGGAGCTCCACCGAAGGTCCCAGTGGGTGTGCCCGCATGCGTCCCGCACACCCATTTCGGCACACCCCTCACACGTTTCGTGGCCCCATAGGGAGCTCCACCGAAGGCCCCAATGGGTGTGCCCGCATGCGTCCCGCACACCCATTTCGGCACACCCCTCACACGTTTCGTGGCCCCATAGGGAGCTCCACCGAAGGTCCCAGTGGGTGTGCCCGCATGCGTCCCGCACACCCATTTCGGCACACCCCTCACACGTTTCGTGGCCCCATAGGGAGCTCCACCGAAGGTCCCAGTGGGTGTGCCCGCATGCGTCCCGCACACCCATTTCGGCACACCCCTCACACGTTTCGTGGCCCCATAGGGAGCTCCACCGAAGGCCCCAGTGGGTGTGCCCGCATGCGTCCCGCACACCCATTTCGGCACACCCCTCACACGTTTCGTGGCCCCATAGGGAGCTCCACCGAAGGTCCCAGTGGGTGTGCCCGCATGCGTCCCCACACCATTTCGGCACACCCCTCACGCGTTTCGTGGCCCCATAGGGAGCTCCACCGAAGGCCCCAGTGCTGCCGCCCGATGCGTCCTGCACACCCATTTCCGCAACCCCTCACACGTTTCGTGGCCCCGTAGGGAGCTCCACCGAAGGTCCCAGTGGGTGTGCCCGCATGCGTCCCGCACGCCCATTTCGGCACACCCCTCACACGTTTTGTGGCCCCATGAGGAGCTCCACCGAAGGTCCCAGTGGGTGTGCCCGCATGCGTCCCGCACACCCACTTCGGCACACCCCTCACACGTTTTGTGGCCCCGTGGGGAGCTCCACCGAAGGTCCCAGTGGGTGTGCCCGCATGCGTCCCGCACACCCATTTCGGCACACCCCTCACACGTTTCGTGGCCCCATAGGGAGCTCCACCGGAGGTCCCAGTGGGTGTGCCCGCATGCGTCCCGCACACCCACTTCGGCACACCCCTCACACGTTTTGTGGCCCCATAGGGAGCTCCACCGAAGGTCCCAGTGGGTGTGGCCCCATAGGGAGCGCCACCGAGGAAGATATTCACAATTGCGCTACTCACAATTGCATATGGTTGGGTCCTTCGCCAGGATAATTTTTTATAACCCAGACCCCTCCCTAAAGCCGCCCCCCCAAATACACCCCCGACGACCTGTAGGAAGGTTCAAGGGGTCTTCTGGACAATTGGACGTCCCTGCCGAACTTAGCCCACATGCCCAAAACAGTCCGGCAAGCGGCCGAACGGCCCCCCGAGCATCCCAGGAGGCCCGAGACAGTCACCAGACGCCCGAAGACCACCCAAAGAAGACCTCCCAAAGGCCTCCGAAACGCACAAACATTGATTTTCCATTGTTTTCGTACAATTACATTGGGGAATGCGCTGTTCTTCGGTCATCCAAGCGTCCGACCGCCCAGGAAGCCTTAACATCGCCCTAAACTACCCGAAAGGGCTTCCAGGCAGTCCAAGAAATTCCCAAGACGACCCAACAGGGCCCCAATATGGCTCGAAGAGAGGCCCATGACGGCCCAAGATGGCGCCTAGACGTCCCCGAAGCATTCCAAAGCGTGACCTAATCGTTCAGGGAAACAGCGGTTGGAAGCAGCGTGGCCCGAGGAAGCCTACAGAGGCCCCCAGAAGGTGGCCAGGAGGCCTCCACAAGGCCCCAAGAAGTCCTTGAACACTTTCGCAAGGCCCCCCAAAAGCCCTCCAAGGATGAGCCTCCGCAAAAAGAGCTGAGGATGATGGGGAAGAATTCGAAGGGTAGGGCGAGAATGAGGAAGAGGAAGAGGAACCATGAGGGAGGGATAACGAATAACAGCATTCGAGCGACGATTTCGGAAATGCAGCAAGCAATTATCGCCAAATTGTATGTTTGACCTTCCCGCCCTTCCGCCTGTATGCCAAATTTCCAGGACCAAGGTGCATGGCGCAAAACGCCAATGCAATCTCGTGTATATATTCCCATTCATATAGTTCTATTGCCTGGGATGTCAAACGCTTTTGCCGACGCCAAGCGCTTGTAGCATCCAGTGTGTAATTTCCTGTATTGCAAACGTATGTGTTTCTTCATCGTTCGAATTTCTAGAGCCTGGTGCAGCACGATTATTGAAGCCTCTCGTGGTATAAACACCATTCGTTGCTTCTGGCCATCAGGGAACACGATCCGTTGTTCCCCCCCCTAAGTGGCGTTCGTCTTTTCGCCGCACCCCCCCCCCCCGCGCATGAACAGGAAAGAACAAGACCCCCGCCCTCCTCCTCCTCCTCCTCCTCCTCCTCCTCCTCCTCCTCCTCCTCCTCCTCCTCCTCCCCCTCGTCCTCGTCATCACCAATATCACCACTAGAACCACGCGCGCCCTTCGCGCGCGCTTAGGTTCTAGCTAGGAGGCGAGCTTGAGTCAACGAAAGTCGCAGGGAAGGGGGCAGGGGGAAGAAGGCCAGAGAGCGCTGAAGGATACAAATACTGGAACCCTCTTGTGATTTTGTGGGGGGCCTCGTCCGGCCGCTCGCTGGGAGTTTGACGTAGCTTCTCGGGAGCCTCTGAACCTGTCGGGGGCCTCCTGGAAGCAGGTTCGAAGCATTTTGGGGGCCGATTTGGGGCTTCTTCTCGGGGCCTCCTTTGGGCCTCTTGGGGGTCTCCTGGGGCCTCTTGAGGGGCCTCCTTGGGGCCTCCTGGCGGCCTCTTGGGGCGGAAGGCTCGAGCTTGCGGTTCGTGGTCCCCCTCTGGGCCCCCTCTTGGGCCCGTCTTGGGGCCCTCTTGGGCCATCTTGGGCGCCTCTTGTGCCGTCTTGGGGCCCTCTTGGGCTGTCCTGGGGCCCTCTTGGAAGCTTCTTGGGCCGTCTTGGGGCGGTCTTGGAGGCCTCTTGGGCCGTCTTGGACGCGGTGAAAGCCCAAGATGCGAACATGCGAAAAATATACGTTTTCCCATGGGAATGGCACGATTTTTGTTTCTTGGACCTCTCTTGGGGTGCCTCTCGGAACGTCTTGGGCTGATTTTGGAAGCCTTTTGGCGCCTCTGGGCGGCGTTTTGGCGCCTCCTGGGATATGTTGGGCCGGAAGCTCGGAATTCGAGTGGCTTTCCCCTTCTGGGACCCCTCTCGAACTCGTCTTGGGGTTCTCTTGGGCTGTCTTGGGGCCGTCCTGAGCCACTCGTGCGCAGCCTTGGAGCGCTCCCGGAGGCCTCCTAGGCCGTCTTGGAGGCCTCTTGGGCCGTCTTGGACGCGGTGAAAGCCCAAGATGCGAACATGCGAAAAATATACGTTTTCCCATAGGAATGGCACGATTTTTGTTTCTTGGACCTCTCTTGGGGTGCCTCTCGGAACGTCTTGGAGTGCTTTTGGGAGCCTTTTGGCGCCTCTTGGCGGCATTTTGGCGCCTCCTGGAGCCTCTTGAGCCGGAAGCTCGGAATTCGAGGTTGGCTTTCTCCGTCTGGGACCCCTCTCGAACTCGTCTTGGGGCTCTCTTCGGCCGTCTTGGGGCCGTCCTGGGCCACTCGTGCGCAGCCTTGGAGCGCTCCCGGAGGCCTCGTAGACCGTCTTGGGCGCCTCTTGGGCCGTCTTGGACGCGGTGAAAGCCCAAGAGGCGAACATGCGAAAAATATACGTTTTCCCATAGGAATGGCACGATTTTTGCTTCTTGGGCCTCTCTTGGGCTGCCTCTCGGAGCGTCTTGGAGGCTTCTGGGACCTTCTTGGTGTCATGACAGGCGTCTTGGAAGGCATCTGGAGCCATCGGAGCGCGTTCCGAAGCCGCCTGCGAACGATCTTGGACGGCGTCCGGCGGTCCGACGAGCCTCCGGGCCCCCCGGAGCCCACATTTGTGGTCGGGGTCCCGGCCCCGGGCCCCCGGACCCGGTGCGCCGTTATATGTATATACCAGACCCCATCATGGTCACCGGCCGTCATCATTCGCCACGCGCCCGCACACTCACTCTTTCCTTCCGTCGGCGGCGAGGCAGAGCTGGCTGCACCAGCGATAGAGCTAGACGGGGGCACCGAATAGCAAATTGGCCAGCATGCAAGGCGCACACTCACTCACACACACACACACACACTCACACATTCACATTGAGGAAGTCACGAGCGGGAGCCTCGTTTGTAAATGAACGGCGAAGAAATCTAGAACGGGACCGCCCTCTCAATGGAGCCCGCACTTAATGTTACTAAAACGAGGCGGCCATCCTCAAACCTGTAACTGTCGTCACGTCTGGGCTCCTGATAAAAGAACTTCGAGGAATTCTCGAGCGGTAGCCTCGTCTGTGAGTAAATGGCGAGGAAGTCTCGAGCGGGAGTCCCCCCTCCCAATGGGGCCCGCGCTTCATGTTGATAATCCGAAGCCCTCACCGGCCTACTGGTAACAATCGTCACTTTCGGGCTCCTGTTGCCTGGATCACCATTCGAATCCTATGTGACGCAAATCGTGCCCAAGAGAAGCCCACTGCGACGTAAACCGCTGTCAGACCAAAGCGATCAAGCTTTGCTCTGCTTTGAGTGCAAATCACAAAGCTTTCGCACTGTACAAAGCTGTGTTTGATGGCACAGCCCAATCTTACCCAAAGCTGTGGTTGATGGTACAGCAGAATCAATGTTCAGGCGTTACGCCATTACAAGCCAGCATAACTTCAGCCGCATGTGTTGTAAGCGCGCTTTGTTTTGCTTTATATGTATATCTGGACACACATTTACATGTATATCTATATAACCAATGTTCGCACGTCCAAGCATCATAAAAAAGCACTGCGTGGGCAGCCTGCTGTGTTGCAAACGCTGTTGCAATATTTGGGCGTCAGGCCCCTGTAACATACAATGTTCAAGGTTCCTGTCACATGTGTATAAACAACTGTTCGAACCTCAATGGTTTACGCCTCCTGTGATATAGGCACCGTTCTTTGCTCCTGATATAGCGAGACGGAATCAGGTGTGTTCCCCGCATTCAAAGTTGGGTCGTTCTTATCCCTGCAAGCCCCCGCGCAAGAACAGGCGGGAACAGGAACACCCCCTATCATGATTAGCACACCACCACCACCACCATCAGATCACTGTTATCACCATACCATACCCATCATGACCTTCGACACTAATCATCACCACCACCACCACCACCACCACCATCATCATCATCATCATCATCATCATCATCATCATCATCATCATCATCATCATCATCATGATCATCATCACCAGCATTACTATCATCACCAACATTATCATCACCAGCATCAGCACCAGCATCAGCATCAGCATCGTCATCGTCATCATCATCGTCATCGCCATCATGATCATGCTCATGACGATCATCATCATCGACATCATCATCTTCATCACAATCACCATCATCATCATCATCATCATCATCATCATCATCAGCATCACCATCGGCATCATCATCACCCCCACCTCCATCATCATCATCATCATCATCAGCATCATCATCATCATCATCACCACCGCCACCATCATCATCACCACCACCATCACCTTCATCATGATCGCCCTCTCCACCATAGCGCACTGGCACGCTCAATCACACACTGATGCACTCACACATTCATATTGGAGTCTCGAGCGGGAGCCTCGTCCACGGTCCCTTGCATATTACGCCAAGTTCGTGCACCTTTTTGCACCCCTTGCTACGCGCCTGAGCCGCACGCGCAACAGATCGCCGAAGCCACGATCTCTCGTACACTACGACGTACACGCGCTCCCTAAGCCACCATCCCTGGTAAATGACGCAAGCTTCGCGTCCCCGAGGCCACAACCCTTCGAAAGCTGCAACGCGTCCGCGCTCCCGAGGCCACAGGCCAAGCTCAATTACATCAGAGTCGCGCTCCCGATGCAACAATCACCAGTACATTGCGACAAGTTCGCGCCCTCGAGGCGACAGTCATTAGTACATTACGACACATTCGCGCTCACGAGGCTACGAATTCACCCCACTTAGGCCGCCTGAAAGCACCCCCCCCTCTCAAGGGCAAGGACATGGTAATGTTTAGCACTGGGACATGTGTTCGGGGGGCGCGGTTCGGCCACCCCGCTGTTTCCATGACATTCTGCGCTGGGTCCGCGGCCGCAATTCCCCGAACGAGGCGAAGGGTGCAAAGAACTTGACGACAGCCCCAAACGCGCGATTTTTCCCAGGATGGTCTCAAGCAGTCCCCAGTCGTTCCTAGAGGGCTTCTAATACACGAAATGAAGGAAACGCTCTGAGATGACAACGCAGTGCTCAACAACAACTCCTACCTCTCAATATGACTTGCGGATTGCCAGATGTCCTCGCACGATGTTTCCAGAGGTCTTCAAGGTGGCGCCAAGACATTCCATTATGATTGTGATGTGTCCTGTTCCGATAGAGAGGGGTCTGGCGGCGGGGGGGGGCACACATGCATACATACATACATACATGCATGCATGCATGCATGCATGCATACACATACATGCATGCATACATACATATATGTACGTACGCACGTAATCTGTATATATGTGTATAAGTGTATACACAATTAAGCGAGCCAGGTGGTTGTCGTATGAGTGTGTTTTCACGAGCGCAGAACTGTAGTGCGAATAATGGAACGCGAGCAATTGTCAACTGCCAACAACGATCCACCAACTCGCAACTTAACTGCAATACGCGGAGACGGGAAACTGCTGTGGAGGTTGGCCATTACTGAGTTTGACGTGTGACGATAGTTGGTGGATTTCGCGCGATTGCCATTGACATTATGTGGATAGACATCCTCCCAACACGCAGTGATTGAAGCATTGGGCTCGCTGACAAGAGGTCGGAGTTAGTGCTTACCAACACGTCACGATCAGGATCCATCCATTCAATGGGTGATTCAAGCATCCCTCCTCTTGAGAGAATCGGGGAACGAATATGTAGAGCTTCCTCCGCATCCTCCCCTCCTTGCGCCGTGTAGAATAACCGCCGATCCACACTCCGAGAGGGAATCCGAGGCCAAGGATATGCGTAACGGTGAAGTGGGCTGCACGAAGAGAGCAGGAACGGGAACAACTTGTCTTACTGCACATTCTCAAATTGCCACGGCCAAACAATCATGCCGAATCGCCCGTGTCCACGCTCGCCCACGGGACTGGCAACCAACAACGAATCTGATTCATCGCATCTGCCTGACCCCCCCCCGCTGCAATGAATGCGGAGAGCCAGAAGTTGCTAGACCTTTGCACGAGGCGCTTGAGAAACGACAGCCTTTCCCACACCACGCTGTCTCCTAAACTGTTACGATGTCTTCCTAGGGCTGGATCGTTGTCAATGCTGAGAGATCCTGCATGTGCATTCGAGACCTGCCAAGTCGGTAAAGATGGCCAAGGCTTACATCGGGCCATTGAAACGAAAACAGAAGACATCATCAATCAGACAACTTGATTGCAATCGGGATACCCAATGAAATTCTCGATCTCTGGAACGTTGATGACGGATAAAGTGTCCTGTCTGGTCGAATACGAAATTCACATGACACACACACACACATAAGTCGACATGTTCATCGACGGAAAGCAACCTAGTCATCGACGGAAAACAATCTAGCAACACACTATGACTTCACAACGCATGCGCGCCGTCACATACCGATGTTGTTCGAACCACATGCGCGCCTAGATCATCAATGAAACAATATCTGATGCACTTCATGAACAGCGGCAGCACTGCTGGTGTCTGCCATGTAACATTTGTTCAAACTTCGACGTATCAATAATCGTTTAAGCCATCATGCGCGACGCCGCTCAACGTATTCAAGCATCCTGAGATGAAACCGCAGAGCGCGCTGGACGATGGGGGAAGGGCAAGCAAGCTGGATTCAAACACATAGCCAACAACTATCATGGATGTGTGGAGTACCGCTTATGATAATCCTACAGTGAAACATTCCATTGGTACCAGACACGCTGGAGCGTGCCGTCTCACACCTGACTCCTCCGCCCACAACCAAAAACCCTGATGACTGTCCACGTGCCGAAATTGCTGCTGCTTGATCGAGACGGCTGGTGGTATCTTGATCATCCCGTTCTGCGTGACTCGGCTAGTCTTGTAGATCTGCGAGCCCGGAAGAGATGCTG
Organism: Prorocentrum cordatum; assembly: GCA_963575745.1. Classification (NCBI taxonomy): domain Eukaryota; class Dinophyceae; order Prorocentrales; family Prorocentraceae; genus Prorocentrum; species Prorocentrum cordatum. The sequence goes on from CAUYUJ010018588.1 coordinate 34,598, forward strand.
GAGGTAGTATTTATTCGCTGGCAGAAAAGCTGACCCACTACAGCTGCCACCTCAATCTCACTTCTCCATGAGCAAGCTTCCATCCGACCACGCCCAGCCTTGTCTGATCTGTAACTTGCGAACGACACTCTAGGTTAAACTTCAGGACATCCACCTGCCAGATTTTCGGTCCCGAGATCTCTCACATCCTCAGTTTCATTGGACCCCTGCCCGACCATGCCGCCCTCTTTCTGCACCTTTCTTCAGCTCCTATCGCCGCTTCCTTCATATGTTCTACTTCCTGCCCCTTCTCCTCCCCTCCAAACCTGCCGCCATCTTCTGATTGTGCTCGTTGCTATCCTCCTTATCATCGTTAGCCTTTCTGCCTCCTTGGCCCCCTCCTCGTTCTAATTATTCTTCCCCGTCTCCTGTGTCGAACCTCCGGTCCCTCAAGTAGGCGTCGAAGCTCTGAAATTTCGGATTCACCTCACCGGGGAGTCGTGGCACACCACTGAATTCAACTCAACCGCGGGCCACGGCGCGGAGGAGACCAGCAGTCGTAAGGGAGGAGAGGGGAGAAGAAGAGAGAGCTGGGAAGGAAGGATGGATGGAGTGAGGGGAGGGACTGGGAGGAGGCCGATAGGTGTGGCAAGGAAATGTCGATGTCCACCCTTTTAATTCAACACTTTACGATTTCCACGCCCAGCCATGATAAGCTAAATCAAACCGAGCACGTGCCATCGACTCCAAGACGAGTCGAGTCTGCCTTAGGCTTGCTCAACCAATGTGGAAACCACTCGTCTTCTTTCTAATATCATGGTGCCAAGGTGTCCGAGTCGAAGAAAAGGAGGAAGAGGAGGAGCAGAAGGAAGAGGAGAAATAAGAGTATGAAAAACATTGAAGGATGGAACTCCGCGGGGCTCCCGCTTGCCTGGGAGGAATAGGCGCGTAGAATTGTTGGCCGTCACCCCTCCCGCTTGTCCCTTCCCCTGGGGTCTAAAATCCCGTTAGAGGGATGGGGGGGATGGGGGCACGAGCTCGTGAACGCACCCCCGGGGCCTCTGGAGCCTCCAAATCCAGCCTCCATCGCCTCCAAGATGCAAAAGATGCTTTCCAACGCTTTCCAACACGGCGCAAGAAGGGCACCAACGCGCCCAGATGGCTTGAAAAGCACTGAATGGGCCTCAGGATAGCCCAAGACGCCGAAAGAGGGCCCAAAAAGGACCCCCAAGAGGGCCTTCAGAGGCACAAATCATGGATGTCGTTTCGGACGTCTGCAAACCCAGAACGGCGCGAGAAGACCCCCTGACTGACCAAAGACGACCCAAGAGGCTCTCAAGAGGCTTGGCGGCGGCCCAAGAGCCCAAACACGGCCCGAGAGGCCCCCAAGACAGGAACAAAAACTTGCCTAAAGCCCCAGGGGGGGATCCCACACGGACCCTGGGAGTTGTCCCGCAAGCGTCCCGACATGATCCCAATAGAACCCCAAGAGGGCTTTAAGAGGCAAACATCACTGATTTTGACAAGGTTTTTGAATGATTTTCGCGTCCTCGCCTTCTCGCACGTCTGCAAGCCCAAACCGGCGCGATACGCCCTCCCAGACTGGCCCAAGACGGCCCAAGAGTTACCCAAGAGGGCCCAGAGACGGCCCAAGATGGCACCAAGACGGCCCAAGAGGCCTCCGATATGGGAAACCAAGAACGTCAACAAGCCCCAAGAAGGGGGAAACCCACGGGGGCCCCAGGAGCCCTCCCCCACAAAATGGCTCGCAAGACCCCCAACATGACACCAAGAGGTCCCCCGAAAGACCGCAAGAAACTCCAAGGAGCCTTCTCAGAAAGCGACATGAGGCCGCCCCCCTGGGCCTCCAAAAGGCTTCCAAGAAGCCCCCCCGACACGGAAGACGAGGACGAATCAGCAACAACAATACGCAGGCCGCAAGACGGCACTCGCAAACAACACGCACGACGTCAGAAGACGCACATGTTCTCTTCCTGGGGTCGGCGAAATGGCATAAGCCTCTTGAACCGTTTCTCTTCTCCCCCTTCTCATTCTTCCCTCGAGGCTCTTCCATCTCCCGTCCCGCGCAGATCGTTCGATGTCGGCCGATTTCGGGCCATTGGCGGCGTTCAACCTTGAACGCGCGCGCCAGGGCCGCCGCCGCGTCGACGCGACGCGAACCCACAGCGCGACAGGATCATACGGATACGCGGTACGGATGCCCGAGTTGAAGCCGCTGGAGCGAAAATGGTCAGCGGTAGTGGTCAGGGATGGGCCTAAGATGCAAGGATGAGAAAGGGTGCCTTTGAAAAGCTACTCATCCTTATGATTCTGCTTGACTGTCCCCCCCCGGCTGGGGAGCTGCGGGCTCGCGAGCGCCGCCCGCGCCGCCTTCAGCTTGTCGTCGTCAGCCGAGCCAGGGGCCGCAGGCGGGGGGGGCGCCGACGTCTGCGGCTTCGAGGAAGACGAGCCTCGCTTGGGCCGCGTGGCTCCCTCATTTGCAGGGTGACTCTTTGAGGGTCACACCAGCATCAAAACCATGACCCCCTCGACCTCGCCTCCTTCCCGACTCATCTCCTCCACTTCCCCTCCGCTCCACTAGGCGCGAATTCAATATTTCGTCTATCTGTATATGTGCGTGTATATATATATATATATATGTATTTCTGGTTGACCACTGACTGCCAAAATAACACACTTCATGTTGGACCACGCTCCCCACTGTAACACTGTGAATGTGTTGAAATTTTCCATAGCGTGCCACAATCATGTGAGACACCTTTTCTGCCCGCGCTGTGTACCACGATTCGAAGACACAATGCAACCCGATTCGGTGAAACAGCTGCAGTATGTCTGTAAGCGCCGAGCTGCACGAAAGTGTACGAATGTGAGACACATGATGAAGCCCGCAATTCTCCGAATGTCGGGGTTAACAAAAAACACAATGGCACAACAAACATCTCGTCTGCGTTGCGTGGCCGAGTTCCTGCTTCAAGACAAGATGCAGACACAACACAGCTGACCCCACACTGGACAACTAACAACTTGCTGTATGAACACACATGCTCGATCCAACGACACAACAACGCATGTAAACCAACACGTACGAATACCTGCTCCGGTATGACGGCCAACACGGAAACACGACTCTTCGCTCTACCAACATATTAACTAAACGTTCCCATGAACACCGCTACCTCTGCCACATAAACTACCATTATTATTGTGATCACCCTGCTGACACCATGCCTGGTTCATTATTCAAACCAGGCCAACAACGCAAGCGTGACCCCGCTAATCGTGCCAATGATGGCAACCTCCCAACGATCCAATGCCGCACCAGGATGTAAGGGCAACTGGCACCTGTGGTTCCCGTACGTACTTGAACTTCCTCCTCGCCGCTTGTTGCGCACATTTCCCCGAACTACATATTAGTTTGAAGTACTGTGATGTTTCCCTTGCTCTTGTCTGTCTGCAAAACCTCTGGAGTTGGACGACGTGATCTTCGACGATCTCACCACTACCTTGCCTGGCGGTGTGCCCGTCGCCACGCTCATGTTGTGAGTGTGCCACCAGCACCGCGCGCTAGCGCGTGGGCCTCGTGTCTGCCTTGCCTCCCGCTCTAGTGGAGCTTGACACTGGTCGTGTGTTGGCTCGATCGAACTGTTATCTCAGTGCCCTGGGTCGCGTGTTTCGCTCATCGCCTCATCCCGACAGCACGTGGTGGTCGCTTCCCTGGTCTCCAGTCTGTCCTTGTCTTTGGAGTGTCCTTCGAATGACTTGCTTCCGCAGACCCTGGTGTCCAGGCCCCTGGGTTCAGCGAGTCCGCCCCTCACATCCTTGGCCGCCGTCGACATCGACCCCCTCGTGCGCAGGCCTGTGCTCCGGCACACACGCGCAAGATCTTCATGATCTGAGCGTGCTCCACCGTCCGCGGCTCCCTGTGCCCCCGTCCGCGCTCTGCCCGCTCACTGCTGTGCCCAATTCGGCCCCGTAGTGCCCCTCGGCTGCCTACGACCGCGGCGTGGATCCGCGCCGATGCGACCACCAAACATCGGAATAACCTCAGCCAGAACTCGCGACTAGTAGCGCGATAAACGTTAGATGGCCGCACGTTTGATCGCGAGCGTATGCCGAGGGCATGGGTAGATAAAATCCGCCGGCCTCCTGGGGCCAACATTCTGCGAGGGCTAGGTGCTCCTGTTCCCTGCGGCAAGCAGATTACCAATGTTAGAATGTTTGGTTTCTGGTTCCGATGTTGTCCTAGTTGAAAAAACGCGCGAGGACTTCGACCCGAATACCGCCCAGTTCCCCTTCCAGAATCACGTCCCCTGAGTTCAAGGAGGGCGATGGAACATTAAAAATACAGCATATTCGCATCCAAGAGGCCACAGTCCACTTAAATGGCGACGTATTCGTGCCCCCGAGGCCACATCCTTTTGTAGTTTACAACGCAGTCGCGCACCCAAAGCCACAATCCCTCGTGATTTGCAACGTGCCCGCACTTCCGAAGCCACAATCCCTTGTAAATTACACGAAGGTCGCGCTCCCGAGGCGACAACCCCTTTGCAAATTACCATACTTCCGTTCTCCCGAAATGTCGCGAGGCCGCAACCCCTTATAATTTACGGCTCGTTCGCGCTCGCGCGGCCACACTCCCTGGCAAATTGCAATGCCCTCGCTCTCCCGAGGCCACAGCGCCTTGCAAATTACGTCGCGCTCGCGCTCCCGAGGCCACGGTCCCAGGTCAGTTACAACGAACTCGCGTTCCCAAAGCCAATCTCGTCCTCCCTCCTCCTCCTCTTCCTCCTCCTCGATCGCACGCATGGGGCTGGCCCTTTTTCAAAGCGGGAGTCTCGCTGGACACCTCGTTGACTTGCGCGGCGATACAGTGGGGGCGCCGCCACAAGAAACCATCGCAAGAAACCGAACCCTGAAAAGCCGCAACGTTTCTTGCCCAGGGCTTGGGCTTCTTAACCGAAGGCGCCACACGGAGAAATCCAGGGGGCCCTGGCCCGAGCAGTTTCTTAGCAGGCCGCGCTCATAGAATACGCCAGCACGGTTTGGGAAGAAATTCGTGGCGATCTGGGGTGTAAGCTCCATGGGATTGCGGCAGCGTTCCCGTGGCCAAAGGAAATCCTCGGGTGCCCCGCGAAAGCCCGTAACATATTTTCTTGTCGCCGCTAACGCCCGACGGCCAGTCCCAAGGTTCCAAGAAACCTAAGGCGCATTGGCGGGCCGCGAAATTTTCCCACACACCCCGTCGCGCCACATCCTGTCTGGGGTTGCGTCGCCACTGAAACCCGGGGGGCCTTGGCCGCATCTGATCTCACAGTGTCGTCGCCGAGCGGCTTGCCGACCGAAGTGCATGATGCCCCGAGAGAGTCGCGCTGCGCGCCCCTCGCGGCGCGCTGTTCGGCCAGGGGCCGCTGCCCAGAAAACCCAAGGGGCGCTGTAGCGGTTGGACCCGCCTGGCCCCCGTCGGACACACAATGGTCGCGCGCCGAAATCTGCGCGCCGACGGCGACTTTTGTCTCCTGAACAATACAGAATCAACGCTGACAATGCAAACTTTATCCAGCAAAGGCGCACGGCGCGTACGCGCGCATACGCGCGCGCGCCCAGGTGCGCGGGGAGTGCTGCATTGCCCACATTAGAAAACACTCACAAGAGCCCATGTTAACTGGCAGCGCAAACCTTAGCAGGCTAGGGCACACGGCGCATACGCGCGGATACGCGCGCGCGCTGTGTGCGCCCAGAGTGCTGTATTGTCCACAACAGATAACGTTCACAAGAGCCCATGTTAACTTCAAAACCCAATCGGTCACCGTTAAGGGTGGACTTCAGTGCCCCGGCCAACATGGCGACCTTATCAGGCCAGGGCACACGGCGAGTACGCGCGCATACGCACGCGTACGCGCGCGCGCCCAATTTCAAAATCCAGTCGGTCACCGTTAAGGGTAGACTCTAGTTTCCAGGCCGACATAGCGACTTTTGTATTCTGGGCAATACACAGCCAATGCTGACAATACAAACCCTATCAGACAAGGGAAGGTTACGCTTTCGATTTGTTCGGTGCGTTTTTGTTTGAGATGCTGACCGTTTACAACAGTTTTGTGAAACATGCAAGCATGAGCAGTCGCGTCGAGAGTGAGTGGGCCATGGCAGATTGACGTATCCCCGTTAGGCGCACGGGGCCCCGTACAATGTCATTGCACGCGCCAATAGTGTAGTTGGGCGGAGCCATAGGGGGGCTCGGCGGAACCACCGGGGGGGCACATTTTCAGGTTCCCCCAGGTCCCTTATATGATTATTATCGCCATCCGGTGTAGGAACCTGAAAATGTCACCGGGGTGTACTATCCGATGCGTTTGGAGCATCTCGGCATTTTCAGGTCGCCCTGACAATTTTCAGGTTGGACCTGAAAATTTCCTCCGGGGACGCTTCATCCATTGTTTTTTCACACGGATGGTACGTTCAGGTCGACCTGGACATTTTCAGGTCTAAATGGCACCTCGCGGTGTAGAAACCTGAGAACGTCACCAGAGTGAATTATTTCATGCACGCGGGGCACCTGGGCGTTTTCGGGTCGACCTGAACGTTGTCAGGTCGGACCTGCAAATCACGCAGCATCCATTGTCTTTTTAGTCAAAGTTTGCTCTGGTCTCTCGGCAGCGGCCAGGACAAGGAGCCCCCCGCGCACCGAAACGAGCAAAGGCTTGAGGCACGACCTGGCCCGACTCGCAACTGACCAAAATATCGTCGTCTTCAGCCGTTGCCGTCGCCGCCAGCGCCGCCGCGGCCGCCGTCGCCGCCAGCGCCGCTGCGGACGCCGCCAGCACGAGCCTCTGCGCTTCCAGGGGGGGCCGTTCACAACGTCAAGGACGGCCCACGAGGCCCCCAAAGTCGCCCCGACGCGGCTGAGAGGGGCCCTGCCAGCGCCACGGTGTCAGCGGCAAGGACAGGCGCGGGGCTCCCCAGTGGCTGGTGGTCCATATAGGGGCTGGCGCGCGCCCACGGCGGTTCCCACCCGGGGGGGGTCGGAGAGACTCAGTGCGGAGGGCCAAAAAAATCGAAAGCGCGATCCTTCCCTTGTCTGATCAGGCCAGGACGCACGCGCGCTCGCCCGCGTGCGCGGGGGGCGCTGTATCGTCGTAAGTATGCAAGAAACTCAAGGAGCCTTTGGCGCCTGGGGGGTTCTTCGGTAGCGGGCCGTTTGATTGCCCGAAGTGCAGCTGCGAAGAAACCCATTGGATCCTGGACACGAGAAATTCTTGGCAACCGCGAGAACCCATCGCGCAACACGCGGCGCGAAGAAACCTAAAGCATCCTGACGAACGACATCCGGTTGTTTGATGCGCGCCCCCACTGTGCCTTTTCGCAGTCCTCGTTACTCGCGAGAAGGATGCAAAACAGTTCCGTTTCGAAATGGGGCTTTCGCATGCTCTCGCCCCAATGGCAGGCCAAAGTAGTAGTGGCTTACGAGGAAGGGGCCAGGGGCGGGAGCGTGCATCGACTACGCGCAAGAGTGACCCTGGGTAAGAGTGACCTATGGTGCGCTGCTTTTTGGGCGCCGCGGGAAGACCGGACGCGAGCGCGCAGGACGCTGCTACCGCATCGCGCTCGGCGATCGGGGGGCCCTAGTGGGCCCGCGCCGAGGGTCACTCTGGCGAAGGGTCACTCTTACGTGTAGTCGAGCGTATTGCAGCATCGTTGATGCGTCGTGAGTCTACTCTGGTCCTGCTCCTCTTCCTCCTCCTCCTCCTCTTCCTCCTCCTCCTCCTCCTCCTCCTCCTCCTCTTCCTCCTCCTCCCCCTAAGTGGCTTGGCCCCCGTGGCGCCCGCCCCCCGCAGCCATCTTGCCTGCGGGCGGGCGCCGCGCCCCCTGGAGCGCAGGCCGCGCTCCCCCGCCTGGCACCGCCGCGAGCGGCGGCAGTCGGCGCAGGCGAAGGCCGCCTTGCGCTTTGCTACCGCTGGCGCGCTCCTGGCACGCCATCACGGAGAGCGCCCTCGTGCCGCTGATGCCGCTATGGCCGCCCCACCGCCGTGGAGGGCCTCCGCTGGCGAACCGCGGCCCTGCGCGGCGACCCGTGCCTGCGGGTTCCGCGCTAACTTCAGAGCGAGGACGACGAGCTACAAGCGCGGCCGTGACAGGCAGGGCCGCCCCCCGAAGGCAGACGACAGCGGGGCCAGCAGCGAGGGTCGCCCCCGTTCGGCCTCTGCCTCGCGTCGCCGCCGTGCCACTTCTGGCACTGGTGCTCCTGCTGGGGCTCCTCCCTCGGCCGCCCCCGCCGCCGGCCCTGCCTTGCAGCGTGCTCGCCGGGGACTGCTCGCCCTGCAGAACCTCCAGTATGCTGCCGATCATCAATTGGTCGTCGCAGCCCGTGAAGACCTGGCGCGCCTGGAGGATGAGGAGCGCAGGGCGCAGCCGCCAGAACTCCTCCTCTGCGCCCTGCAGTCCAAGATGGCTGACGCCAAGGCCGACTTGGGCCAGGCGGAGGAGGCCCTCGGCCTGGTCTCGGCCGAGGTGGAGCGCCTCGCGGCCCTGGCGGAGCAGTGCCGCTCAGAGGTCTAGGTCATTGAGGCAGAGCTGGCTGAGGCGCGCCGTGCTGTCGCTGCCACTGCCGCCCCCGCGGGGGTGGACCTGGCTGGCCTCGCGTCCCAAATGGTTGGCCTCCAGGCGCTTCTCGGCACGGCCCAGACCGGCATCGCCAACGGCAAGGGGGTCCAGCTGCTCGAGGCCATCAACAAGCAGGTGCTGGCCATGGGTGCCGCGTTCCCCATGCAAGTACTCCAGGGCGCCCTGGCGGCGCAGGGCACCGCCGCTGGTGCACCAGCCAGCGCCGCCCCCGCAGCGCTTGGACCCGCAGCCGTGGAGGCAGGTGCTGCAGGTGGTGTCCCGCGTGCTGTGCCGCCCGTCCACGCCGCCGCCGCCTCTGCCCAAGGCTCGCCCAGCGTCGGAGCCGCTTTTCGCCCCCCTGGCAACGCTGCGGCCCGCTCCTGGGAAGACGTCGGGATGGGGGCCCCCGCGTAGACGTGGTAGGCGTGGAGCCGCTCGTCGAGACGCAGTTTTTGTTACCTACAACAACGGCTCATCGTGGGGATCGTGCCGTGAAATTTTGACTGCATGTGATACTGGTATCTTGGCTGTCGCTGCTCAGGAGCGTCACATCGATGGGGATGACGTACTTCGAGCACAGGGATTGGCAGCTAGAGCTGGTTGGCATGCCATTATCTCTCCGTGCCGCCGTCTGGAATCTGGGCGGCAGTCCGCTGGGGTCGGACTCTTCATCAGGCGGCACATCAGCATCACTGCACTTCCTGGGGGTGGTTTCACTGGCGCTTTCGATTTGGTACCGAACTTCTGTGTGGCTTGCCATGCGGACTTCGGGATCAAAGGTGGCTTGATTCTCGTCGCTGCCTACTTTGAGGTCGGGCTCTGGGCGACCACGAACACCAGCAGGCTCTACGACGTCGCGCTGGCGCTTCGTGGGTGGAATCGTCCCTTTGCCCTGGCGGCCGACGTCAACTGCGACCCTTCGGACCTGGACGGCATCGGTTTCCTGAGCTGCATTCCTGCTCGCACGGTTGCTCGTTCGCGCGCTTGCGATCCTGGGGCAGGAACGTGTCGCAGTGCCCAGGGGAACTACTCTAACATTGACTACTGGCTGGTCAGCCTCTCGCTGGCGGGCTCGTTCTCGGCCCCGCGGCCTGTCCCTGGCTGGCCCGCTGCACCGCGCTACCCCATGATGACGTCCCTGGCGGCAAACGCCAAGGCCGCGAAGTTCGCGGTCGTCGCTGGGCCACGCGCTTTCCCTCGCCATGCCCCTCCCGACGACGCTGCGGTGGTGCGCGACACGGGTGATGTGCGCCTCATCGAGTCTGATGTGGAGCTGGGCGGTGATGCCACCCCAGCGGCAGCTCAGTTTCGGTCCGATGGTCTATACACCGCCTTCATGGAGTCGGCGGAGCACGAGCTGATCTACACCTACGGCCTGGAGCAGGACGCCCGCCGTTGCTTGGGTCGAGCTGAGCACGCGGTGCACCGCTGGCGTCAGGCAGGGGGCCCCCCTGCTGGTCCGCACCCCGCGGCACCACCTGATGGGCGTCGAGCTCGCCGGCTGGCCCAAGCTTTCGCTGACTGTCTACGTGCTGCTCAGGTCGGATTTGATGTGTTTGACGATTTGAGCGTCTTGCTTCGCCTGGAGCTGAGCGCGCCTATGCAGATGCTCGCTGCCGTTGTGTGGTTCACCTGCTCAGGTCACTGCTCCCTACTTTACGTGGTCTCCTTGAGGCCGATGACGATGCTTTCGCGCGTTGGCATGACCAACAACTACTCCTACAGGGGATCCTTTCACATCCCCTCCTGCAGGAGGGAGGCTGGTGACGTCGGCGCAGGGCCGCAGGAAACCCTCGAGCCGCTGCCGGCTGCTTCGATGTCCGAGAGCGCTGGTTGGCACCCGAGGTTGCCGACCGTGCCCAGGCGGGCTCCCTCTCCAGAGCGGGGCGAAAGTGGTAGGGGGGCGCCGCCGCCCGTGAGAGGTCGGCGCGGTGGGGGCCCCATATTTCTCCTGCACCCGAGGTTTCTCACATGGGTACCTGTCCTGCGATGGATCTCGCTGATTTACGGCAACTTGCTTGTGATGTGGTTCATGCAATTTCTTCCTGGCTCGCGGACTTCGCCGAGCGTCAGGAGGTCCTTGCTGTGCGGCAGCGGCGCAAAGCGTTCGCAGATACGGCATCTGACTGTGGGGCGGGTCGCATCAAGCCGCCTTTCTCGTTCACGAAACCTCTCGGCAGTTCCCACTCCCAGGTGAGAAGGAACAATGTCGACGCGACTGCGGCTCAGCATGTCGCGGATGATCAGATGGACGGTTGGGCCCGCATTTGGAAGGCATCCCCCGTTTCGAGCTGTCCCGCTCTCGAGCAGGTAGACGGCCTCGGTCGCGACGTGGACCACTGCGAGACTCAGCATCTGGCTGACTTCAAGGGCACCGCCTCCATCTACGCCGACATCCAGAGGCCCCCCGTGGCCGCGCTGCCCATGCCGCAGATTGCCGACCTACGTCATGCGGCGAAGAGCTTTCGCTGGGGCACTGGGCAGGGTGCCGGCAAGCTCGCTCCTCGCTCGGTCTCTTTGCCGAGCGACGCCTCGCTCTCCCTGCTCGTCTACATCATGTGGTTGGCTGAGCATTGGGAGCGGTGGCCCACTCAGATGATGGTCGTTCACATCGTGCTGCTGGCGAAGCCGAAGGGCGGGTGGCGCCCCGTCGCGCACTTGGCGGCGGCCTACCGCATTAGCTTCAGGGCCAACAGCTACGGGACTGGCTCCAGGTCAATGATCGGCCCGACTTCGCCCTGGCAGCGGGCCAGATCACCGTCGATGTGGCGCCTCGTGCTCTCCTGCGCTCCGAGACGGGCCTAGCGAGCGACCTCGGCGTCATCACCGCCATCGTGGACATTGAGAAGTGTTTCGACCGCATCCAGTGGGCCCCACTGGTGGAGGCCGCCAGGCGCCACGACCTCCCTCGGCAGCTGCTAGCGTGTGCCCTTGCTATGTGCAGGGCGCCCAGACGGCTGGCGTGGCTGCAGGCTACATCCCACTCTGTCGCAGTTGAGCAGGGCGTGCTTCCAGGTTGCAAGTTCGCCATGGCTTTGGCCCAGCCCACCATGGTTACGGCGCTCGACGATTACTTGCTGCAAGCCGACGTTATGGCCAAGGCAGTTGCTGGCACTTCGCACACCCTGGACGTTTTCGCTGACGATCTCACGGTGCAGGTTCTGGCCCCTCCTCAGTCTATTGTACGACAGGCAGTGGACACTATCGCCTTATTCTGTGACTCACTGCAGGATTAGGGCCTCCCCGCTGCCGAATTTAAGGCCATGCTCGCGGGGTCCCACGACCACGCCGTCACCCGTGTCGCTCGGAGGCTCCAGAGATTTGGATTCCGTTCTAGGTCTTGGCTTGAGGTTCTTGGGCTGGAAGTTGGAGCGGGCAAGCCTGTGCGGTCGCGTGTCCTCCGCCGCCGTGTGCGAGCTGTCTCCAAGCGAGTGCGTCATTTTCAAAGGCTTTTGGCTTTGGGGTCCAAGTATCGGAAGGTTGCGAGGGCCGCTGCGGGGCCTGCTGTTACTCATGATCTTGGCACGTTGGGAGCCGCCCCCCACGTCGTGAATCGCGCGATGAGATAGGTCAAGTTGGGATGGGGCTCTTTACCTGGTGGCGCTTCTCATTGGATTGCCTCGCGGCTTGCCCCGTCGCCTGACGTGCAACCCTCGAGCGTCTCAATCGTTGGCCCTACTCACACTTGGGCTGTGTTGACGGTATCTGGCGATGCTCCTCATCAAGACATGCAGGTTGTTTGGCAATCGCAATTCCGCAGGATTGCCATGCCAAAGGAGCAGGGTCGTTGGCGTTCGGTCGCTGGCCCAGCCGGCGCTTTCTCGAGATCGCTGCTGCCCCTGGATTGGACATGTTTTTCTGCGTTTCTTGTTCGGACAAGGTTTGGTGAGAAGCTTGATCTGCGCACTGTTGCACCTTCCAGTGTTCGGTGGCCTGCGATTCAGGATTTTGAAGCGGTTGGCTGGTTGCAATGGTCTAAGCGTGCTGATGTCATGCCTGAGGTCCCTGGTCCCAGTCACAAGGGCCCTGCTGGTTGCTGGATAGCTCCTAATCGTGGTCTCCCTCATGCAGGGCAACAGGCAAAGAGATGGCTTCTCGATCCCGTGGCTAAGGCTGCTGTCCGTGCCGCGGCCTTGGGATGTCACTTCTCGCGACAACGGCCATATCAGTGCGCTTATGCGATCTCCCCTTGCTGCCTCGTGTGTGGTATTGAGATCAGGACTTTACATGGTCCGCATTGGCACTGCCCTTGTCTTTGTGAGTCCCACCAGCCCTTTGGGCGTGAGTGGTTTAGCGAGCTCTCTC
>CAUYUJ010018588.1:50000-162500 GCA_963575745.1 Prorocentrum cordatum
CGTGGTTGTTGGCGATCGCACCTACCCTGGCGCAGTCTTTGACGCCCTTCCTGGACCGCGGCAGACCCCAGGCCGAGCCGAGCTTCACGCGATCGTGCAAGCCTTGACCATTGGCATCGCCCCGATACGTACCCACACGGACTACCTTCCCCGCATCGAAGGTCTCCGTCGTGGCCAGCGGTGGTGCACGAACCCTCGGAGGGAGAACGTTGACCTCTGGAAGTTGCTGTGCCACCGCATCGCAGATCATGGAGGTGCGAGCTGGACTGGCGCGACGGCACCAATTATGTATGTTCAGGTACGTGAAGGGCCACCAGAAGACCGACTGCTGGGATAAGCGCTGCAATGAACTTGCCGATCAGGCAGTCAAGCGAGGACAACGGCTACATGACGTTCCACAGGCTGTTGTGGGCAGGCATTCGTTGGCCTTATTGAAGACCAGGCAGGTGGCGACGTGGATTGGCACTGCCTCGAAGCTTCAGTTCACGGGGTTGGTGCAGCCCGATCGAACCGACCCTCCTCGGCGTCGCAACGCGGAGCTGCGCCGCAGCTGTGCCGCTCGTGGTGCTGCTCATCGCGCACCTGCAGCCCCTGGCGCGGCCCGCGCCTGCGGTGGGCCCGCTGCGCGGGAGACGGCGGCGCCCCCGCCGCCGAGGGAGGAGCCTGTGGTGCACCCCCACAAGGTGAGGAGGCGTGGACAAAAGTTCGCTTGTGAGCGCTGCCAGGCTTTCGTCTTGTCCGCAAGGGGTGCGAGGGCCCTCAGGCTCCGCGCGTGTAGAGTAGCCGAAGCGGCGGCCCTCTGGGGCCTTGAGGGTTTTTCGCCTCAGACGAAGGCAGGCCCCTTTGAGGCCGCGCCTCTCGAGGCGGACGATGTCTTGGAGGGTTCTGGGGGTCCGCCGCCATCGGATCATGGGGTCCTTGGGCGGCAGCTGGCTTTCAAGAGGGTGAGGTTTCAGACGGATGAGGAGAGGATGGATGATCAGTTGGAGGAGGCCTGCAGTAGGTTAAGCAGGCGCGCTCGGAGCCGTCGGACCCTCCTCCCACCCCTCCTCCCCCGTCCGCCGCCCCTGGAGCCAGTCTGGAGAAGGACAGTCGTGAAGGGGTCGCCCTGGAGGGCCCGCGCCCGAAGGCGCCGCGTTTGGACTCGGGCCCCCAGGTTTCGGCTGGTGAGCCTCCTGCTCCCAGTCGGGTGGGGGGGGCCTCCGCCCCTCAAGCGCTCCAGGACCGCTGGCGGGCCTGCGGAGCGCGTCTCCTGGGTTGCTCGGGATGCTTCGCCCCCCGACCGTCCCCTCCCCGCTCAAGGCCCCGTAGGGCCTGCCAGTGCTCGAGGGCACTGTATCGTCCTTGCTGGGGCTACCCTTGCATTCTGTCGGCGGTGCGGCGCTCGGGCCCAGCCGTCGGCCCCGCGCTCGCGGTTCTGGGGCCGTTGCTCGGGTATTGCATCCAGTAAGGACACTACCTATTTGAAAGCCCTCGAGCAGGGCAAATATCCTCTTTCTGGGGAGTGGAAGGGACACCCCCCGTCCACTCCTCGCCCCGGATGACGCCACTTTCTGGCTTCGTCTTCGGTGATCCGCTTGCGTTTCATCCTGTCTCTCGTCCAGCTGCGCTCGCTCTTCTTTTCCATCCGTCTTTGCCGTGCCTAGTCCTGTCTCGGCGCGCTCGGATCTCCTCGAGTTGGCGTGCCCTTCTCCTCCTCCTCCCCGCTCTTTCTGCTGCTGCATTTTCCCTCGCCCCTCACCGTTCCTCCTCCTCTCGCTCCTCCTGCTCCTGCTCCTGCGCCTCCTCCTCCTCCTCCTCCTCCTCCTCCTCCTCCACCTCCACCTCCACCTCCACCTCCTCCTCCTCCTCCTCCTCCTCCTCCTCCTCCTCCTCATCCTCCTCCGTCCAGCTGGTGGGGGAAACGCCTGCAGATGAGGAAGCGGCCGGCGCGGCGGCGCCACTTTGGGATGAGCCGCCGCCCTTCGCCACGGGCTCCTCGGGCGCCGCAGGCACCGGCACCTTTGTGAGCACCTCCGCCCGGTCGCGCCGCTAGGGGGGCGGTGTTGATGGGGAAGGATAACAACGGGGCTTTGGAGGAAACGCAGCGAACAGCGGCAACCTGCGGAGAACGAGGTAGTGCATATAACGGCACCCAGAAGAGAACAAGATCGCAGTTGGAATCGGAGCCAGAAACCGAGCCTGAGGCACAGTGCGAGTCAGACGAGGATAAGCAAAGGCGGGAGTAAGGGCATCAGTGGAGGCTGGCCCCATGCGAGGCTGACTCACAAAAGCAGCGCAACGAAGCAGAGTCCTCGCACAGGGCGCCATCCCTGCATGGGGGAGCGGTTTGCCGAATGGGACCTCGAGCCATGCCGTCAGGAACCAGCCTGACCCCCCATCTCAGAAGGTCATGCATCATGAGGCACGTGAGCCAGCGCAAGGAAGGCTCACGAACAAGGCGTGGGCTCTGGGAAGGACAGGCAGGGGCCGTGTGGCCAACTGTGCGGTGGGGGACATCGCCCGCACCTCCAGAAGAGAACAGGGTCGGGCTGCGCAAGGAATGGGGTAATGACAGACGGGCACCTGGCATGCGGGGGACGCGGGGATGTGAACAAACAAGGAATAATGGAAATAAGTGGGATTACGGGCTACGCCGACAGAATGCTGAAGACAACTGATGGTTGTGGACATGGAGAGAACAAGCAAAGTGGAGGGGGCGACAGAAAAGGGCGGCTCCTCAATCGGCGAGGGCATGCCGCCCGTACCCCGCCGCCGCCACCACCTCCTCCTTTTCCTCATTTTCGTCTCCTCCTCCGCCTCCTCCTCCTCTTCTCCCTTATCTCCTCCTCTTCTTCCGCCACCGCCCTGGCGACCTGGGCAGCGATGCTGGCCTCCTTGTTCACCAAGTGGAGCTGCGCGGGCCGCTCTCTCTCTCTCTCTCTTTCCCTATCTGTGTTTTCTGTATGTTGATTTTTTCGTTTGCACGAGCGCGCGCGCAGACGCACACGCGCCCGCCCGCACACACGTACCCACGTAGCACACGCCCCCCCCTCCCCCTCCCCCTCCCCCCCCCCACACACAGACACACACACAGACACACACAGACACGCACACGCACAGACACACACACAGACACACACACACACACACATACACAGACACACACACGCACACAGGCACACACGCAGGCACACACATAGGTACACACAGACACACACAGACACACACAGACTACGAACACACACAGACACAAATGCGCACACAGACACACACAGACACACACACAGACACACACAGACACCCAAAGACACACACAGACACACACAGACACACACAGACACACACACACAGACACACACACAGACACACACACAAGCACACACACAGACGCACTCGCAGACACACACACAAACACACACAGACACACACACAGACACACACAGACACACACACACACAGACACACACACAGCCACACAAACACACAAACACACACACACACACCTTCACACACGCACTTTCAACTTCCAGGCCGGGAGATCTCATTGCCCCGGCCACGATATCCAAAAACCTCCGAACCAAATTTTTTTTGTTGATATAAAATTGTGTCACCGGGTCAACTGACCCACACCACCGTGTCACCGGGTCACCGGGTCAACTGACCCACGCCGCCGGGTCACCGGGTCAAACTGACCAACATCACGGGGTCACCTGGTCAACTGACCCACGCCGCCGGGTCACTGGGTCACCGGGTCAACGGACCCACACCGCCAAACCACCGGGTCACCAAATCGCTGGGTCAACTGACCCACGCCGCCGGGTAATTAACTGGGTCACCGGGTCAACTGACCCACACCACCGGGTCACTGGGTCACCGGGTGACCGGGTCAACTGACCCACGCCGCCAGGTCACCAGGTCAACGGGTCAGCTGACCAACATCACCAGGTCAACCGGGTCATTTGACCCACGCCGCCGGGTCACTGGGTCACCGACTCAACTGACCCACACAACCAAGTCACCGGGTCACCAAGTCACCGGGTCAACTGTCACCAAAACACTGGGTCACCGGGTCACTAGACCACCAAGTCACCGGGTCACCGGGTCACGGGAGCACCAGGTCACCAGGTCACCGCGCCAAGTCACCGGGTGGGTCACCGGGTCACTGGGTCACCGGGTCACGGGGTCACAGGGTCACCGGGTCACTCGGTGACCAGATCACCGGGTCACAGGGTTTCCGGGTCACTGGGTCACCTGACCCACGCTAATTACAGGGTGACCGGGTCCCCGGGTCATCTGACCCACACCGCCAGGTCACCAGGTCAACGGGTCACCGGGTCAGGGGGTCACTGGGTCACCAAATCACCGGATCACCAGGTCACCGGGTCACGATATCAGTGGGTCACCGGGTCACCACCAGGTCAGTTGGTCAGCGGGTCAGCAAGTCACCTGGTCACGGGGTCACCGGGTCACCGTGTCACCAGGTCACCGGGTCACCGGGTCACCAGGTCACTTGGTCACAAATCACAGGTCACCAAATCACCGGGTCACCAAAACACTGGGTCACCGGGTCACGGGAACACCGGGTCACCGAATCACCACGCCGGGACACCGGGTCACCGAGTCATCAAGTCACTGGGTCACAGTGTCACAATGTCACGGGATCACCGGGTCACCGGGTGGCGGGATCACCGGGTCACCGGGTCACCGTGATCACCGGGTCACGGGGTCACTGGGTCACGGGGAACTGACCCACATCACCAGGTCACCTGTTCACTGGGTCAACTGACCCACACGGGTCACTGGGTCACCGGGTCGCTGGGTCAACTGACCCACGCCGCTGGGTCATCGGGTCACCGGGTCACCAGGTCACTGGGTCACCATGCAGGTCACTCGGTCACCGGTCACCGGGTCGGTCACCAGGACACCGGGTCACAGGGTCACTGGATCACCAGGTCACCAAGTCACCGGGTCACCAAATCACCGGGTCACTGGGTCACCAAGTCACGGGGTCACCACACCGGGTCACTGGGTCACTGGGTCACCGGGTCATGGCCATGGTCACCGGGTCACCGGGTTACGGGGTCACGGGGTCACCGGGTCACCGGGTCACCGGGTCACCGGGTCACTGGTCATTGGGTCACCGGGTCACCAAGTCACCAGGTCAGCGGGTCAGCGGGTCAGCGGATCACCGGGTCACATGATCACTGGGTCACCGGGTCACTAGGTCACCAGGTCACTGGGTCACTGGCACACCGTGATTACTGGGTCACCAAGTCAACGGGTCACCGGGTCACCAGGTCACCGGATCACGGGGTCACCGGGTCCCGGGTCACCAAATCACCGGGTCTCGGGATCACTGGGTCACGGTTTCAGCGGATCACCGGGTCACCGCGTCTGGTCACCGGGTCACCAAGTCACTGGGTCACTGGGTCACTGGGTCACCGGGTCACTGGGTTACCTGATTACTGGGTCAATGGATCACCGGGTCACCGGGACATTGGGTCACTGGGTCACCTGGTCACCGCGAGGTCACCGGGTCACCGCGGGTCACCAGGTCACCGGGTTAATTGACTCACGCCGCCGGGTCACTAGGTCACCGGGTCAACTAACCCACATCACCGGGTCACCGGGTCACCGGGTCAACTGACCCACACCGGGTCACCGGGTCACTCGGTCACTGCATGGGTCACTGATCGAATCACCAGGTCACCGGGTCACCGCGCCGGGTCACCGGGTCGCCGGGTCACCGGGTCACCGTGTCACTGGGTTACGGGGTTTCAGAATCACCGGGTCACCAGGTCACTGAGTCATCGGATCACCGGGTCACCGGGTCACCGGGTCAGCAGGTCACCAGGTCACCGGGTCACCAGGTCACCGGGTCACCGGGTCACCCGGTCACCGCATCACCGACCTAATTCAACAAAAACCTCTAGTTCACATGCACTCCGATATCCACACCTCAAATTAAGTCCCAACCCCCATATTCGACCGGGGAGAGACGATGGGGGCGAATACAGCGAATACAATATGCGAGGCGCGCGCGCGCGTACGCGCACGCGATGCATCCTGTATGGGTTTTATACAATGAGAGGCCATTTTAGATTGAAAATCCTAGGGTCAAAACCCAATGTAAAATTTCATTCTCTGGGCACAAGAGGCGGCCATCCGGCCCAACGGGCCAGAGGCGTGCTAAGATCTCCGGTAACTGCTAAATAATACTTCTACTTCGCGCGCGCGGGGCGGCCCCTGGGGGTCCCCGGACGAAAAGTACCCCGGGCGATCCCCGGCAGACTCGGGTCAGAGATGGTTTTCCTCCTGGGCGCCGCCCCCGTGGCCCTCCAGAGAGCCCCAAGAAGGGCCACGAGGCCGCCAAGAGCCCTCCAAGATGGTTCAAGAGTGCTCCGAGATGCCACACGATCGTTCCAAGACGCCCAAGATGGCCCCCAGACGCCCCAAGAGGCCTCCAAGAGCACTCCCCAGAGGGCCCCAAGAGGCAAAATTCATTACTTTTCCTTAGGTTTTGGGCAGATTTTGGCGTGTCCATCTTTTCGGCTTCCCGACGCCCCAAGACGGCCCAAGAGGCCCCCAAGATCGCCCCAAGAGGGCCCAAGAAACTCCCAAGAAGGCACCAAGATGGCCCAAGAGGGCTCCAAGACGGCCCCAGAGGCATCCAAGACGGCCCAAGAGGGGCCCAAGAGGGCCCCAAGCGATGCCCCAAAGGGGAAACACAAAACAAAACTTCGAGCCCTCGGCCTTAAGAAGCCCCCAGGAGGCTTCAAGAGGCCCCTGAGAGGCCCCAAAAGCCCCCAAGAGGCCCTCAGGAGGCCCCCAAGCAACGCTGAAGAGGCCCCCCAGCGGCCCCAAGAGGCTCAGTCATACGAAATGGGCCGGCGGAATGAGCGAAGCGATTCAATAAACGTGCAGTTACAAAACCAATGCAATATGCGAGGCGCGCGCGCGCGCGCTGGTGACCCGCGCGGGAGGTGGGTCACCCGCGCGCGCGCGCGTACACGCACGCGATGCGTCCTGCATTGGTTTTATACAATCGGAGGCCATGTGAACCCAATGTAACATTCATCCTCTGGGCCCAAGAGGCGGCCATATAAACGTGAATATACAAGAGGCGGCCATATCCGCCGACCCTGTCGGCGTGTGTGAGGGGCTTTTCCGTTCGAGCCGTCATCTCCGTCATTCTTTGTACTCGTCGTCTCTGTCCTTCCCTTTCCCTGGGAGACCTCTTCCCCTGGGCTCCAGCCAAGCCGACCCTGAGCAACCTCGTAATTGAGTCGAAGGGAAGCCCCTTCCCTTTGATCCCTCCCCCGCCGGGAGAGGGGGGGGGGTAGCGACCCCCCCCCCGGGTCAGATACGACGCCCCCCCCTGGGACTCCTCTTCCCCTGGGCTCCAGCCAAGCCGACCTTGAGCAACCCCTGGGCTCCAGCCAAGCCGACCTTGAGCAACCTCGTAATTGAGTCGAAGGGAAGCCCCTTCCCTTTGATCCCTCCCCCGCCGGGAGGGGGGGGGGGTGTCGACCCCCCCCCCGGGTCAGATACGACGCCCCCCCCTGGGACTCCTCTTCCCCTGGGCTCCAGCCAAGCCGACCTTGAGCAACCTCGTAATTGAGTCGAAGGGAAGCCCCTTCCCTTTGATCCCTCCCCCGCCGGGAGGGGGGGGGGGTGTCGACCCCCCCCCCGGGTCAGATACGACGCCCCCCCCTGGGACTCCTCTTCCCCTGGGCTCCAGCCAAGCCGACCTTGAGCAACCTCGTAATTGAGTCGAAGGGAAGCCCCTTCCCTTTGATCCCTCCCCCGCCGGGAGGGGGGGGGGGGTGTCGACCCCCCCCCCGGGTCAGATACGACGCCCCCCCCTGGGACTCCTCTTCCCCTGGGCTCCAGCCAAGCCGACCTTGAGCAACCTCGTAATTGAGTCGAAGGGAAGCCCCTCCCTTGAGTCCCGCCGGGCCTCGGGTCAGATCCCCTGGGGGGCCAGCCAAGCCGACCCCTCGGAGTCGAAGGGAAGCCCCTTCCCTTTGATCCCCGCCGGGAGGGGGGGGGGGGGTGTCGACCCCCCCCCGGGTCAGATACGACGCCCCCCCTGGGACTCCTCTTCCCCTGGGCTCCAGCCAAGCCGACCTTGAGCAACCTCGTAATTGAGTCGAAGGGAAGCCCCTTCCCTTTGATCCCTCCCCCGCCGGGAGGGGGGGGGGGGTGTCGACCCCCCCCCCGGGTCAGATACGACGCCCCCCCCTGGGACTCCTCTTCCCCTGGGCTCCAGCCAAGCCGACCTTGAGCAACCTCGTAATTGAGTCGAAGGGAAGCCCCTTCCCTTTGATCCCTCCCCCGCCGGGAGGGGGGGGGGGGTAGCGACCCCCCCCCGGGTCAGATACGACGCCCCCCCCTGGGACTCCTCTTCCCCTGGGCTCCAGCCAAGCCGACCTTGAGCAACCTCGTAATCTCTTGCTGCGCATTGCGAACAGGGTCGGCGGCACCGGCCGTCAGGCCTTCGCAATAAAGATGGCTCGAGAGGGCTCTGAGGAGAGAGCGCTTCACGCGTCATGGCCAAGTCGAGTTCGCGGAAAAACGCGCCACGCGTTGCATCATCTGGACACCAGAAAGGAATAATTTCACGCGCTGCGGCCTCAGGGCAGCTCATGACGATCTTTCCAGCGCTTCGCCCCTGTTACTTTTTCCAGCAGGGGCCTCCACTCTTTCAGGCGAGCCCCGCAAAATCCGACGGGGGGCCAACGCATTAAAGACCATTGGGGCGCCCGCCGGAAAAACAAAGATCGCGCACCGCTGATTCCGTCGATGGCCGAAGGCCATCGTCGGAAAAAACTGCCCGAGTGCATTGCGCGATGACATGCGACCAAGTAGGACGCACGGCGAGGCATTGCGTTGGAAATAGTAGACGTTGGAAAAACTGTTTGGTTGGCATGGGTATTTCGCAGTAGGGGCGGGGCCAGCGTTGAAAATAGGCAAAAGCTGAAAAGAGTAGAAGGGCCGGCCCCAGACACTCTTTCCAGCTTCCCTGTAGCCCAGGGGCCCAGGGGAGAGCAGTGCATGTACCCAGGGGCGCCGATGGCCCATGCCTTCGGCGAGGCTCCCGTGCGAATGCGTGTAATGTCCGCTCCTGGGCTATTCGCTCCTATCTTAGGCACCGTAAGGGTATAAACTTTCCAGCCGCCCAGGGGCATGCGCCCCGACGGCGGAAAAGTTGATTTTATACCGTTCTTCGCCCCCTAACTATCGTCGCCTCCGACTCACCTTCATCTTCGTCGCCTACTTGTAATGCCTATCGTCGCCTCCATGCCTTCAGCGAGGCTCCCTGGGTCATTTAATCCGCTCCATCGTCGCCTCCGACTCACCCCGATCGTCGACACCCCCGACCTCCCCTCCTCCCCGTCGGCGCCCAATTGGCCGAGGTGGGGCAAGAGGGCGGCCGGCCCCGGGTGAGCGCGGCGAGCACGGGCCGGAAAGGCCTGCGTGCCGTTCACGATGCGGAGCTGCGCCAACGGCGTGGAGGCCGGGCCCTGCACCGGCTGCGCGCCTGCCGGGATTGAGGGGGAGGGCGCTCTCCTCCTCCTCCTCCTCCTCCTCCTCCTCCTCCTCATACTCTGGCACCCTCTTCTTCTTCTTCTTCTTCTTTGCTTTTTCCTCCTCCTCCTCCTCCTCCTCCAGCACCTTCAGCTTTTCCTCCTCCCACTCCTCCTCCTCCTCCTCCTCCTCCTCCTCCTCCTCCTCCTCCTCCTCCTCCTCCTCCTTCTCCTCCTCCTCCTGCTCCTCTCCCGTCGCCCCCCACGAGGGAGGAGCGGCAGGCGAATGAGAGGGAGCTGGTCGTCGTAACCACTGCCTCCTCAGATGGCGCTGACATGCGCTGACTGCTGGAAGAAAGGGGGAGGGGGAAACGATACCGAGGAGGAGGCGGCGGGGCTACGTCCGAAGGTGGTGAGGAGACTTCGACGACGGGAAATCTGGGGCAACGACACAAGACGCGGCCTCGTGCGACCTTGGAAAGGATATCGAAAACGGATGATGATGCTGCTGATGATGATGATGGTGATGATGATGCTGATGATGATTATGCTGATGTTGATGATGACGATGATGATGACGCAAATGATGAAGATGCAACTGATGATGCTGGATACTGATGCTGATGCTGATGCTGATGATGCTGATGCTGATGCTGCTGCTGATGGTGAGGATGAGGAGGAGGATGAGATGGGGACGAGGAGGAGGAGGAGGAGGAGGAGGAGGAGGAGGAGGAGGAACGGATAATGGGAAGAAAGTGATGCGGGCAGGGAGGATGGGGAGATGGAGGGATGGGGGGGACGCAGATTGGAAGAAAAGGGGAGGCGAGTTTCCTCTTCCATTGTCCCTCTTCCCCTTCGGGGGGGGGGTGCCCCTCCCCCTCCCCCGTCCCCCTGGGTCTGGACGGGGGGCCTTTCGCGAGGGGGTGGAGCGTCCAAGATGGCCTCGGCGAGGAAACCACGATCACGGATTGTCCTAAGGTTTTGGTCACATGTTGTCCTGCTGGGTGGCGGTGCTAACTGATGAGGTCGCCTCCTTGGATCGATCTTCTCCAAGATGGCCCCCGAGGCCCCCAAGAGTGCTCCAAGAGGCGCCCAGGAGGCCCCAAGAGGCCCCCGAGATGCCCCCCAAAAGCCCCAACAGAACGCGAGAAGCCCCGAGATCAATGATTTTACATGTTGTTGGACACGTTTTGGCATCCGGGGGGGAGAGTGCGCCGTTCGCGCGAAATCCGCGGCCGTTCGAGCGAAATCGTTTCGGCGCGTGCGCGCGAAAAAGGATGAAGGGATGAAGCGCTGTGGATTCCTCACTGATCCTCATCCTGACCTCCTCTTTTCTGATATCCCCCTCGTCCTCCCTTTCCTCCTCCTCCTCCTCCTCCTCCTCCTCTTCCTCCTCCTCCACCTCCTCCACCTCCTCCTCCTCCTCCGCCTCCGCCGCCTCCTCCTCCTCCTCCTCCTCCTCGGCCTCCGCCTCCGCCTCCGCTTCCGCCTCCTCCTCCTCCTCCTCCTCCTCCTCCTCCTCCTCCTCCTCCTTCGTCTCCTCCTTCGCCTCCTCCTCCTCCTCCTCGAGCGCCCAGCGTGGGGCACGGGAGCCGCGGCTCCGCTACTCCCTCGCCCCGCGACTAGCAGGAACCGTGATTCCTGCGCAGCCCAAGCAAGACAAAATGTCCACGCCCATGGGCCCAGCAACTGGCGGGGACCGGGATTTCCACACGTTCCGGACAGGAATATCAAAAATCCCGAGCCGCCGCCCCCCCGAGCGGCGACCGCCCGGATGGCGGGAACCGGGATTTTGGAGAGATCGAGCCTGCATGGATAAGCCCGAAATCCCGGTTCCCGGCTCCGTCGGGCGCCCTGACGGCGAGCCCCTGCCCCCGCGACGGGATTTTGGAGAGAAAGCCCGAAATCCGGGTTCCCGGCTCCGTCGGGCGCCCCGCGGGCCCCTATGCCCCCGCGAGCGGCGACCGCCGGAATGGCGGGAACCGGGATCGAGCCTGGAAAAGTCCGAAATCCCGGTTCCCAGCTCTGGCGGGCGCCCAGCCCGGGTGACCCTCTGTGCATTTCTGTGTCTCTGTGTTCCTCTGTGTCTCTCTGTCCCTGTGTTTCTCTGTGTCCCTCTGCGTCTTTCTGAGTCCCTCAGTGTCCCTCTGTGTCCCTCTGTGTGCCTCTGTGTCCCTCTGTGTGCCTCTGTGTCTCTCTGTGTTTCTCTGTGTCTCTCTTTGTCCCTCTGTGAGTCTCTGTGTCCCTCTGTCTCTCTGAGTCCCTCTGTGTCCCTCTGTGTCCCGCTGTGTTCCTCTGTGTCCCTCTGTCCCTCTGTGTAGATCTGTGTCTCTGTGTCTCTCTGTGTCTCTCTGTGTCTCTCTGTGTCCCTCTGTGTCCCTTTGTGTCCCTCCGTGTCTCTCTGTGTCCCTCTGTATTTCCGTGTCTCTCTGTGTCCATCTGTGTTTCTCTGTGTCCCTGTGTGTGTTCTCTGTGTCCCTTTGTGTTTCTCTGTCTCTCTGTCTCTGTCTGAGTCCCTCTGTGTCTCTCTGTGTCTCTCTGTATCGCTCTCTGTCTCTCTGTGTCTCTCTGTGTCCCTCTGTATTTCTCAGTGTCTCTCTGTGTCTCTTTGTGAGTCTGTGGGTCTCTCTGTGTCTCTTTGTGTCTCTCTGTGTCACTTTGTGTCCCTCATCACCCGGGTGACTCCAACCTAAGACCCATGGAGGCCCAACCGGAAAGAAAAAAAAAATGGGGCGCGCCGAAGAACCCAGGGGGTCCGGTTTCCGCGGAGGAAAGAAAAAAACCCTGGCGATGGGGTTCGAGCACGGGGGTTACCCCCCCCTCAAATTCCGGAAGAGGAATGAACTCCCAGCCGCGGGGGTGCCCGCGCGAGGGGTCCCACCCCCCCAAGCGCAACCAGAGGAAGAAAAGCGTGAGAGCCGAGACTGTAAGTGCAATGCAACAACACCTTAATCGCGGTTGCACTAGGGATTTGTAGTAGTACGGGAACAACTGAATTACAGCCGGTGAGGTTTGGGTTCGGGTTCGGGCTTATAGATTGGGAACCCAGTATATTGGAAACGCAATATATTGGAAACTCAATATATTGGAAACCCACTATATTGGAAACCCTATATATTCGAAACCCAATATATTAGAAACCCGATATATTGGAAACCCAAAATATTGGGAACCCATTATATTAGGAACCCAATACATTGGAAACCCAATCTATCGGAAACCTAATACATTGGAAACCCAATACATTTGAAACCCATTATATTGGAAACCCAGTATATTGGAAACCCAATATATTGGAAACCTAGTATATTGGAAACCCAATATATTGGGGTTCAGGGGTTCCAACGGCAACGCGCGCGGGGAAGAAGGAAAGAAATCCATGCGCCGCCAGGGGTCCCGGGTTTAAACGGGTCGCCGCGAAGGTTGACCACCCTCGGAAAGAAGAAAAGAAATCCGGCCGGGGGGTTGGGGGGTTGAGGGATGAGTCACGGGGGCGATTGTCCCTCTGTGTCCGTCTGTGTCCCTCTGTGTCCCTCTGTGTCTCTCTGTGTCTCTCTGTGTCTCTCTGGGTCTAAATGTGTCTCTCTGTGTCTCGCCCTGTCCCTCTGAGTCCCTCTGTGTCTCTCAGTGTCTCGCTGTGTCTCTCTGAATATCTCAGTGTCTCTCTGTGTCTCTCTGTGTCCCTCTGTGTCTCTCTGTGTCTCTCTGTGTCCCTCTGTGTCTCTCTGTGTCTCTCTGTGTCTCTCTGTGTCCCTTTGTGTCCCTCTGTGTCACTCTGTGTCTCTCTGTGTCTCTCTGTGTCTCTCTATGTCTCTCTGTGTCTCTCTGTGTCTCTCTGTGTCTACCGGTGTCTCTCTGTGTCATTCTGTCTATCTGTGTCTTATGTGTCTATATGTGTCTATATGTGTCTATATGTGTCTATATGTGTCCCTCAGTGTCTCTCAGTGTCTCTCTGTGTCTCTCTGTCTCGCTGTGTCCCTCTGTGTCCCTCTGTGTCTCTCTCTGTCTCTCTGTGTCTCTCTGGGTCTAATTGTGTCTCTCTCTGTGTCTCTGTGTGTCCCTCTGCGTCCCTCAGAGTCCCTCTGTGTCCCTCTGTGTCTCTCTGTGTCTCTCAGTGTCTATCTGAGTCCCTCTGTGTCCCTCTGTGTCTCTCTGTGTCTCGCTGTGTCTGTATGTGTCTCTCTGTGCCTGTTTGTGTCTCTCTGTGACTGTCTGTGTTTATATGTGTTCATATGTGTCTATATTTGTCTGTCTGTGTCTATAAGTGTCTATCTGAGTCTCTGTCTGTGTCTCTCTCTGTGTCTCTCTGTGTCTTTCTGTGTCTATATGTGTCTATGTGTCTCTCTGTGTTTCTCTGTGTCTATATGTGTCTTTCTGTCTATATGTGTATCTCTGTGTTTCTCTGTGTCTATATGTGTCTTTCTGTATATATGTGTCGCTTTGTGTCTCGCTGTGTCTATGTGTGTCTCTCTGTGTCTATCTACGTAGCGTTCGCTGGTTGCGTTTTCGCTTGAACGAACCAGCTTGTCGCTTGGAAAAGCATCTTTTCACTTTAACGATCTGCCCTAATCCGGGGGAGGGGGCTCATTGACTATGGCCCCTCTTTTGATCGATCTCCTCCTGGATGGCCCCAAGATGGCCCCCGAGGCTCCCAAGGGTGCCCCCTGGAGGGTCCCACTGGATGTCGTCGATCCTTGCTTTGTACAGCTGCTGTCCCGCGTCGGGGTCTGAGGGCTCTGGCCATTGGCGCGGCTCTGGCCGTTGGCGCTGCCGCGTGTTCTGGCCGCAGGTCTCCAGCGAACCGGCCCCGCTGTCCTGGCCAGAGGGCTCGCAATCTGCTCGCGACAGGTCCGGTTGCACGCCTGGCGGGGCCCTGCGGGGAGGGGCCGCATTGTTGGTCGCCGGGCAGGGGCCGGATCGCCTCCGGCAGCCCGGGCGGACGCTGCCCTGTGGCGTGCGGGGAGAGGCCTCTTTCGCTGGCATTCGCCGTCGGGCCTGTGCCCGCCGTCGCTCACGGGCGCGCCCACTTTGGTCAACGCGGGGCCCCCGCCGGTCTCGGGGGCGCCGCTGGTCGTGCCAGGAGCGCGCACGTACGGCGACGCCGTTTCCTTTGCCGAGCACAAACTTCTTCGTCAGTCGTGCCATGGGCGTCTGGAGGGAGCGCCAGAGGTTCGCCGCCCGTTAGAGTGGGTTCACTGCCAGGGGAGGGGGGGCGAATAGGCGCGAAGGGTTTCTCCCGACGAGCCGGCGGATGGCTCCGATGTCCTCCGTCTGAACGGCTGGTCCGTGGTCCCCCTGTTGGGTCTGTGGCGTTCCCAGAGGACTGCTGACGGCCTGCTTATTTTGTGGAGGAGGTGGGGGTGGCACGCTGTGTCTGGCGAGCCCCTGCTGGTCCAAGATCTCGCTTAGCGGACTGTTGCGGCTGTTGTCCGCGCTATCGGGGGCCAACCCCTGTCCACCCGGTTCTGCTCCAGGGACCCGGGTGTCGGCTTGTGCCTCTTCCGCACCTTCAAAGGCCTCCGCCGCTTCGGGCCCCCGATACTCCGCGGCCTCCGCCGCTTCCGCCCATTCCGCCGCGGCCTCCCTTTTCTTTTCCCTGCCATGCCGCTGCTGCTGGGGGAGCAAGGGCACCTCCTTGTGACCTTCGGAGGGAGTGTCTTGAGGTGTCGTGGGGCCCTCGTCACCAGGGGTGCCGCTGACGGCCGTCTGAGCTGTTGTGAGTCTCTGTTCGCCAGGGTTGCCGCTGGCTGCCGCATGAGTGCTCGAAGACTCTTCGCCTGTGTCTTCTTGCCCAGTCTGCTGAGCTGTTGTGGGTCTCTGTTCGCCAGGGTTGCCGCTGGCTGCCGCAAGAGTGCTTGAAGACTCTTCGCCTGCGTCTTCTTGCCCAGTCTGTTGGCCGTCAGGGGTGCCCGGAAGGGCGTCAGGGAACGGGGGTACCTCCTTCCGACCCGCTCCGTTCCCTTCCCCTGTGTTCTGCTGCTGCTGCTGCAGCACCTGTAGCTGCTGCTGCGGCTGTGGTTGGGGGTGCTGCCGATGTTGCTGCCGCTGCTGCTGCTGCCGCGGCTGTTGCTGCTGCTGCTGATGCCCTGCTGCTGCGGCTGCTGCTGTTGTTGCTGTTGCGGCTGCAGTTGCAGCAGCTGCGGCTGATGCTGCAGGTACTGCTGCTGCTGCGGCTGCTGCCGCTGCCGCTGCTGCTGCGGCTGTTGTTGCTGCTGCTGTCGCTGCTGCCGCTGCTGCTGCTGCTCCTGCAGCTGCAACTCCTGCTGCTGCTGCGCGGCTGCCGCGGCCGCCGCCGCCGCGCCAGCGGCTGCGGCGGCCGCGGCGGCCGCGGCGGCGCCAGCTGCGGCGGGCCTATGGGCGGCCGCGCGGGCCACGGCGGCCGCGGAGCCGGCCGCGTGGCCCGCGGCCGCCGCGGCGGCCGCCTCCGCCACGGCGGCGGCGGCGGCGGCGGCGGCGGCAGCCGCGGCGCCGGCGGCCATAGGGGCGGCGGCGGCGGCGCCGGCCGCCCAACCCGCGGCGCCGGCCCCGGCGGCGCCAGCGGCGCCCGCGGCGCCAGCGGCACCAGCGGCGCCGGCGGCGCCCGCGGCGGCGCGCTGGCGGCGGCGGCGGCGGGCTGCGGGCGACTCGAATGGCGTCGCCTGCCCGCCCGGTAACCAATGCCACCCTCGCCAGGCAGCGTCCTGCGGCAGTGCCCCGCCGCGGCCGCCGTCTCCATGCCAGTGAACTGCCGCGGCAGCCGCACCCGCCCACGGATCGGTCGCCTGCAGCGGGTCCGCGGCGCGCCAGCGGCGACTGTGCCACGACATAGCGGCCGACGCGGCCGCCGCGAGAGCGGCCTGCTGCTCTGGACTCGAGCCAGAGCGGCTTGAGCCAGGGGGGCTACGGACCCTGGTGGGGATAACTACGTGAAGCGTCTAGAATTGCAATGGAAGCGGCCTCCCGAGACCACCATCCCTAGTTAATTACTACAGACGCGCGCAAGCAACAAGCCAGCCAACATCCCAAATCAACCGCCAATCATCTATTCAGATAACGAGCCAATCAGCCGAGTTGCCAGCCAGCCAACAAGAAAACCAACCAATGAACCGAACAAGAGAGTCCACACAAGCAATCCGAGGGGGGGGGGCTGGCGGCTGGCGGGAGAAGGCGAAGCCCTTCAAATAAATTCAGAAGAAGAGAAGTCGGGAACCTGGGAGAACCGGCGGGTCTGGAGGACGTACGGTTGAAGGAAAAAACTATGCATCAACAACGAACGCTCCGACGACAAAGAACCGAATTCCCCCCCTCCACCCCCGGCCTTAATATTGGAATGTACTACGACGATCGAGATCTTGGACTCCATTTTTTTATGGCCGCTCATCTCCCGGACCAACTGCTCAATAATAAGGCCGGGGGGGTTCGGGGGGGTGCACTCTTTTCTTATGGCATCTTCGAGCCCAGACAAATCAGGGCACAGCCGGTCTTGCACAGAGGGGGAAAGGAGGAGGGGGAGGAGGAAGAGGAGGAGAAACAGAGGCGAGCTCTCGCGCGGGCGACACAGCGGACCGCTGATGACGCCGCCGCCGGCGGTGACGGTGGATCCCGCCATCAGGGGAAGACCCCATTCTCGAGAGAGATGGTCCTCATATGCCAGCCGCCGTGGGGGTGTATTCGAAGTGGTCCCCCAACTCTTGATGCAAAAGTTTCCCTTCAATGGCAGCGGGCGCCGCGGCCGGCTCCCAAGCGTTCTGGACTGCGCCGAGAGCGTTCCGGAGCGCTCTCAGAACGATATGCCCTCATCCCAGGCCTGCCCTTAGGTCGGGCATGTCCTCCTACAGGTGGATTTAGGAGGAAAGACAGGAAAGGGTCAACAACAAATCAAAAATGGTCGCAAAATCGTCCCTAGATTTGTTTTCGACTATTTTTGAATATTCCTCCTGTAGAGGGACATGCCCGACGTACGCCTGCCCAGACCCTTGCACCCCCCCTCTTGCCTGGCCTCCTGGATCGAGCGACAGCTTCTGGGCGGCGGCCTCCACTCCGCACCTGGCCGCGGCTCCGGGCGGCGGGCGCGGCCAGGGCAGGCGCGGGCGGCTCACAGTGTGGCCTCCCCACCTGGGCGATCGACACTTTGACCGTGCCCCTACCGCCGCTCCAGCCCCACGAGGCCCAAGAGTGGGCACATGAGCAAAATTCGAACCACCAGGGGCCGACGTCTATGTCCTGATCCCCTCGGCGCCCGAAGCTGGGGGCGGCAGCAGGGGCATGATCGAAGCGTCCATCCGACTGCCCGCATTCCCACTGCTGGTGGACTCTTGCGACCTGCACCAAAGCAGCATCTGCAGATATCTGCAGCAAGTCAGGCTCTGTTTATATCTAAGTTTAGCCAGCGTGGACCCGAAATAATGATTTCCTACTATCTATGCGGTACAGTCTAGGTGGTGCAATTTATTTTTACCCATGATTTGACACATCCCACGCTCTTGCAAACATCCCACCCATCCACCCGCAATTTGGTTTACTAAACCTCTTAAGACCGACTGCGACGACACCGACGACAACGACTACGACGACACCGACGACGTCTCCGACGACTTCGACGACGACGACGACAACGACGCCGACGCCGACGACGACGACGACGAAGACGACGACGACGTCGCCAACGAAGACGACGACGAGGGAGGAGGGAGGACGACGACGGCGACAACGACGACAACGACGACAACGACGAGGGAGGAGGGAGGACGGCGACGACACGAACGACGAAGAAGTAGGAAGGACGGCGACGCCGACGACGACAACGACGAGGGAGGAGGGAAGACGACGACGACGACAACGACGACGACGACGACGACGACGGCGACGAAATAGGAGGGACGACGACGAGACGCCGACGACGGACGACGACGGTGACGAGGGAGGAGGAGGAAAGACGACCACGGCGACAACGACGACGGAAACGACCACGACGCCAATGAGGACGACGACGACGACGAACACGAGGAAAGACAGAGGACGACGTAGGCGACGACGTCGACGACGACGCGGGAGGAGGGAGGACGGCGACGACGACGACGACGACGCAAGAGCGCGCGCGCACGCTTTTGTTGAAAATCCGTGTTGCGAAACCTTGTGTTTTTCTAGGTTTTTTGAAACCACGATTTTGAAATCCTTCCGAAACCGATGGGTTTTGAAGGTTTTCGGCATACGCGCGCGACGACGCGCGCGTCTGCACTTCGTCACATTTTTTCCACAGGATTCTCGCGACGGCACACGCGCAAGGGCGTTCGACAGATTTCGACATGCGCGCGTGAAGCCTGTTTGATAGCATGTTGTGAGAATCTTGAATAACCTATGGTTTTCTTAAGATTTCGCAAGAGCTCGCGCGAAAGTTGTTTTAGCAAATCAGTGTTGCGAAACCCTGTGTTTTTGTATGTTTTTTGGAAACTCGATTGCGAAGTCCTTCCGGCACTGAAGGTTTTTAAAGGATTTCGGCATGCGCGCGCGACGACGCGCGCGTGTGCACTTCGTCCAATTGTTTGCAAGGGATTCGCGAAAAAGTCTTATGTTAGAACAAAAACTGTCCCCGCGTATCGTTTCTTACAAAAGAACCTCAGGGGGACCGATCCCGGCCCCTCCGGGATAGTGTAAATTCATATTTAGGATGGACATGTGATCATATTCAGATATGATTCACATATCCGAAAGGGGGGCGGATAACGCCGGGGGGGGTAGAGTCTATTCTCTTTTTAGAAAGGAAAATCAATGTGGTGCAATCTAGGTTGTGCAATCCATGTGATGCAATCCATGTGGTGCAATACACAGCAACTCAAAGCAATGCGATCGCAAAGCAATGCAGAACAATGTGAAGCAATGCAAAACTATACAAAGCAACGCAACGCAATGCAAAACAAATCAAAACAATTCAAGCCAATCAGAAGCAATGGAAAGCAACGCAACGTGAAGCAATGCAACGCACTGCAAAGCAATGGAAAGCAACGAAAAACAATTCAAAACAATGCAGCGCAATGCAGAACAATGCAGAGCGATACAATGCAAAGCAATGCAAAGCAATGCAACACAATCCAATGCGATGGCACTGCCATGTAACGCAATCCAGAGCAGTAGAATGCAAAGAAATGCAGAATAATGGAAAGCAGTGCAAAGCAACGTAATGCAGTTCAAAGCACTGCAAAGCAATGCTATTGAACAACCATGCAACGCAATGGGAAACAACGTAAAGCAATGCGAAGCAATGCAAAGAAATGCGAAGCAATGCAGAGCAACGCATTGCAATGCCCACAAATGTAAAGCAATGCGCAGCACTGCAACGCAATGCAAAGTAATTCAACGTGCGAGCCTCGCATGATCAAAATCGTGACCAAGGACGGCGGCGACGGGCGGCCACAGGCTGGCCAGACCGACAACCATCCCAGTTCCTTCGAAGGGAAATGAGAAATCCTAAGTGCAAACGCTGTTAGGGGAAAATCAGCGCCAATGAATCGGATAGACAGTTTGAACGCCGTGGATGCTCTCAACGGCCACGTCCTCGCACGAGCTCGCATCGCCATCGGGTAGTTAGTCGAAACAGAAACTGGCCGAATGTATTCCATCTTAATTGAACGCATCCGAACAATACCTCTAGACAGATCAAGAACTATGCCTTCCCCAGTGAAGGCCTGATGCAACATGTTCTTCGAGAGTTCGCAAGTTTCCGATTTGCAGTTCCTGAAGCGAAGCATGCAAAGAGATAAACTTTCCTGCCCCACCTCCGATTATCGAACACACTGTGAGAAACCGGATGCGCCCTGAGCCTCGCGCCGAGGGGGACGCCTTTCATTCAGGACCTCGTGGACATGGTCTGTCGTTCGCGCGGTTTCTGAACGGCCCATCCCCCAGACAATTTTTACAACATCCCGGACATATCTGGAGGCCTACGTACTCCATTCTTTCTGAGAACAAATTGTATGATGTATTCGACCCTCCGTGCGACCCTCCCCCGCTGCCAAGGGCGCACCTGGCAGTCACCTCTGCCTGCAAGGCGCCGAACGTGGAGCCAGCCGGCAACACGATGCGAGAACGCCCCGCAGGAGTCGAAAGGCGGACGGTGAACCGCAGGGCCCAGAAAGGGCCAAGAGTCACAAATTCGTGAGTAGGTGGAAAGGTGAGGTTTTTCCCTGTTGGCCTGTCTGGGCGTTGGCAATCATGGACATAGCGGCGGACCTACTGACGAATCAGGTCAGCCGATGCCGTATGTTTGCATCCCGCTGGAGAGCTGAGTGTGTGCACATGTTTGGTTTAGTGCCCTGGCATTCGAAAAATAGAATTGCTTCAGCCACAGACGATCACTGAAGCTGAAGCAGCACGAACGAAGATATCAAAGTTTAATAACTTTGGGCTCGGTGCTGCACTCTAGCTTGGCTGAAACGTCGCGTGGCAATGGTGGATATTCGTCGCGGTGATCATCTCCAACTCTCAAGGCCGCAACTGTGCCTGGCACGCGATCGATTACTCTGGTGGCGGTTCCTGTCAGTGACTTGGTGTCCCTGTCCTCCGCCTGCACTGTCAACTTCGAGCTGCCTCGCCTGGTCGAGTCCGAGCATCTCCACTGCTTCAGGCCGCCACTGTGGGAACTGGCGGCAACAAGCGACCTCTGGCGAGGTGGACGGAACAACAACTACGTAAACAAGTAGAGCTCCGACAGCCCGCAGGGTGGGCTGAGGCGGGGGGGAGTTGGGATCGCCTCAAGATGGCCCAGAAGTCTCAAAGAGGACCCCGAAACGACCCAAGAAGGCCCCCAGACAGCCCAAGAGGCCTCCAAGACGGCCCAGGAGGCCTCCAAGACGGCCAAGGAGGCCTCCAAGACGGCTCCCAGAGCGTCCCCAGACAGGGGACTTGAAAGTAGCTTTGGAACATTCGGCCCCAGAGCCTCCCAGGAGGCCCCAAGATGTCCCCAAGAGGCGCCCCAAAAGGCCCCCAACAGGCCATCAGGAAGACCCAGAGGGTCCCACAAGACCCCCAAGAGACTACGTAGACCCTAGAGGACCCCCCCTCCACGTCCACCTGCTCCATCTCCCTGTCCTCTTCGCGTACAGGGTCGGCGGCACCGGCCGTAAAGCTTTCACAGGGTGGGCGGGGGGAAGAGAAAAATTGGGGATTAGAAGCAGGAGGAGACGGAATGTCATCTTCGTCCTTCTGCACTTTCTCCTCCCCCTGCCCTCCTCCTCCTCCTCCTCCTCCTCCTCCTCCTCCTCCTCCTCTTCCTCCTCCTCCTTGGGGGGGAGGATTCAGGGCCAAGGCCCCGCTCGTGGCTGCTCATCCTGTCCTGCGATTTTGGCCGTCACCAGCGCCGCTGTGAATGCTCGAGGAGGGGCAACGAAAGAGGCAAGATCGGTCCGCATCGAATCGGCTTGGCCGCGCGGGGATGCACCACGACGCCATGCGAACCTCGGACCGCACTGGATCTTCAGGATATCGAAATCGGCTCGGATGGAGCTGGACAGAACCGATATCGGATCGTACCGATTGAGTCGGAATGGGCCCTGACGAGGAAAGAGAGAGAGAGGGAGAGAAAATGGAGAGGACGGAGGATGAGTAGAAGGGTCAGGGGCGGGAGCAGCAGGATGAGGAAAACAGGGGAGGAAGGAAGAGCAGGAGGAGCAAAAACACGAGAAACGTGGGGATACGAGGAGGGCGAGGGAGGTAGGAGAACTGAGAAGGCCAGAGGTACCTAGCAATTACAATATGACCGTCTGCCATGTGTCAAACCACAAGCCGAGCACGGCGACATATGTTGGATGTGCGTCCTTGCGTAGCTCGAGGCGGGAAATACATGAAGCTGTGTAGACTCCAACAAGGTAAAGTCTGTGCTGGAGAAGCGGGGATTGGGCGCGGAGAGTGCGCATGGGACGCGGGGCCAGCCTTTGGAGACTGGGGAGAACTGCCCTCGGCAACCAATTCGCGGCATCGCTGAATGCGGCATCACCGTGTCAGGTGGCATGGTCGCTTGTGCCCTCGTGCTTCACGCGTGACACGACGAACTTGATGGAGGCCGCTTCTCACGTCCGAGCACAGGTCTAAGGCGTGTTCTGACACTTTCCGAGCGATGCAATGCTCTAGACTCTCTCTTCCATGACGCCCTGTGGATGCAACCGCCATAGTGCCAGCTCTCTTGGCCCGCGCCAAGGAGCCCTCGCGTTTGCAACGTCTGGGGCCTCGCCCTGGACCGCTTGGATGCCTGATCTTCGCTGGCACATAGCGATCGGCCAAAGACGATGGCGTGGTGTCCCATAGGTGCCCTTCCAGCTCACTGTCGCTGGCACGTCGTCCACGATTTCCTGGAGAGGGGTACGGCGAGGCGGTCCATGGTGGCCACTTGAACCTCGCCGGCGAGGCCTCGCGTCCGCCGCATCGAACTTGGGTGGCAGCTGCTGTTGGCCCAAGCGAGAGACGCATCGGGCGTCTTCAAGTCTCCCCTCTTAACTCCGAGCCACGCTACAGCCATCGTGCTGCCATAAGAAACCCTGAGTATGGAACCAAGGAGCTTTTCTGGTCACGGCGAGCCTCGGCTTCGAATAGGCTCCCCGACCTAGACCCAAGGAACGGCCCGAAAACAAGAGCCCCTCCTGAGCCCGAAAGTGTCCTGTCAACGTCTTGGCTGTGCTTAGTCGGCTTGCCCAAGACGGCGACGACCTCACGCCACGTGGCTCAGAAGAGTGATATGCTCTTTCTAACATGCCAAGGCCGAATCCTGGGGGGCTCGTCGGCGAAGACGGTCCCATCTCTGAGCCCCCAACCCGTCAAGAAACTTAGCGCGGTACGGCAAGGGAGCATGGGTAACGGCCGCTCTCAAGGCCGAATCCTGAGGGGCTCGTCGACGAAGAAGGCCCGATCCCTGAGCCCCCGAAGTTTGGCGCGGCACGGTGAAGGATCATGCGGAACGGCCGCAAGCCACTGCCACTACTTTTGGTTATCCGCCACCGTGCCCTTGAGGCACGAGTTGGAGTGCTGCCCTCAGGTTTTTGGCCTAACCCCTTAAGCCTGTCCTCGATCCTGAAGACTCTTTACAAGGCCCGTGCCCCCTGGGGCTCCCCGCGTAGCTCCTGGGTCTCTAGAGGCCTCCTAGATGGGGTCGGAGTAGATGGGGTCGGAGGACCGCGCCGCATCGCCAATACATCGACGATACATCGGCGATGCATCGGCGATGCATCAGAGATGCACCGGTGATGAGGCGTCGACGTCGGCGATGTATCGGCGACGTCGGCGTGGGGAAAATCAGGCTCCGCATCGAGCCGCATCGTCGATGCATCGGCGATGTGGCGCGACCCTCCGACCCCATCTACTCCGACCCCATCTAGGAGGTCTAGAGTCTCCTCGCGTGGCCCCTGGGGCCCGGGGCGTGCTCCCGCATGACTGCTGCGGGGCCAGGAGAGCCCCAAGACAGGTCCACGAGGGTTTCGGATCCCCGCGCGATCCGTCCAGTTCGCCCTGAGGACGGCCCAGGAGGCCTTCGAAGAGAGCCCCAAGAGCCTTCCCAAGAGTTTCCGAGAGGCCAAACTCATTCATGTTCCTCGGGCTTCTCAATGTTTTTGGGGTCCTCGACTTTTCGAGCTCCCAACGCTCCAACACGGCCCAAGAGGCCCCCAAGAGGGCCCCAAACCCAGACGGCCCAAGAGGGTTCCAAGACGACCCCAATGGCGCCCAGAATTGTGCTTCATGATGTTTGCATGTGCTCTTTTTGGGCCTTCGGATTCGGAAAACAAATGCGCGGAATGACTCAACATCAGGCGAGCAGGCTTAGGTGAAGACTCACTGCGTTCACAACGACGACCGAAGTAGCATGCGCGACCGCCCAAGCCAGACCCATCGTAGGCCGAAAGAGTTCCACGATGGCTCCAACACTTCGACGACTCCCATAACGACTCCAGGCAGTCTCAAAACCAATATGCGAGACTTCCGAAATAACTCTCAAACGAACTTCCTGAGTCCTCTTTAGGGTCACTAGCATTGTTCTGTGGTGGTTCAAACTCTTCGTCTCTGGGCATCTGGTCCCAGAAAGGTTTGCGCGCCAGTCCGGGGAACACTTTGCCTAATACGCCCCGATGGCGATCCCAGACGCTTTCAAGACAGCTCCGAGAAGGTCCGACGACCAACAACGAGGCGCCGAAGACGCCTCATATGGCTCATACTCTTCGTTCTCGGTCGCCTGGTCCCCGAAAGGTTCCCGCGCCAGTTCGGGGAACACAGCCTCCTTTGAAACGACCGCGGCCTTCTTTTGTCCACAGATACATTCTTCGCGGCCCAAATGCTCATGGGCACACTCGGGCAGCGCTGGGGTCCCGGTGGCCCAAGATGGACTCGAAGATGGTCCAAGAGGGTCCAAGATGGCTCCGAGTCCGCCCAAGAAGCCTTCCAATATGGCCCAAGAGGCGTCCAAGACGGCCCAAGAGGCCTCCAAGAGGTCCTCCAGGAGGGCCCGAAGAGGCAAACATCATTGATTCCCTTTAGGTTTTTGAAGGATTTGGGCATTTGCTTCTTTTCGGCCTTCTGACAACCCAAAACGGCCCAAGAGGTCCTCCTCCTACTCCTCTTCCTCCTCTTCCTCCCTCTCCTGATCCTCCCCCCTCTTCCAAGCGTTCCCCTAAGAGATTCCAGAACGGCTGGGGGAACACATAGTCCGATGGCTTGGCCAAGCTGGGGTCCAACGTTTGGCCACAGAGGCGCTTCCCAGATGGCAATGGGGCGGCGGTGATTCGCGGTAGGCGTTTTCGATCTACGATCCAGGGTCAAGGGTTCACAGGCCCCCCCCCAAGACTGGATGGGTCCCAGGCCAGGCTTCGCAGGCCTCCACCTCCTGATGGGATTGGGGGGGACGACGACGACGACGAACGACGCCGACACCGACGCCGACGCCGACGCCGACGATCACGACACGCTCACATGGCCACGATCATAGCGGGGGGACCCACCGCGCGGGGGGGGAGCCCGATCCCCTTAGTATTTGAGAGGGGGGCCGGAGCCCTGGGTCATATATGTGCATCGCCGCTTCGGAGGCATGCCCCATCGCAGAACGCAATAAGCAAAAGGTCAAGTAAGAGTCACCCGTACACAGGCGTGAAGAACTGCAATCAGCGTCACATCATATCATGCGACTGCACCACTGCGATGGTCTGTCAAGAGAGCTGATGCTCTAAGCGACTTTGCACCCGACGCCAGTGGACGGCCGCGTCACATCCACGATGCTGCCATGCGTGTTAGGCAATAGGCTCGCGCAACTTGGGCGGCCGAGCCGTCTTGACCTCGCCAGCCTGGCTTTCTCCTGCACGGAGCCGTCCCTCACTATTTGGCCCGTAGTCCAGATCACGGAGGTGATCCCTGCATGCTTCGGCATAGGTCCCCAAGTCGGCGCACCAATCCCCGCAAGCTCAAATACCGTTGTGACTGGACGGCCAGCCATCCCGACCTGCTCCACATCGATAGCGATGAGCTCCTCCTCGGCGTCAGTCATCGTCAAATGAAAACATATGGAAGCTGTGATATAATTGCCATGTGCGTTGGGAGCGCGATCGGAACAGTCCATGCGATGGCCGATCTTGGCTATCTTGCTGGGGATGTGGCCCTTGAAAATCGGACAGACTCGATCGTAGGGCTCGGTCGAGGCTTCTAATTTCAAGTCATCGGCATCGTGCAGGTGCAGCTCTGATGGATTTCCGACAACAGATCCCTCTTCTCAAAACCTATGGAAACAGCATCTTGTGAAGTATCCATGTGAAAGGGCATATGCGGATGGAGAGGAAGAGGAAGAGGTGAAAGAAGAATGCAGGGGGAGGAACACGAGGTCCGCCGGTGGCACCAGCAGACCCAAGCGCGGACATCAACGGTGGCACCACGGGATCTGGATGCAGAGCCCAGAACCTGCCCCCAGACAACCTCCGCCGCCAGGGAGACGGGAGCGAGGATGAATGGAGGGAGGCATCAGGGAAGAAGGGAAGGGAGCGAGGGAGGGAAAAAGAGAAAGGGAAAGGCACGGGATAGGATGGGATAGGGCAGTGAGGGGGAGAAGGGAGGGGAGGAACCGATGGGAGACAAGGAGAAGGGCTCGTGCGCTGGACCGGAGGACTGCCGCAGGTGTGGCTCAAGCGCCAGGCCCCTGGGGGCCGCTCACGCCAACTGACGGCTGAACGTCCTGGGGCAGCTCCAGCGGCAATCCCCCTAAATCCTCCCTTCATATCCCTTCATTCCCGCGTTCCCTGCTCCCTCTCTCCTCTTGCTCCTATTTCCCCCCTCCTCCTCCTCCTTCTCCTCCTCCTCCTCCTCCTCCTCCTCCTCCTCCTCCTCCTCCTCCTCCTCTCTCTCCTCCTTCCCCTGGGTCGGCTGAAAGGCGGAGCCCTCTGCATATCCTGTGACATTGCCGCCGGGTGCGAATCCCTACTTGGCCACGCGCACGAGGGGGCGGCGCGAGGGGGCGGCCTTCCTGCACAGACGGGGGGCTTCTTAGAAGGCGAGGACCTTCTGAGAGGGTCTCAGAGGCTGCCGGGAATGCTTCTCAGCTGCCTTCTCGGAAGGCCCCCGTCCTCCGAAAAGTCGGGGGCGTCCAAGGGAGGGGCGTCCAAGAGGGGGGGGGAGTTCTGGGACGCTCTGGAAGCTTGCCGCCCCGACCGTCGCTCCTCCTCACTTCTCCTCCCCTTCCGGGCGGGGAGGAGGCCAGTCTCCATGGTCGCAAAGCCGTCTAAGGTGCTGGCTTACGCCAAACGTGCGTCTTCTTTCGCCTCTCCAGGGTCGCTCGTGGTCGTTCCAAGAGAGGGGGGAGTTCTGGTCCGATGCATGTGCGCGGTCAGGGGGGGGGAGTTCTGGGACGCTCTGAAATAAGAAAGGCGCCATGAAATCTGGGATCTGTCACGGCCCTGGCCATGATGTCCACCCCTCCTGATCATCACGCCCCTCTTGGCCACTACCGAACAAGCTTCACTTCGTCCGAATCTCACTTCGCCCGCCTCGATTCATCTGGACAGATCGAAAGAGGACGAAACGAATGCCTCAGGGGAGAGAACGAAAGCGGACGACATGAAAGTCCACCCCGAGAAGGCCGCCCCTCTCGCGCTGACCAACCCTGTGCGCGCCGCCAGCCTACGGGGGGGTCGCTCCGGGGCGCGCGACTGGGCAGCCCCCGAGCCCCGGCCGAGGCCCCTTCTAGGCTGCGGCGGCGATCGTGCGCGGCGCGCCGTTGGCAGGATGGGCCGCGGCTTGCGGGGCCGAGCGGCCTCCTCCTCGCCCTCCTCTTCTTCCTCCTCCTCCTCCTCCTCTTCTCCTCCTCTTCCTCTTCCTCTTCCTCCTCCTCCTCCTCTTCTCCTCTCCTCCTCCTCTTCCTCTTCCTCCTCCTTCTCCTCCTCCTCTTCCTCTTCCTCCTCTCCTCCTCCTTTCTTCCTCTTCCTCCTCCTCCTCCTCGTCCTCCTCCTCCTCCTCCTCCTCCCCCTCCCCCTCCCACTGGTCTCCACGCACCTCCTCCTCCTTCTTCTCCTCCTCTTTCGTTTGCCTAATCGCCATGCCGTCCACGGCGCGTCGAATCGTGAAGGCCAGGGAAGGGAGGGACGTGCACAACTTGGAGGTCAGCGGAACGATACGGGCCCAAGGCCTGGACATCCTGGCGCTGTAGGGTGTTCTCGGGGCTTGTCGCGTGACTTTTTTTTGTTTTGTTTTTTGTTTACCTCGATGCTTCGGGCGCTCGGTGCATAAACCAGCCACGGTGGAGATCGCGGCTGCAATTTGGGATCGCCACGGTAACCCGCCTTCCGCACTCAGTGCTGGGGTGTTCTGGCCATGGCTGACGCCAACAAAAAACACAAAAAGGGTCGTACCGATTCGACATAGCGCCTGTGGGGCGATACGAACTGGTGACATCCGCCACTAGGGGGAAGGAGCGACGGCAAGCCATTCCCCTCCCCATCCCCATACACTCCCCCCCTGTTGGAAGCGTCCGTCACGCGACTATTCGAATCTAAGCGCGCTTCTCTCGCCACTGGCTGTCAAACCGCTAATCCGAGCCGGACGGTGGTCAGCAGCATCCGTGCAAAGAGCGAGAGAAAGAGGGAGCGAGAGAGGGATAGAGAGAGAGAGAGAGAAGGTGACCAGCTGAGCACAGAGGCCGAAACCTGTGATCACATTGAAAATCAATTTCGGATCTCCACAGCAATGCGCCGTACAGGCCGTTCTGCAAGCGCTCGGGCAATGCCTGGCGCCAGAAAGTAAACGTTTCGAACTGATTCGACAAAGCGCCTCGAAGGCAACCAACTGACCAACTGTCTTAGCACCCATCGCGTCAGGACGGAGCAACAGCGAACCATTCCCAACCCACCTTGTTCGTCCGACCCGAGTGGTCCTCGTCGTCCAGCTCTGGTCATCCTCCTCTGCCCCCCCTCTTCCCCCCCCGAGACATCACCCTACTAGCATGCAGCCAACACGCATGGTAAGGATCCACAGTACGAATACCCTTGGGATGTTGCTCATCCCCACCATGCGCGTGGACTGTGGGCAGCGCCGGGCTGTGCCCTAGGCGTGCCGGACCGTCTGGATGTTTGTTGGCCTGCGGCCGCTCCAGCGGAATCCAAAAGACGCATCGAGCGATTTCTGGGAGTGCGCGCGGGGCCAAACCGCGGATTAGGCCTCCAGCTGCTTATAGGTCTGTTGGGGCCTCCAACTGCACAGGCCCCACCCGCTGAAGCCTGCGGCTGCTTAAGCCTACCTCGCGAGGGCACCACTGCCCAGGCCTGCAACCATGTGAGCGCGCGCCGACAATGAGGGGAGACGTAAGACCCTAAAATTGGGAGGCTCCAACTTGCCCGACGGGGCCGTCAGAAAACGGGCTGGACATGTGTGGTCCTCCTCCTCTACGACTGCGATCAGTCTCGTCGCGGCGAGGATTCCCCCCTTCAGGGGACACCGCAGCTTAGGTATTATGATCGCAGCAGAACGGATCATGCTTGAAAAACAAGCTCCCTACGGCAACCCGCATTCCGCATTTACTCGCGAGGCTAGAGGTACTCTGGTAACGGTGTCGAACGGACCAGGACGCCAAAGCCGAGCTTGACCAGACAAGCTTGAAACGTATCCCTGGGTGCGCGAATCCGCCACCGCGCATGCAGTCATGCAGTCTCATGCAGTCTCATGCTGCTGCTGCTGATGCTGTCATCGAGGCACTCAGCACGCCATCTGGCGCTCAGC
Source organism: Prorocentrum cordatum (assembly GCA_963575745.1). NCBI lineage: Eukaryota > Dinophyceae > Prorocentrales > Prorocentraceae > Prorocentrum > Prorocentrum cordatum. The sequence continues at coordinate 79,712 of CAUYUJ010018588.1, forward strand.
ACTTTACTGCGCAATCTACTGCTAGGGTCGCAGACGTAGCGGTCTGTAAAGAATTCGACCCACAGGTGTAGATGTAGGCCTTGATGGGCGCGTGGCATTCCTTGCGCCAAGCTTGCGTATTCGAAGTCTCGTTCGCCCTGCTGTCTGACCTCGACAGATCCAGCAACTCAATCTGCCTCGCGTTCGGGGCATCCTGGCCACCAATGCTCGCGACACCCCTGAGCGTCTGCATGCTGCAATGGACGCTAAATGGGCAATCCCGTGGTGTACAGTGCGCTTTGAACCAAACGAGCTTGAGCCAAAAATTGCTACGGAGGCTTGTCGCGTGACTTTTGGGGAGGCCTCAGCAGCATGGTTGGGATTGCACACGTTTAGCACGGTGGACGATAGTCCCAAGGCCCGTCCTGGAGACCTCGTGGGCGACTCTAGACTATTTTGGAAGCTCTGGGAGCCGCCAATGAAGCCAAAGTCCTTGAAGAATCCTTGGTTTGCCCAATCAATTTAGCAATGTCGTCTTTCCGTTTCTGCGACCGCCCAGGGCGGCCCGAGAGGCCCCAAAGATCACCACATGACGGCCCCAGAAGCCCGAAGAGGCCCCCAAAACGGCCCCCAGAAAGAAAAACGACGAGGGGGAACGAACGAACGAACGCCGGAGTCGAGCGCGCTCCGCGGGAGATCTCGCCCCTGCCCAGTAGGGCATGGCGTGTAGGCCGTATTCAAAAAGTAACACGTAAACATGTTCATGAGTCCCTGCCTGGGTCTAGTCCCGCTCGGCATCGGCGTCGCAACATTGCCCACCCCAAGCGTCTAAATCTTTCCGGATGTCGTCTTCCCATATGTTCGGTTGCCTTCCGTGTTGTCGGCGTCCTCGTTGTCGATTGCGATTAGGGTTCAAATTCAGCACTCTGACTCTCTGCCTCGTCAAGCGCGTCGGCTCGTGGTGGATGCGTAGTACATCAGGTATGTCATGCTTGAGCATCAGTGCTGCTGCTCTCCGCGTGCTCCTGCGCATGAAATCGGACCACAACTCGACGTCGTCATCCTGGATAATGCCTGGTGTGCCCTCGTCATTGCTCACCTCGTCCTGCGCATCTGGCTGGCAAATTGGTGGTTTGGTGCAGACGCCAAATTCGCTGGAGTCGTTTTGGGCGACGCTGCTGGTGTCATGGTTGTTGTTTTGGTCCGTCTCTGTATAATGGTGCGGCGTCGGCGCTGCTGCCGTGAATCTTTTTGATGTTCGAATTATCAGTCTGCCCATCCGTCGCTGTGCTCGACGTAGTTGCTGTTTGAGAGGCTCTGTCATAATCCACGTATCTGCGCCGTACATCATAATAGATATGGCAGTTCCTCTCTACAGCCGTAATCGATGTTTCAATGGGTAGTGTTTGCTGGTGAATTCTTGTCTGCGGTCGCTGAAGAACGCCCAAGCTGTTCGGATCTGGTGTCCACTTCGGTCTCGGGGGCATCGCGGAAACTAATTATCTGGCTCAGGTAGGTGATGGTGCTGATTCGTGGCATCATGTCGTTTTCCATCCCGCCTAATGTGGCCACCCTGTCGCGGTGCCGAGGCTTGTTGGTCGTGACTTTGGTAAAGTCGGGTACAATTCCAACCCGCGCGGCTTGGCTGAGGTGATGAGATCAGAGAGAATTTGTAGGTTGGGTCGTGTTTGTCTTGTGAAGGAGATGTCGTCTGCGAGCCGAAGGTTGGTGAGTGTCGACGCTTCGGTGTGACCCAAATGGACGCCTTGGCGTCGTACTTGCCACTCTGAAACCAGCGGTGCTAGTACGTGTTGGAGTAGCGCGTTGAACAATAGTGAACTCAGAGGGTCCCCAGCTTTGTGCCGCGTCGAAAAATCGAATGGTTTACTGGTGGTGTCAATGCGGACCACGGCTGCCTGGTCTTGTCTTGGTAAGTACATGCGCCGGAGCAAGTCTATGTACGCAGAGGGAACGTCTTGGTGAAGTAGAGCTGCCCACAAGCTGTCGTGTTCGACTGTGTCGAAAACCCTTTGAAACTCTATGGCTGCTGTCCACTGGGTCCGATTCCATTCCGCTGCCCACTCACGACAAATATTCGAAATCAAAACGGTCGCGCGTGCCCTGGCCAGGTCGGAAGCCGGCTTGGTCGTAAGGCTGCTATCGGTCTAGGGTCGGTTGTATTCCATTGTGCAGTGATCGGTTTAAAAGCTTGTACAGAATCGGTATAGTTTGCATATCGGGTGGTAGTATTGTGGGAGCTCTAAGTCGCCTGACTTGGGGATTACAGTGATCCCGGTTTTCTCCAGCTGGCTGGTGTGGGGGAGTCAGCATGTATGATGGTGTTGTTGTGTAGCTGCAGTAAGGCGCGCTGGAGCTCCGAGCCTGGTTGTTGAAGCATTTCAGCCCGAATCCCGTTGGTGTCGGGTGCTTTGCCGCCTTTGATCTGAGAGATTGCTCTGGTGAGTTCCTCAGTCGTGAAACAGTGGAAGCAATTGTGCTTCGGGTGTCGCGACTGGTGCTGGGTTACGGCTGTTGGATGAAGATAAATACATCGAGCGTGCAAAACTGGAAATGCGTCTGCTATACCCTGTTTCGTAGTTTGTTTGCTTCCATCTGCTCCCACCATCTCGGAGATCAGCGTCTTCTTTCGTTAGATTTCGATAACACGGATGTGTTTGAGGCCCTTATACTGCTCCAATGTGTTGCTGATTCGCTCCCTCCGATCAGCACGCTTTTGCCGTCGTCGTCGTCGTCGTCGAGTGTTCTGCTGGATCTTCTTGCTGATCGTTCGTCGGGCGGTGGTGTCTGCAGTTAGTGCGCCTTGACACTGCTTGATTAGGCCCTCAATGTGAGCGTTTTCGCATTCGGCGTTTCGACATTGGGCGGAAAGGGGGGGGTCTGGCTCCATACCTCTGCTTAATGCGACTGTTTGCAGCAGTGCGCAAAAACAACTGCACCTTCTCGAAACAGGCGCAACAAAACAGCCAAGATCTACCCCAATTGTGGGGAGGGGGTGCGAAGGCCCGCGCCGATCGGCAAAACAATGAATAAGAAACGATCACAATGATGTCGTCGTGTTGCTGTTTGGTGTCGTTGTTGGTGTTGGTCGCACTTGATTGCGAACTCGCCGCCGCGATGGCTGCTCCGTGCAATGCGGAGGCGCCGAAGCTCTTTTCGATGGCGTGGCTGATTTAATCTTGGTCTGTTGGCATGGTTCCTGCTTGTAGCTGAAAGCCCATGTGCCGCCGGTACTCGTCGGAGTCGACGCGGGCCCAGCGATTGCTGTAGGCGTCGATGCTTGACGAAGGGCGTCGTGTAGAGTGCGTCGTTTTCCGATTTGCTCGTGCTAGGAAACGAATATGAAGTACGAAAGCTTTGTGATCCGAGTTAAGATCTGAAATGTTCGTGGCCTCGGCGTTGGTGCATAGCGGCAGTAAGGTTATCTCTACCAACCAATGTGTAGTCGTATTGTCGCGGATTGTCCGTGGTCGTGGTGTAAGTGATCTGCTTGTCTGGGGTCTTGCGGAATATAGTGTTCGCGATAGCGAGCCTCTCGGTCGTGGTCCAATGTCTCAGGTCTCAACCACTGCCCTCTGGAGCCCTCGTCGCCATACCCGTGGGGGTCTACGAACCAAGAAGAGGCGTCGTTGATGATCGTCAGGGCGTCCATGGGTGCTCGTGCTGGTCGTGGTTGCGCTCCGACCAGGGCGTTCAAGTCTTCTGCAAAGATGGTGTGTGAGTTGCAGGCACGGGCTTCCTTGCGCATGGCACCAACCCCGTCATACATGCTTTGTAGATGTGCGTCCGTATGCCCAGCGTGTGGGAAATATGCTGACACTAACTGCAATCGAATTTGTCCTGACCGTCATCCTGGCTAGTCTCGCGCTGACGGCCTGGAACTCGACGATGTGGCGGTCCAGCGCTTGTGCACAAGGATTGCAAGTTCATGGCAACGCCTGACGTTCCCAGACCCTGCGAAAGTATGCCCGTCGACTGGGGTCCAAAACTCTTTTGGCTGCGTCCTACATTTTCCTACCATCCCAAGCCAAACTTTCTCGGCGCCACCAGCACCCGTCACCGACAGCAGTGGCAGCATCAACCTCAACATAATACACAATAATGCGAGATCATTGGAGACTGACGAACGTATGGAGGAGATTCCTCGTGACATACACAATCACCCATGGGATGCAGTTCTAATCAACGAAATGTGGAGACGGGTTGCTCGAGAAGGTAGCTGACCAATTTGTGATTGTCGGCTGCGGTAGCCGCTGGGTTGCATGATGGTGGATACTTGGAATCGGGACTTGGTGGTTGAAGGTCGGTTAGTTGAGGTTGCAAGTCGGTGGGTGGAGGTCGATGGTGAAACGTGGATGGTTGTGGATAATGGGAGACGGGACTTGGTGATTGGAGGTCGACTGGGTGATATTGCAAGTCGGTGGATGGATGTCGACAGCTGGAGATGGGTGGTGGTGGATGCTGGGAGTCGGAGCTTGGTGGTTGGAGGTCGACGAATTGAGGTTGCAAGTCGGCGGGCGGAGGTCGAATGTTGGAGGTGGATGGTTATGGATGCTGGGAGTCGAACTTGGTGACTGACGTTTCGGGCCCTCCGCCCCAAATTCGTCACCGATACCGCCATCAGGAGCCAGAGGGGCGCCCAAGAAGCCACCAAAGGCTCCCCAAGAGATTCCCAGGAGGTTCCCAATATCGAACACATCTGCAACTACACGCAGCAAAACTGCACCTTGCTGCGGGGACCATGGGTGGCAATCATAATTCGATTTGACGCGTCGGTCGGTCTGGGTGGGCGGACACCGCCTCACGACCTACGATGGCAGGCGATGGTCGTGCCGACGGTGTTGCGTGCCAAGCGTGAACGCGATCGCCATGTTTCACGGCGAGGCTTGGCGGCAGCCGCAAAACACATCAGAACTCGAACAAGCGTTTCACCCTCGGACGGGGAATCCGGCACGAAAAAGAACTCGAAAGCGCGGGGGTCGGATCGCGGAATTGCTGCTGGTACACAGGCGGGGGAGGGAACCGGGCCGCGGGAGGTCGAGGCCCCCGGGCTTCGCAGAGCCAGGGGATGTGGGATGTCGGCGGGAAGCGGCCCAGGGGGCGGGGCCTCGGCGATGGGCAGCCCGGGCAGCCGATGCTTCGCGAAACGGGGACACATACTGAACGGCACTTAGCGGCCGGGGCGCGGTACACGTTGGGAGCGCGAGCGGCGGCACCCGACACGCACCCCGCCCCGCTGGCTAGGTGTAGTTATATAACTGCTCCGTTTTGTGAGGATGTCTCCGGCGAAACCAGCACGTGTAGGTCTGAACGAGCTGGATGTCTCGCGCGGGGCGAGCACGTACAGACCGGCACCTAGCGAAAGGGACGGGGTACAGGTCGGGTGCGTCGACGCGCCCCGCCTGCAGAGTCAGGAAGGCAAGGGCCGCTGAACCCCCTGCCGGCCTCTGGGTGGAGGTGCCTGGACGTCCCAGGGCTATCCGAAGGCATTCCAACTGCGGCCTCCGCCCACATCGCTTCTCCTATCAGAACATCTCGCTTGGTCACTATGTTCCACATTCCCACCCGCTGTTTTGCCCTCCCCCTACCCCGTTCTTCCTGTACCTGTCGCCCTCCATGTCCCTGAGCGTTTCCCACTTGCCCATGGGTCCTGCGTGGCGGCAAACGCCCGCGCCCCCCCGCAGCTGAAAGACCCACCTTGCGCTCATCCTCCAATCCACTCGTGCGGCACAAGTCTTGATTCCACAATGACGCTGGCAAGCGACGTCGAGGCCCCGGTAAATCCGACAGGCGCGATCGGCCCCCTGGAATGGCAGGCGAACCAATACGTAAGACGATGTCGCAAAAGTAAGATTGGAACTTGGGGATCCGCGCAAGAAGCTAATCCACTCGCCCAAAGTGTAGTTATGTGCCTGTCCGACAGAAGGCCATCGAGAGGCTCCCCCGAAGTAGCTTTCCAAGGGGCCCCGAGCAGATTTTCCAAGATGCCCCTCGACCACGACCCAAGCACGGTGGCGGTTTGGAGCGAAGACAACTAGGTCCGCCGCCCCCAAAAGGTGCGGAACAATGTTGGCGTACAATGGAGGCCAATCCACAAGAAACCTCTCACAAGAAACCCAACCTTGAGACCCCAGGACGTCCATGGATGTTTGGTGTGGAAACGTCACGCTTTCCATAATAAAACCATCGAAACTCACAAGAAACCCAGGGCACTCTGGAGGCAAGCACGGGTGTTTCTTGGCATGGGCCTCCACTGTACCATTGACGGCTCTGATTGGCCCTTCCAAAATATTCCCAATTGGGGAGATCTCACGGGCCACCCGCCACGTCATGTCCCGTGGGCTTTGCCGCCCAACGTGGCCCAAGCAGGCCTCCGAGGTGATCCATGGTGGGCCTAGATAGCCTCCGGAACGGCCAAGATGGCCTGTATGGCCTCCAAGACGGTCCAATATTCCTTCCACAAATTGCAACTATGGCCCCAAGACGGCCAAAGAGGCTCAAGAGGACCCCCACGAGGGCGCCAAAGGCAAATCCCAGAACTTGCCCAGGCGTGCTTTCAATGATTTCGGCGTTCTCGCCCTCGAGGGCTTCCGACAGTCCCAGATAGCCCACAAAGCCTCCAAGACTGTCCAATATGCCATCCAAGACGGCCACGATGGCCGAAAATTGCCCCAAGACGGCCCAAGATGTCTCCACGACGGCACCATCTGGCCCAAGATGCTACCAACCTCCGACCCCAGCCCCCACGAGGCCCCCCAAGAGGCCACCTCACAGACCCCCTTCTGCTCCTCCACTTCCACCTCCTCCTCCTCCTCGTCCTCCCTCTCCCGCTCCTTCCCCTCGTCCTCCCCGAATGTCTTCCCAAGGGTTTCCACCATGGCTGGGAGACCACATAATTACCCCAATGACTTGACCAAGGCTTGGCCACATCGGCGTTTCCAGAAAAGCAGGGGTGTGGTTGGCGTGCCAAGTTTTATAACTCCGTTTGGCCTCTCCACAAGGTTCCCAATAGCCTCTGGCCCAACTCGCCAGCCACGATGGAAAGGCGGTCCCCGCCGGCCTTTCCTGCCGAAGATGGCTCCAAGTGGAACCTGGACGCCATCATTCGGTGCAAGATGGCCCAAGTTACCTTTGAATATGCTCAAGGTGCCTCCAATAAGGCCCAATATTAGCCCAATGCGACCCCAGATGGCCTCAAGACGACCCGAGAGTCCGCCAAGATGCCCCAAGAAGACCCCAAGAGGTCCCCCAGGAGGGCCTCGAGAGGCAACCATTATCAATTGTTCGTAAGCTCTTTAATCGTATTCGGATTCTCGCCGTGTTGGTCTGACAAGTGTCCAAGTCTGCCCAAGAGGCCCCCAATCTCGCCTCATGACGGCCGGCCAAGCAAGCCCAACAACTCCCCCACACGGCCCCAAGACGGCCCTACAGGCCTAAGAAAACCACACACCGGCCCAGATAGGCCCCCTGGCCTCCGAGGGCGCCAGACGGCCCACCGGCGCTCTGTGACGGCCCCAGAGGGCACCAGTATAGCCCATGAGGGCCCCAGTAGGCACCCAAGAAGGCCAACATGCCCAAACACAGCTTTAAGATGTCCCCAAGATGGCCAGAGATGGCCCAGTGTCCCCCCAAGAGCTGGAGGAGCGCGCATTCCACAAGTGTGGCCGCACTTTCGCTCGGCGTTTCACGACGCAAGCGATTCCAAAAAGCAAAGGGCGGCGGTGACTCGCCGCATGCGTCTTAGATAAATGGGTAGAAGGCGCAGACTCAGCGCACGAGTGCGATTTCAGTCCTCGCCTTGAACATTTAGTCAATGGTGAACCTATGCGCCGTATGGTTTGTTGTTGCCTCTCATGGAAGCTAGGCGCACATGTTGCATTAATGTCTACATTATTCGCTCCCGTACAGACTGCTCACACTGAATAAGTCAGAAATGCTCACCACTGGATCGGATGAGTCGTAGATAATGCTGAATGGCATGCAGCGGCTCCAACCAAAGTTTGAAAATTCGGAGAGGCTGTCTCACAGTCGGAGCGCGTACGAGAGGACACGCGACGGGACACGAGACTCCCTCCGACAGTAACACGGCCTCCCAAAACCACAGGACACCAAGGTACTCTGCTGAGGCCGCGACCGCGGTCACCCGCGGCCGACCCGCAACCTCGCGAAAGGGGTCGCGCGCCAGACAGGACACCAAGGGTATCAGACTAGCCGCGCCGCCCGAGGCGCCCCGCAAGCGCAGCCTCCCCCACTGCTGGGGGGATGGGGGACGATCGCGCGACCTATCGCCATGGCAGGGGACCGAAGAATAAGGGCGCGGGCGCGGACGTCGCAGACGAGAGGACGCGCAGACCCCTCCCCTCCCCGCGGGAACGCGATCTGTCGCCATGGGGGAGGACCAGAGAGCAAGGGCGCGGCCGCAGACACCACGAACGAGAGGACTTGCAGACCACCCTCCCGCGGCAGAGCGACCACACCGAGGGTACCCTTTTCGCGCCCCGCGACCTCGCCCCGAATCCGATAGCGAATGACTTTTCGGGACTGGGCAACTACAGGACGCGCAGGGTACCCTGGTGCGCGGGGGCGACCCCGAATCAACTCTTCGTTGGATAACAGGGAGCGGGACCCGACTCAGAGGACATGGCAAAGTACCCTTCGCCGCGGCGCCGCGGGCACGGCGTCGATAATCGAAACTCCGAAGTCGAGACCGAAGCGACCCCAAACCCGAGAGGACGCGGGGGCATCCTCGCCCTGAGGCGCGACCTCCTCATGGCGCGACGCGCTCGGCACGCCGCCCCTATGGCCCCAACGTCTACGAAACTGGCAGGACACAAGGGTACCCTTAGTCTGAATACGCAGCGGACATGAGAAGGGATGGACAGGACACAAAAGTACCTTGTTGTTGCAAGGTCGACCTGCCAATGCGCGCCGGCTGTAGCACATTCACGACATTCTGCGTTAGCACGTAGGGGGTAGCGAGAGATAGCCCAGGCAGCATCGTGCGAGTCGGCCCGCAGTCCCAGGTGCCTTGAAGGGGCGGCGAACACACGAGCGTATCGTAAGTGAATGCATGTGTGCGTCGCCGTTTGGAGCATTGCACTGAGACGACCGCTGGATGAGGAGAGACAACAAAAAAGTCGACGAGGAAGAGGGGCCAGGAGGATACGCCTGCGATGCAAGCTCCGTGGAGGAACCAGTGCCCGACTGAACTCTTCCAGCACGTTGGCCAAGGATGCATATCGGGCGCGGCCTAACCGCCCCCTAGCAAACCATCCCATTCCGAAACGTCATTCTCGCCTTTCGAGCTCCCCTCCGGCCGCATACATGCGCCTTGGAGGGAGGCGAGGGGCACGTCACGGAAGGGATGGTTTGCCAGGGGTCGGTTAAGCCGCCCCTGAACATAGGTCGAGGGAGGCTTCTGGCAATCGAATGCAATCAGGAGCGGAGCACACCATGGCACCCTGGGTGGCAGAAGACCCCAACACAGCTCTTCATACTGACATGCAGATGCACGCTCATACATGCATGCAGCATGCCACAGTATGACATACTAGACTGCATGATGTTAGCCAGCGTGAGCCCCACGCAGTGTGTTTCTAGCAATATTTGCTGCGCAAGCTATGTGGAGCAATCTATGTGGTGCAATCCACTCTGCTGAACTTGAAGTCGTCATCTCCACTGCTCGCGCAAACATCCCACCCACCCGCAACTTGGTTTGCAAAACCTGTTCAGACCGACTACGACGACACCGACGACAACGACTAGGACGACACCGACGACGTCTCCGACGACTTCGACGACGACAACGACGCCGACGCCGACGCCGACGAAGACGACGACGACGCCAACGAAGGCGACGACGAGGGAGGAGGAAGGACGACGACGGCGACAACGACGACAACGACGACAACGACGAGGGAGGGGGAGGACGGCGACGACGCGAACGACGACGAAGGAGGAAGGACGGCGACGCCGACGACGACAACGACGAGGGAGGAGGGAAGACGACGACGAGACGCCGACGACAGACGACGACGACGACGTGGGAGGAGGAGGAAGGACGACCACGGCGACAACGACGACGGAAACGACCACGACGCCAAAGAGGACGACGACGACGAACACGAGAAAAGACAGAGGACGACGTAGGCGACGACGACGACGACGACGACGCGGGAGAAGGGAGGACGGCGACGACGACGACGACGACGATGACGACGCAAGAGCGCGCGCGCACGCTTTTGTTGAAAATCCGTGTTGCGAAACCTTGTTTTTGTAGGTTTTGTTGGACGCACGATTTTGAAATCCTTCCGACACCGATGGGTTTTGAAGGTTTTCGGCATACGCCCGCGACGACGCGCGCGTCTGCACTTCGTCCCATTTTTTGCAGAGGATTCTCGCGACGGCACACGCGCAAGGGCGTTCGACAGATTTCGACATGCGCGCGCGCGAAGCCCGTTTGGTAGCATTTGGTGAAAATCTTGAAAAACCTATGGTTTTCTTAAGATCTCGCAAAAGCTCGCGCGGAAGCTTTTTTAGCAAATCAGTGTTGCGAAACCATGTGTTTTTGTATGTTTTTTGGGAAACTCGATTGCGAAGTCCTTCTGGCACCGAAGGTTTTTGAAGGATTTCGGCATGCGCGCGCGACGACGCGCGCGTGTGCACTTCGTCTCATTTTTTGCAAGGGATTCGTGAACAAGTGCTATGTTAGAACAAAAAATGTCACCGCATAGTGTTTTTTACAAGGGAACCTCAGGGGGGGGAACCCGGTTTGGCTGGGATGACATGATTTCATATTTAGGATGGACGAGTGTGCAGAATATATATATATATAATATATTATATATATATATATATATATGAAATCATACTATCCCAGGGGGACGCATTCAGTCCGGGGGGGGGGTTAGAGTCTATTCTCTTTTTAGAAAGGAGAATATGTATGGAGCAATCGTTTATTTGTGCAATAGACGTCGTGCAATATTTGTGGTGCAATCTCAGCAACGCAATGCAACACGAAGCAAAACAGTGTAACATCGAACACTGCAAGGTACGTAATGAAAAGCAACGCAATGCAAAGCAACGCGAAGTAATGCAACACAATGCAAAGCAATGCCATGCAGACCAGGGCAAACCAATGCAAAGCAACGCAACGCAATGCAAAGCAATGCAAAGCCAGGCAACGCAATGCAATGCAACCACGAGGCGGCGACGGCGAGCACGGAGCCGACAGACCAGCATGCAGGCCCAGACAACGGGTGGCGACGAGGCGGCGATGGGGCGGCGACGGCGAGCACGGAGCCACCAGACCGGCCCGCAGGTCAAGTTCCTTGGAAAAGAAGCGAGAACCTCTATGTGCAAACCGTTTTGGGAATCTTACTCTGCTGTCCCGTGTTGTACATCTGCCGTGCTCCACTATACTACCTGCAGTGCACGGTGCTATGCCGCGGGAGACCATGCGGGAGACCAGAGAGCACGAGCCACGACAGAAGAAGGCCACGAGCCGCGACCAGAGACCACGACCAGAGACCACGAGCCACGGCAGAAGAAGACCACAAGCCACGGCCAGAGACCACGCCGCTGATTGTGAGTCGCGCGGGCCACCCACAAGCCTGAGACGACTCGAATGGGACCCTTACAACCACTGTTCTGGGAACCGGGCACGAACGCATGCCTCGAGGAGCCCGCAGAAGCACCGTGACAGCAAACGCTGCAGCTGTGCCTGCACGGTTGCCCTTCTTGCCTCCAGGCGTTCTGGCCGACTGCGAGCAAGGCGCTGCTGAGGGCGGCACGAAGTCGCACTCGGGGAAGTTTTCCCGTATGTAACTGTTGCCTCTTTCCTGCCAGGGGATGAGGGCGAGGAGTATGCGGGCGACGCGGATGGTGAGGAAGAGGACGACGAGGAAGAAAATACTATTCTACAAAACGCAACTTTTGCCTTCCTTATGCCGGGTGGACGTAAATCTGGATGCGCCGTGAAGATTGGCGCGCCGCCAGGGGCACCTATGTGATTCTGCATAAGCATCAGGCTGCATGACGAATTACTACTTTGCAGCGTCCTCCTCCTCCTCCTCTTCCTCCGCCATCCCCGTCTCCCCCTCCACAGGTCCTACGGTTGAGGGAACAAAATTCAGCAACACTTCCCCTCTCCGCACAATTCAAAATTGGCATGTATACGCAACACTGGTCCGACACTCAAACTCGGGAGATGCGAGCCCAACATTGCATTTGGGGGGAGGGGGGGGGGAGTTCACACCATCTGTTATGCGTGAGTGTTGCTTAGCTGTTTCTGGCACCTGTGCCACATTCTTGGCACTCCACATCTCAAGAACATGACGTACTCTCGACACCTGGGCATGTTCATAAACTGGGCACGTGGCTCATCCAAAGAGGGGACGTCGGATGATAAAAGGGGGACGGGGGAAGAAGATGAGAAGTGACGATGAGGAACCGAGGAAAAGAGGAAGAGGAGGAACATCCCGTCCTTCGGACCAACCCAAACTCAGTTTGCACGCTGCGCCGTCTGGCCCACCTCGATGTGCCCTTTAAACCTTTGTCCGAAGCAACATGATCGCACTAAGCAGGGCCTCCCCTGCCTTCTCATCACCACCGCCGTCGGCATAACACAAACGAATGGAAGCTATGAACATCGCCCAAGCGGCCAAACGGATCCTGCAACAGGATGGGGTCCGGGCCGGCTCCGCCGCACTGCGGCATGTCCTTGCGGGCAGATGGCGTGGCACAGCACTCGCGCGCCGAGGCATTGGCGGCGGAACGGCCCCGGCTCAGTCTTACAGTCGAACCTAGGACAGAAGAACATCCCTCAAGAACACGAGTCCCTCCGACAGCCAAAACACACAGACCATACGAGGATACCATTCCCAGGGTGCACAAGAACATCCAACAAACACGAAAAACATTTGGGTACCCTCCGCGAATCGACCTCGATGTTACCTCGGTCCGACTGTACCTGACCTTGTCTAAGCAGCAACCTCGGAGTCCGCTTCTGGGCCCTGGTCGCACGAACGCGGAGGCGCCCCCCTATGGGGGGGGGGGACTGCAGGATAGCCCAAAATCGAATCGATATGTCGGATCGACGATCGAAATTAATCGGAGTCGGGAAAAATCGAATCGGTGGAAATCGGCATGCTAATAGACCTCCACTGAGAAGTCGGAGCCCACATCGGAATCTGAGGCCGAATCGAATCAGAATCGGAAACCATCGAAATCGAATCGAATCGGGGGACTCGAAACGAGCCCTGCCCCAGTGAGGCGGCGCAAGGGCCATGGTTCCTCCCACTGTAGGCATCAAGACCTGGCGCCTAGCCATGGCAGGGAAGCATTCGACAACGATCCCGAGTGGGTGGAACTTGTCCCACAGCAAACGTCTCCCTGTCAAGACCCGTGTCTGGATAGCGCTGGGACTACGACTTCATCCGACCACGAATCCTTCTGAATGAACTCCTTGGGGTGAGGCCTTCCTGACAACGTCTGATGGTCCACTTCCTCTCGATCACTTCATCCGGATCCCAAATCACCCTGATGTGATGTTCGACGCCCCTTGTTCTGGACAACTTACTCGGAATTCGGGACCCATTTTCGGATGACTGGCTCACGATGCCTTATTCCAAACCTTTTCTTCTGGGCATGTGTTATTTCTGGGAAGCGACTTCTGTTTGACTCGCTTCTTCTAGACGCCTTCTGGGTGACATCTTTTGGACGGCCTGTGATGGGATTTCTCGTGGACGAATTCTTCCGAACGAGCTCTTCCAGACGAATTATCCTGGCCATTTCTTGCCAGGAAGAATTAGTTCGAGCGCTTTCCTCCATACCTAGGGTGAGGAACAAGGAGGGGTAATGCATGACATACGGCCGAGTTCTGTGACCCCATCTCTGCACATCGACGCCGTTCATCCCGCCACATTGGCAAGATGTTATATGAAATAAATATGAATCGACATTTCAGTGAGGACCGAAGTGACCTTCATCTTCAACTTCCTCGGTGGTTTGGTTTCCTTCGGGTTGTGGCACACGGCCGAAGGAACCGCCGACCCCCGCTTGCCGGGTGTGAAAACGCTTGTGAGACATTTGGCTGTCCTCCTCCCCCTTTCCCCTTCCCCTGGGGTCCCAAATGCCGTTTGAAGCGGGTGGGGGGTGGGAGGGGGGATGGGGGTAAGAGCTCGTCAACGCATCCCCGAGGCCTCGGGAGCACCAAAACACCACTACGGGACCCACACAGAGCGCCAAGCTTGTCGAAGAGAGCGTCGAGAAGGCCCACAAGGCCCCCAAGACGGCCAAAAAGTGATCCATGAGGGTCGCCGAGAAGGCCCCGATAGGCATAATTCGTTTCATTTTCCGCGGGAAAACGTGCATGATTGACACGCTCGCCTTTTTCGTCTTGACAGCTTATAATAGCTTCTAAGACTGCCCAGGGGACCCCCAAGATCGTCACAAGATGGCCGATGAGACCCCCAAAAGAGCCCCAAGACAGCCCAAGAGGGCCCTGAGACGGCCCCAGGGGCACCCAAGGCGGCCCAAGAGAACCCCGAGAGGGCCCCAAGAGAGATCAAGGGGTGGAATACGAACTGATAGAGGGGGATGAGAACTGATACCTCGAGCCTTTCCCCACAAGATGGCTCCAAGAGCCCCTCAGAGGCCCCCGAGGCGCCCACAAGGCGCCCCAAGAGGTCTCCAAAGACGCCCCCAAGAAGCCCCCAAGAGGCCCCAAAAAGCTTCCCAAATGAACCCTCGAGACCTTCATATGTATCCAAGAGGCTCCTGACCTACAGCACAGGCACGGTAGCGGGTGGGGCCGAAGGCCCCTCAATAACTTCCACGATCGTCGCAAGCTCTGACTCCTTCTGGTGGTCGGCGGAATGGCGTAAGCCACTTGAATCATGAGAAGGGAGGACAGGAGAAACGACGTGAGAGTACGAGGGGGATCGAGGGAGAAGGGAGGATGGGACACGCAGGGCAAGGCAGGAGAACGACTACAGTCGCAGCGCATGCTCGAGGACGCGCGACAAGGCACGAAACTCTTCCGACGGTAACATGGCCTCCGACAACCACATGACACAAGAGTACTCTGCTGAGGCCGCGACCGCGGTCACCCGCGGCCGACCCGCAACCTCGCGAAGGGGGTCGCGCGCCAGACAGGACACCAAGTGTATCCGACTGGCCGCGCCGCCCGGCAGGCGCACTCTCCCCCACCGAATGGGGGTGGCGAGGCGATCGCGCGACCTGTAGAGGGGATGAGCTGGAGCCAGGGGTTCGGGCGGAGGCGCCAGGGTATCGAGAACAAAGCCCGTGCGGCTTGGAGGGCACAAGGCCCCTGAGGACCCATCGACCCCATCCAAGGCCACGCAAACGGCGATGGTGCTCAACGGTGATGTCGGGAACCAGATGGCATGAAGTCGCGAACCACACTTCCCACATTCCAATCTGGGAATGTGTCAGACGAAACCGACACAGCGAACCGTAGGAAAGCACGAGCCACGCGGTCCCACAACACCCGAAACCTGCACCGCCGTTGGCGTGCCTGCGGCCCATGCCCCGGAGAAGACCGTCCGCCCTGACTTCTGCCAGGACGCCGAGCGCCATGGACCCCCTCTCGGGTGTTGCTGGAGGTGGCCCTGGCCCAGGGTGACCCCGGGCTCCTCCAGGAACTCCCAGATGGCCCTCCGATCGCCAATGGCGAGGGTCAGAGGGCGATAGTGGCTTCCGAACGGCGCGACAAGTTTTGGGGCACCCGATCAAGCTAAGAACAGTAAAGACAATCAAGCTGGACGGCCAAAGCACGTCGATGCCACTGCGGGACTCTTCTGAGCCAGACGCGCAACTGACGATGTGCATGCAAAGGGGCATGGGACCGCTGCCGCAGCCCGTGCGGTGAGCGCTCGCTCTGCGTCACGCTGGCCACAGCGTTGGGGAAGCAGGAACAGACGGCCGAGCGGATGCAGCCCAAAAGAGGGAGGAAGCGTGGCTCAGACGCACACACACACACGCAGACACACACGCAGACACACACACACACACACGCACACACGCACACACGCAGACACGCACACACACAGACACACACACACATCAAACACAAACACACACACAAACACAAACACGCAAACACCCACGCAAACACACACAAACACGCACAACCACACACAAAGACACACACAAACAAACAAACAAGCACACAAACAAACACACAAACACACACACAAGCTCACATAAACACACACACACACTAACACACGAATACACTCACAGAACCACACGCACAAACGCACAAACACACAGACACACAAACACACACAGACACACACAAACACACACACAAACATACACAAACACACACACAAACACACACACACACGCAAACACACACACACACACACACACACGCAAACACAGACACAGACACACACGCACACAGACACAGTCACACCGACCCTGACCAAATCCATCCTGGGGCCCAGAATCGGTGCATACGTCTGCCTGTTATGGCCTGGAAGGCACATGCACCGATCCAGGGCCAAAAATCGGCCTGGCCAGGACGGGTGCAAATATGCAGTCGGCGCCCTCCGCATGCTGGGAACCCGGGCCGGCCACGATGCCGGGAACCCGGGCCGGTCAGCCAGGGGGTATTCCTGTCACTCGTAGAGCTTGAGCACAGCGACGAACCGACGGAGCAATCCGATCGAGCCGCCGGGCTCGTCTCGAAGCTTCGAGGCAGAACTTTTGGTAGGCCCGCCGCTCGCACGAGACTCCTGCGAGGCCCTGGTGATGGGGAGGGTGCGCGCGTTTTTCCTCGCCTCCTGCTCTGTCCCGTGCGGGAACAAGAGGTACGCATGCCTCTCCCCGAGCACGGCGTGCCCCGCCCCACTCCCCATCCCTCGCGTGAGGAGGACCGAGGGCAGGATAAGGATAGGAACAGCGGGACCGTCAGGTGAAGTCCTACTGGGCCTGCTTGCCAACACTAGACTTGTCCAACTACCGACTGAAACTCGGCACTTGCCCCACACAGCCTCAGCAAATTCTCTCTCTTACTTTAGCAACCTCGCACTCACACCTTGGCCTCCCACCTCGCGCGAGGCCGGGTCCCCGTAGCCAGTGAAGATGCTGTGCAGCACTCCCATGGACTCTGGGCACACCTGGGCCCGCGGCGCATCGGCTCGGTGCCTGCTGGAGAATTTCGGCGGAAGCGGATCAAGCTGCGACCAAAGTTACGAGAACGGCGCCCACGCACCGTACCATGCCTGGACTCCGTTCAGGCCCCGCTCCAACGCGGTATTGTGCATAGCTTGTTCGGCTCTGGGGGCCAGAAAACTATGCACTGTACCATTCCTGGGTCGAGGATCGACGACGCCTCGAGAGGCGCCAGCGCAGTACGGTGCATACATGCCGTCCGCGGAAAAGTCTCAGCTGAGCAGCAGAGATGACCGTCTGGTGCTGAAAATCGTTGTAGCCCTGGCGTTGGCGATGGCTGACGCCAGGCCATGGAGACTCCACTGGAAGGGAGGAGGGGCCTCCAATGGAAACCGCCTGCCAGCCAGTGGAATCACCCTTCGAACTCTACGCTCGGGTGGGCGCCAGCCCTTTGGGGCGTAGGTGGTTTAGAGCGCTTCCGCTTCCATCCCCCGTCTTCCCTTTCGGGGAAAGGTTTATCACTGTTCCTTCTTAGTGCCGACCCCTCCTCCACCTGACCAGCGGCAAACCTGTAACCGTGACGGCATCCCCCAACCACCCTTGTCAAAACAAGCGTACATGTTGCGGCATCGTCCACCTGGCTGGTGTCTGCACTTGTTCCCGATGATTGTCGGTGGCGGCCCTCGTCTACGCTGAGACTCGGGTGCTACTTCTGCGGCGAGAGGGCGGGTGGGGAGTGAGCGAGACGGCCGTCCTTCGGGTAAGGGGGGTAGCTTGACCCCTCTCCCTGGGTGTGGACGGGGCGCCCAAGATGACCTCCAAGATGGCTCAGAATAGTGCAAGATCGCGCAAGGTGGCTTCCAACATGCTCCAAGAGGCCCTAAGACCGCTCCAAGGCGGCTCTGCGTGGCCACGGAGCCTCCCAAGGATGCCCTCAAGAGGCACAAATCCTTCTAACACCTAAAGGCAGCACAGCGCTTGTTGCATTCTCGCCTTCTCGCTTCCGATGGGCTCGTGGGCCCTCAAGGTGGCTGCAAGATGGCCACAAGAGGCAATTTCAAGGGCTCTAGAAGGCCGCCGCAGGTTGAAACCACCCACAGGCCAACGGTCACCCCTCTTTATTCCATTTTATTCCACTGCGTGCTCCCGCAATTCCCTGATCAATGCAACTCGCCTGGGCATATTCGCTGGATGGGCTGGCGGGGACGCCAAACGTCAAGAATTGTGACGGAACCATTTCCGAAGCCACCCGCGGACAGTGGGAGGCACGATCCGCGCAGCCCCTAAGGTATCCGCCGCCACCGTGCCCTCAGGCGCAAGATGCAGCAGAGGTGGGTGTGCCGGGCGCGCGCGACCGCGGCCTTGCCTCTGTCGGCGCGCCAGAGGCACGGAGCCCCTAACTAGCAGCGACTGTCTTCGAGTTCGAGTTGTCTGGCTTGAGAAAAATAAAGTATCTGGAGGCCCGAAGGCCATCCAAGTTCCCAACTCTTCCGAGTGGTCCTGGGCGCCAAGACGTGCCAAGAGGGGCCTCGGAAGCGCCCGGGAGGGTCCCAGAGGCCTCCAGGACGGCTCACGAGCGCTCCACGATGCCCCAAATCATGCCAAGACGGTCCAAGAGGCCACCAAGAGGCCCCAGGAGCGCTCCATCCCCAAGATGCCCAAATCATGGAACCCCTTAGGTGTAGTGTTCTGGCTTTTTCGGACTTCTGATGCTCGAAGACGGCCCAAGAGGCCTCCACGATCGCCCCAAGAGGCCACCCAGAGAGCTCCCAATTGGCCCAAGGCCCAAGCGGCCCCCAAGACGGCCCAAGAGGGCCCAAGAGAGGCCTCGGAGGGGAAACACAAACCGACATTTCGAGCCCTTCCCCCCCAAGATGGCCCCCGAGACCGCCAGCAGGGCCCCCAAGACGCCCCCCATTAAGCTCCAGGATGCCCCCAAGAGGCCCAAATCATGCCGGAAGAGCCCCCAAGAGACCCCCGAGAGGCCCCCAAGACACCCCAAAAGCGAATCCAAGAGGCTTCCGAGGGGCCTCCCACGAGATCTCACAAGCATCCCAAAAGCCTTTGACCTACAACCTAGGCCTGGAGGCGGGATGGGCCGAAGGCTACTAGATCCGCCACGGGTGCACGGCGTGCTGGACGTCTGGGACGTTTTGGCTCTTTTAGATTATCCCAGTGGCCTTCGGCCCAGCCCGCTACTGTGTCCAGGACGACCAGCAATCTGCAACATACCGCATCCAAAGCGGCCAAGATGACCCAAGATGGCCTCCGAGTTCGCTCAAGACGCGCTCGATGGCCCCAAGATGCATCCAAGATGGCTTCAAGACTGCCCAAGGCGGCCCAAGAGGCCTCCAAGACGGCCCAAGAGGCTTCAAGGACTGCCCAAGAGGACTCCAAGAGGACCTCCAGGAAGGCCCGAAGGTGCCAACATCATTGATTTTCTAAAGACTTTTGTCGGATTCTGGTATTTGCTTCGAAGCGGCCTTGCGACGGCCCACGAGGCCCCCAACATTACACTAAGATCACCCCAGAGGCCTTCAAGATGGCCCCAAGACGGCCCAAGAGGTTCCCAAGACGGCCCCAAAAAAGCTTCAAGGCGGCCCAAGAGGCCTCCAAGACGCCCAAGATGGCCTCCAAAACGGCCCACAAGCTCCCACGACGGCTTCCGACGGCGTCGGGCGGGCCAGGAACGCCCGAAGACGGCCAGCACCCAAGACGCCCCCAAAGGCCCCCAAGAGGCCTCCAAGAGGCCCCCCTAAGAAGCTCCCAGGAGGCCTCATGAATGACCCCTGAAGCTCCCCAAACATCTTCTCATCCTTCTCCTCATCCTCCTCTGTCCTCCCTCTCCTCATCTTCCTCGTCCTCCCCCCTGTGTTCCCCGAATGGCTTGGGGGAACGTCTGGTCCAACAGCGTGGCTAAACTTTGCCCACGTGGGCGTGTCCTACAAAGCAGGGGACGGGGTTGATTCGCCGTAGACGTTTTCGATAATAAACAACGGCAGGGTGGGATGATGGATGGTGAATGAGATGTGCTGAGAGGAGAAGTGGTTGTCTAAGAGCACATGCCGCCAGGCGGCAGGCGTGCGAGCGGGCACGGCGCGGGAAAGTATTGATATCACAATCAAGACGCGGAGAAGGCGAGTATGACGAGGCAGGGTGGAATAGGAGTGATCACCTACAGGACTCAGTTGGATATGTAATTAATCAAATGCGACAGACTGAATGACGGGCCGCGACAGCACAAGTAAAGCTCCCAGTGCTCCCATCTCAACTTTGAATGCGTCGGTGCAGATTGGTGCAATCTGTCCACTACGCGATCTGCCACCATCCCGCGAGGCACGGAGTGGAATGTCCTCAGGCCCCTTCGAGTTCCCTGGGGGGCCCAGACCTCCGAATGCCAGGGATTTGATTGCAACGCGACTTTTCTAGGCGCCTCGGGGGCGTGGTTTGGGAGTCCACACGACTGTCATGGTTTGAGATTCTGCTAAGGCCCGTCCTTGAGCCCTCTTGGGCGGCCTTGGAGGCTCTGGGCGCCGCTCCAAGATGCACAAAGAACAATTACCCGAGACGTACCCCACCCCTTCTCCACGCGAGTCGACGATTTCAACAAACGCTCCAGACAGAAGAACACGTTGCGTGGACAATCTGCTCTGTCGGACCTCCCATGAGCCCACGACAATGGCAATAGTCGCGCAAATCGCAGCCCCCCAGGGAGCCGCGACGTCTCGGCTGGGTCTGTGTACTCCCCCTCTCCACTGGGCCTCCCAGGAGCCCACCGAAATAGGAGCATTGCGCACTTCGCAGCCCCCCAGGGAGCCGCACTGTCTCGGTTGGATGTTTCGTACTCCCTCACTCCGTTGGGCCTCCCGGGAGCACACGAAAGTGGCGACAATTGCGCAGGTCGTTGCCCCCCTGGGAGCAACACTGTCTCGGCTGGATGTGCGTACTCCCTCACTCCGCTGGGCCTTCCAGGAGCCCACGAAAGAGGCGCCAATTGCGCAGTTCGCAGCCCCAAAGGGGAGCCGCGAGGTCTCGGCTGGATGTGCGTACTCCCCCATTCCGCCGGGCCTTCCAGGAGTCCACAATAGCGGCGACAGTGGAGCAGTTCGCAGTCCCCCATAGAGCTGCTTGGTCTTGACAGGGTGCCCCTACTCCGCCGTGACCCCCAGCAGCCCACGAACTTGGCGACAGCTGCGCGGGTCGCAGTCCCCCTATAGAGCTGCGAGGTCTCGGCTGGGTTTGCGTAATCCCCTACTCCGCCGTGCCTCCCCATCAACGTGGCGACAATTGCGCAGCTCGCAGCCTCCCAAGAAGTCCAAATGACGGAGGACGAGAAGGGGGGGAGGAAGGGGAGGTGCTTGGAGACCTCTGCTCACAACGAGAACCAACACATGAGGGTTAGGAAGAAAAGACATGCTTTTCAATGACTTCAGCCTTCTCGTCTTGCCGTTTTTAAGAGCGTCCAAGACAGAGAGGTCATGAGGTCCCCAGGATGCCCAAGGAGGCCCCCAAGAGCGCCCCCCCAAAGAGGCATTCCAAGAGGCCCCACGAAACTCCTGGGTCTCATGTCCGCAGCCTGGGCACAATGGCAATATTGGTCGAAGACTACGACTATCTATAACATCCGACATGTAGCCCCGTCCCTCCCAATATGGCTCAACTTCTTGACGCCGTCTCGGGACCTCTCGGAGGCATCTCGAGGGCTATGTAAGCCCATATTGAGATATATGTTGTCCCATCTTGAAATGCACACCAACTGGGGCCCACATCCGGCACTACGATATGTGATGCAACATTCATGAGCCCTCGTGAAATCGGCCTCCCATGCTGGAGCAAAGGCAAAGGCGGCACGAAAAGGCCGAATAGCACTTCGGGGCACACATGGGAGGAGAACATCCACGCCCTATGCTACGCCCGCCAATCGGCGACATGGATCTTGACGCAATGACAGAGCTTATCATGGACGGGGGCGGCTGTGCCGCTTTCTGCCCCTGGCAGTTGCAGGGATTACGTAGGCATTGTCCACTCATCCTTATCCTTATCATCCTCCTGTTCCTCCACCTCTCCCCTTTTCCTCCTCCTCCTCCTCCTCGTCCTCCTCCTCCTCCTCGTCCTCCTCCTCCTCGTCCTCCTCCTCCTCCTCCTCCTCCTCCTCCTCCTCCTCCTCCCCCTCCCCCTCCCCCTCCCCCTCTTGCTCATCCCTCCTCCGTGCTCCTCCGTCCTCTTCGGCCTCCCTCCTCCCTGGCGGGCTGCAGCCTTGCCGATGGGCGTCTCCCACGGATTCCTGCGCAGCGGTCCGCGGGGCTAGGAGAGGAAAAAGGACGCGGGAGATGGGGAGGGCGGCCCTGGTGGACCATCATGGGTGACCCAGAAATTCGGCAACCCAATGGCAAAGTTGCTCAAAACTATAACGTTGATTATGACATGGGATCTGTCGCCAGATGTTCGCTGTTTCGACGAACATGCTTCGGATGATTTCTTGTGTCGGCGGAGAGCCACAAGATGACCCCCCACCGGGGCCCGAAGGGACTAAACTCATTGATACCCCTTGCGCTTTTGAGCGATTATCGAATCCTCGTCTTTTCGGGCTTCCGTCGGCTCAAGACAACCCAAGAAGCCTCCACGATGGCCCCGAGACGGTCGACGAGGCCTCCAAGAGGGCCCCAAGAGGCCCCACGATGGCCCAAGAAGCATCCAAGACGGCCCCAGGACGCCCCAAGAAGGCCTCCAGAAGGGCCCAAGACGGCCCAAGAAAGCCTTTCGACGCCCCGAGAAGGCCTCACGACGGCCCCCAGACACCCACCATACGGCCAAGATGGCCCCAAGACGGCCCATGAGAGCCACAAGACGGCGGAGGAGGGCCCCAAGATGGCCCATATGGGTTCCATGAAAGCTCCTCAAAGTGGGAAGACGAAATGTGTCACATGTGACGGTATTCCTCTTCCTCCTCCTCCTCCTCTTCCTCCTCCTTCTCCTCCTCACCACCACCACCACAACCACCACCACCACCATCATCAACCTCCTCCTCCTCCTCCTCCTCCTCCTCATCATCATCATCAGCATCAGCATCAGCATCATCATCACCATTACCATCACCATCACCATCACCATCACCATCACCATCACCATCACCATCATCATCATCATCATCATCATCATCATCATCATCATCATCATCATCATCATCAACACCATCAGCATCACCATCGTCAGCATCATCATCATCACCAGCATCATCACCATCATCATCACCAGCATCAAAACCATTATCATTCGCGTTATCATTATCATCACAACCACCGTCATATCAACATCATCATCATCCTCATCGTCGCCATCATCATCGCAAAATAGTCATCCCCATCATCATTTCACTGTCAGCATCAACATCCTCATCATCATCACACTCATCATCATTAGCAGCAGCAATACTATACGCATCGTCATCATCATCATCGTCATCGTCATCGTCATCCTCTTCATCATCATCATGATCATCATCATCATCATCATCAGCATCATCATCATCATCATCCGCATCACCATCATGATCCTCATCATCGTCAGCATCTTCATCAGCATCACCAGCATCATCGTCATCCTTACCTTCATTCTCTGTCTCATCCTGATCATCCTCGTCATCGTCACCATCAGCAACATAATCATCATGACCACCATCACCACCACCACAACCATCATCATTACCACCACCATCATCAAAACCGTCGACATCATCAACAACATCAGTATCATCATCATCTTCACGATCACCATCTCCATCATCAACATCATCATCATCATCATCATGAGCATCATCACCATCATCGTCATCATCTTCAGCATCATCACGCTAATCCTTATCATCATTCTCATTACCATCCTCATCATCCTCGCCGTCTTCTCCGTCATCAAGATCATAATCATGACCACCATCACCAGCACTACAACCATCGCCATTACCACCACCATCATCAACATCGACGTCATCAGCATCAACAACATCAGCAGCACCATCATCACCATCATCATCAACATTATCACACCACCATGATCATCAACATCATCCTTCTCCTCCTCCTCATCATCGTCATCACCATCATCATGCTCATCACGACTTTCCCACCCTCAAACAGTCGAGAATGCTCGGGTGGCACGGTGTCGGGACTTGCCGCAGGCAGCTCGATACGAACCCGTTGGCTCACCAGGTCAATAGTCAAAGACCTTTAATATACTTCCTTCCCTCATTCTGCACTTCGATTACCAACCAAATAAAGTGCCGCTAATGCCCAAGCGGGGGCCTGGCAAAATAGGCGGGCAGGCGGGGCAAACAGTCCGACCTTGACCTCAACATTGGTACGGATGAAGGAAGAAGGGAGAGAAAAAACGAAGCAGGAATACAAAGCTAGAGAGGGATCAACTAACCTGGCCTCCAATGTGTGAATCACCTTCTGGCCCGCGCTCTCTCTTCCAGACCAAACAGACGACGCAAAACAATAGCAAGCGATAGCAGCAGGCAGCAAACGATAGCAGGCAATAGTAACAGACAGTATGAACAGCGGGTAGCAGCAAACGATAGCAGGAGACGATACCAGCCGATAGCAAAGATAGCCGGCGATAGCAGACGATAGCTGACGATAGAACGCAATAGCAGCGGAGGGCAGACGATAGCAGACAATTCCAGACTATTGCAATCGAGGCCAGACGGTAGCAGATGTTACAAGACGATAGCAGACGATAGCAGCAGGCAGCAGACGATAACAGACCGACACAACATCTAGCAGCCGATAGCAGCTGCTATCAGACAATAGCAGCAAACAGCAGCAGGCGATCTCGGCCGACAACAGACGGAAGCAGACTAGCCAGCGATAGCAAACGATAGCTGACGATAGCAGGCAATAGCAGCCGGCGGCAAACGATATCAGACGATTGCGACCGATGTCAGGCGATAGCAAGTGTTACGAGACGATAGCGGACTAGAGCTGACAGTAGTAGCCAGCAGCCGACGATACAAATCGACACAACAATTAGCAGCCGATATCAGCCGATAACAGCAGGCAATGCCAAACGATCTCGGCCGATAGCACGATAGCAGGCGAGACTAACAGGTAGCAGTCGAGAGCAGACGTTCTAGTCTGCGTTCGTTCACGATCGACTCTATCGGTGCCTATCGTATGTTAACGATTGTTATCGTATGTTATCGGCACCCATCGTCTGCCATCGTTTGGGAACAGCTGCTATCGTCTGTTGACGACGGCTATCGTCTGCTATCGTCTGTTAGCGACTCTATCGGCACTTGCCGTCTGCTATCGTCTGTTTTGGGTTTTTGTCGTCAGCTATCGTCTGATAACAGTATGCGATCGTCTGCAATCGACTCTATCAGTACCTATTGTCCGTTTATCTTCTGGTAGCGACTGCTACCATCTGCCATCTGCACCTATCGTTTGCTATCGTCGGGTTACCGCTGCTATCGTCTGCTATTGTGTGCTGTCGACTCTATTGTCACCTCTCGACGACTATCGTCTGCTGCCGTCTGATAATGACTGTTCTGACCTGCTATCGGCACCTGTCGTCTGCTATCCTCTGGTAGCGATATCTATTGTCTGTTTTCGCTTGCTATCGACGATATGAACACGTGTCGACTTCTATCGTATACTATCGTCTGCTTTGGGTTTCAAGTGTCTGCTAACCGTCTGCTATCGTTACTATCGATCCTCTGGGCACCTATCGTCTGCTATCGTCTTGTATCGGCTGCTACCGCTTGCTGTCGGATGATATCAGACGATATGAACGAACACCAGACTATAGCAGACGATAGGAGCCGATAGCAGACGATAGCAATCGTGACCGAACGATCGGTACCGATTGGGTCGATAGCACCCGGTAGCAGACGTTTACCACGCCAGCAGGCCTCCACACCTAAATGGCTTGCGGACCATCAGGAGGCCCCTCAGGGCAACCCCAGAGCCTGGCAGGCCCTCAAGAGGCCCCAAAAGGCATCTCAAAGGCCTCGTGTCCACACAAGCACGGTGACGGGATGGGCCGAAGGTCACGCGTTACGTCCCTGCGAATACAGACATATTCCTCGACCTATATTTTTGCAAGCTGGGGGGGGGGACCCCCCCCCGCCCCCCTCCCCAAAAACAGGACCTCCAGGATCTGGCGTTTCCGGGCCCCCCGGACACCGTTGCCGAAGGTCCCCCGGCTCGTCTCGGACCTCCCAGGGCGCTTAGCCGGGTCTTGCCAGCAGATCCCGAGCGATCAGAGCGGGGATCAGAAAAGCCGCAGAGAGACCCAAAACAAAACAAGAGCGCTCCAAAAAGGGCCCAGATGGCCTCCAGAGGCCTCTAAGACGGCCCAGGAGGCCTTCAACAGGACTCCCACATCGCAGAAATCGCTTCGTTCCTTTGTGAGGAGAAACGTGCGCTTTCAACATAATCGCCGTTCGGGTCTTACCGGCGTCCGAAACAGCCCAGAAGGCCTCCGGCATCGCCCCGAAACGGCCCAAGAGACCCTTAAGGGAGCCTCTAGACGGCCGGCCTGGATGGCTCCGAGATCGTCCAAAGAAGCCCCACATGGGCCAAAAAGAAACCAAACAGGCCTTTTCAAGCCCGAGAAGGCCATGGGAGGCCCCCGAAAAGGCCATGGGAGGTGACCAGGAAGGCCCACGTAGCATAAGGCCCCTCCCTAGAGGGCCCGAACTCCCCAACGCGGCCCAAGATGGCCCCAGGACGGCCCGAGAGGGCCCCGAGCCGGTCCACCAAGGGGGTTGCAACAATGCCCACAGGGCGTGTTCCACCAAACTGACCTGAATCCTGGGTTCGCAACCGCATTCCCCGGAAATCTGTTGCGGACCACGGATTCGGTACCTTCCCCCCATATTTATTCATTTTCGCGTGCGGCCCGCTGCAGCATGACATCCTCGGCTTGGCATTGCTTGGTGTTTTGCGGCGTTGCTTGACATTGCCTCGGTTCGCTTGGCATTCATTCGCATGGCTTACCATTCTCCTTTGCAATGCGCACGGGCACCTGAGCCAAACGCCGGCCAATGCGCGGGCCTACGAAGACCTTCTGTCGTCATTCACCGCCAGGCATGTCTGCAAGCGTGCACGTGCACATGACCCCCCCCGACGGCGCCATCTCTTTCTCTCCTTCTGATCCTCCTCTTGGTCCCCCTCCTCCTCCTCCTCCTCCTCCTCTTCTTCCTCCTCTTTCTGCCGCTCCACCGCTCGTCCTCCCCCATATCCGCTTCCTTCTCTTCGCTCCCTGAGACTACCTCCCCCCCCCTCCCATCCTTCGCCGTCCACCCGGCGCCTTTCGGGAGCTCCCAGAAGACAGGGCCAGGGACCTCCCGAACTTTCGACGACTTCTGGAAA
The DNA here is from genome assembly GCA_963575745.1 of Prorocentrum cordatum. Classification (NCBI taxonomy): domain Eukaryota; class Dinophyceae; order Prorocentrales; family Prorocentraceae; genus Prorocentrum; species Prorocentrum cordatum. The sequence goes on from CAUYUJ010018588.1 coordinate 107,227, forward strand.
CCGCCGCAAGGAAAAGGCCAAATTTCAAGGGCCACTAGGGATGGCGCGAGCGACCAACATATGCAAGCCTCAAAGACCAAGGTGTATGGCGCGAAGCGCCAATGCAGTCTTGTGTGGGTCTTCGCGTTGGTGTGTGGGTGTACGAGAATGAGATGTGCGTGAGCGCAAGAGAAACAGAGAGACAAAATACACGAACAACGTTGTGGAGACGGAGGGTGCGGCAGGGAAGGAAGACCCTGTGGAATGTCGGGTGTTCTTGGAAACGGACGTCGAGGAGTAACCTGTTGAGTACCGGGTGGTGTGTTGGAGACGGAGGGAGTGGAATAGACGGAGGGTGTGGAATAAGCGGGGGCTGTGGGGTAGAATGGGATTTTCAAGTTCAATTTGGGGAGGGAGCCCGTTGAATACCGGGTGGTGCGTTGGAGACGGAAGCGGTGGAGTAGACGGAGGCTGTGGAGTAGAATGCAATGTTCAAGTTCAGCTTGGGGAAAGAACCCGTTGACCATCCGATGGTGCGTTGGAGACGGAAGGAGTGGAGTAGACGGAGGGTGTGGAATAGACGGAAGCCGTGAACTAGAATGGGATTTTCAAGTTCAGCTTGGGGAAGGAGCCTGCTGAGTATCGGGGAGTGCGTTGGAGACGGGGGAAGTGGATTAGACGGAGGGTGTGGAGTAGACAGAGGCTGTGGACTTGAGTGGGATTTTCAAGTTCAGCTTGGGGAGGGAACCTGTTGAGTACCGGGTGGTGCGTTGGAGACGGAAGGAGTGGATTAGACGAAGGGTATGGGTAGACGCAGGCTGCGCAGCTGAATTGGATTTTCAACTTCAACTTGGGGAACGAGCCTGTTGAGTGCCGGGCGGTGTGTTGGAGACGGAGGGAGTGGAGTAGACGGAGGGTGTGGAACAGACAAACGCTGTGGAGTGGAATGGGATTTTCACTTTCAGTTTGGGAAACAGCCTGTTGAGTATCGGGTGGTGCATTGGAGACGGAGGGAGTGGATTAGACGGAGGGTGTGGAATAGACGGAGGCTGTGGACTTGAATGGGGTTTTCAAGTTCAACTTGGGGAGCGAGCCTGTTGAGTGCCGGGTGGTGTGTTGGAGACGGATGGAGTGGAGTAGACGGAGGGTGTGGGGTGCGCGGGGGCTGTGGAGAAGAATGGGATTTCCGACTTCTGGTTGGGGCGAGAGCCTGTTGAATATCGGGCGGTGCGTTGGAAACGAAGGGAATGGAGTAGACGGATGCTGTGGAATAGACGGACGTTGTGGAACACAGTGGGATTTTCAACTTCAGATTGGGAAGGGAGCATGTCGAGTGCCGCGCGGCGCGTTGGAAACGGACGGGCTGGAGTAGACGGAAGGCGCGGGGTAGACGGAGGCCGTGGAGGACAATGGGATTCTCAAATTCAGCCCAGGGAGGGAGCCTGTTGAGTATCGAGTGGCGTGTTGGAGACGAAGGGGGGGGAGTAGACGGAGGGCATGGAGTAGACAGAGGCCGCGGAGTAGAATGGGATTTTCAAATTCACATTGGGGCAAGGGCCTGTTTCGTACCGGGTGGCGCGTTGGAGACGGAGGGGTGGGGTGGGCGGAGGGCGTGGAATAGGCGGAGGCTGTGGAGCTGAATGGGATTTTCAAGTTCAGCTTGGGGAAGGGGCCCGCGTAATATCGGGTGGTGCGTTGGAGCCGAAGGTGGAGCGACCCCCCCTTCCCCTATCCTCCCCGAAGTGCGCCCCCGAGAGTTTCCAGAGCGGCTGGGGAAACACGTAGTCCGATAGCATGGCCAAGGTGCGTTCCAACGTTTGACCGCAGAGGCGCTTCCGAAGGGCAGGGCGCGGCGGTGATTCGCCGCAGGCGTCGTCGCAATACGTCGCGAGAAACGCCTCCAAACGTTGTGTGCGATGTGATAAAGGCCAACGAGGACGGCGACGAGGACGACGAGGACGACGACAACCACGACGACGACGACGACGAGGACGACGAGCACCACGACGACGACGACGACCACGAGGACTGCGCCGACTGGTTTTACTCTGGCGTGTTGAGGTAGCGGGCGGCCTGCCCCGCGGCCTTCCGCAGGTCTTCTCCCATGCACCAGTGGCGTCACTGGTAGTCAGCAGCCCGGGAGTCAAGCGCCTGAGCATTCGTTTCGTGGACGCCACGCGTACGCCTTTTGGCGTGCCCCCGCGTGGAATCGAGGCATTGAGTGCCAGTCTGCGCGCGCACGGTCTTGTTCTCAACTTTGTGGGAGCTAGCTTTGGACCGCCCCTCCCCGGAAGGAGGTGGAGAAGAGCAGGGGAGGTGCCCTCGCCACCGTCGACGCCGCTGCCGTCGCCGTCGTCGTCGTCGTCGTCTTCGTCGTCGTCGTCGTCGTCGGCGTCGTCGGCGTCCTCGTCGTCGTCGTCGTCGTCGGCGTCGTCGCCCTCGTCGTCGTGCAAAAGGCGTAGAAACGGCTTGGGGGGACCTCCTCGGAGGGTCCCGCCAGGGCACTCCGAAAATGCAGGGGAACTACAATAATTCATATAGTTTTCAAGGAATGGGGGGTTCATGGTGGGTTCAGCGGGCTGTATGTATTTGTATATGTATTTGTATATGTATATGTATATGTGTATATATATATATACACATACATACATACATACATACATACATACATACAGACAGACAGACAGACAGACAGACAGACAGACATACATACATACACACAAATAAATATTCTTGTAAGGCCGGGGGCGCTGGACCCCCCCCTAACGAATTTGGCCCTCCCCGGGCCTCCAGGCAACCCTTCAGACGTCCCCGGAGAACCTCACGAGAGCCAGAAGACGGCCCCAGACGGGTTCCAGGCGTTCCGGCGCGCTCCCGAAACGACCCCAGAAAGCCCAAATACGGTCCACGACGACCCCTAAGAAGACGTCATACCCCCAAAGATCGCTCCAAAACGTCCCAAAAGGCCTCCAAGAGCACTCCCAGAAGGCCACAAGAGGCAAAAATCATTGATTCTCTATTGGTTTTTGGTGAATTTTGGGATGCTCTTTTTTCCTGACGCTCCAAGACGGCGGTCTTCTGGGCGTCCGAAGCCGCATGGGAGGCTCAAAAATCGCCCCACAACCATCCGAAAGGGCTTCCAGGCAGTCCAAGAGAGCCCCAAAACGGCACAACAGGGGTCCAAGATGGCCCAAAGAGAGCCCCATGGCGGCCCAAGATGGCCCCCAAACACCCTCCGAAGCATTCCAAATCGTGACCTGGTCGTTCAGGGAGACCGCGGTTGGAGGCAGGGTGGCCCGAGGAAGCCCCAACAGGCCCCCAAAACACGCCCAGGAGGCCTCCAGAAAGCCTGAAAACCTGAAAAACTTTTGTGAGGCCCCAGAGGCTCTCCAAAGAGGAGCCTCCGCAAAAAGAGCTGAGGATGATGGGGAGAATGCGCAGGCTATGGCGAGAATGAAGAAAAAGAGAAATGGAAGAAAAATGACGAGTAACATGATTATAACGGCGATGCCGGAAAAGGCAACAAGGAGTTATCGCTAAATTGTCGGTTTGGCCTTCCTGCCATTATGCCTGCATACCAAACTGCAAGGACCAAGGTGCATGGCGCTAAGCGCCACTGCAGTCTTGTATATATTCACATATATATATAATATATATATATATATATATATATATATATATATATGTGTGTGTGTGTGTGCATGCATGCATGCATGTATGTATGTATGTGTGTATATATATACACATATATATATATATATATATATATATATATATATATATTCGCAAATTCACCGACGCCCGACTATATGGATGGATGTCGCAAAATTCCTCAATACCCCACCAACACCGTGCTTGTGGCACGACGTGGGGTGTCCTTACATTGGCCTTGATTGTAATCGTTTTTAAACAAAAAAACAAGAACATTGCATCATTCCTGGAAGTCCTGGGATCACCTGGGCGACTCCAACGTAGGACCCCTGGGGGCCCATCCGGAAGGAAAGAACTTCCGGGGTGCGCCCAGGAAAACAGGGGATCCAGCTTCCGCGGAGGAAATAAAATCTATGGCGAGGGGTTCGAACATGGGGGTTACCCCCCCTGAAATTCTGGAAAAGGAAAAACTCTCAGCCGCGAGGGTGCCCGCGCGAGGGGTCACCCCCCCCAGCGCAACCGGAGGAGAAAAAACGAGAGAGCCCAGATTGTAAGTGTAATGCATCAGCACTGTAATGGTTGTGCTAGGGAGTTGTACGAGTACTAGGGAATAAGACCAGGGAGGAGTCATACTGGGAGTTGTACTCGGACTAGGGAGTTGGACTAATACTAGGGAGCACAGGGAATCGCACAAAGAGAGTTGCACTAGGTAGTTGTACTGGGAAGTTACACTAGGGAGATGCGTTAAGGAATCCTACGAATACTGAGGAAGTGTACTAACGAGTTGCACTAGAATTGTACTATTACTCAGAAGTTGTACCGGGGAGCTGCACTAGAGAGTTGTACTCACGAGTTGTACTAGCACTCGGGGGTTGTATCAAAGAGTTGCACTCGTATACCAATTGCACTTAAATACTTGTGCGGCAGGACAACGTGCTCTCCAAGAGCAACCGCGCGCTAGCACATGACAGTACCAATTGCACTCAAGTGCTAGTTGTACAGTAGTCGGAGGGGTTCAGGGGTTCAAATGGCAACGCGCGCGGAAAAAACAAATCCATGCGCCGCCAGGGGTCCTGGGTTTAACGTGTCGCCGCAGAAATTGGCCCCCCACAGAAAAACAACAACATCCGACTGGGGGGTTGGGGAATTCAGGCACGAATCGCAGGGGAGATGTCCTGGGTTGTCGGTTTCCTGAGGCTCCGGTTCTCTGAACCCATCGTACGACATCTGCCGAAGCCCATTGGCTTGGCGAAAATACTCCAGTAGCCTTATGGGGTCCGTCTCGTTGCCCTCTTGAAGGTCCGTCGGGCTGTTTTGAACGGTTCCCGAAACCGATTCGAACCCCCCCCGTCGCGACAGAAACCGGAAACTTTCGCCGTTCTGCAATTGTCCCCTCTTCGGCCTCGGGTGCGTCCAGAAAAGGCCCCGACAAGCAGTCGAGAGATGGCCCAAGACGGTCCTCAACCGCGAGAGACTTCCAAAGAGGATCGCGAAGGGACCGAACAAACATGGTTGGGACGCACCCTTCTAATAAGGGCTACCCGAATCCATCGCGTGGCAACAACTGCCAGAATCGGCCACGACACAACAACAGCCCGCGCGGCAGAAACAATTTCCCGGCGACGTATCCAACCCGTTGTGAACGCATGGCGAATATAAGTAGGACCGCCAACTAAAAACAAAGAGGTTGAGGGACTCGCATTGCGCATGAGGTCCCAAAGGTATGCGAAATTAACGCGCAGGTATGGCAATACTGGGACTGGGACAGAAGCGTGCGGAGGGGGGCGACTGAGGGGACATGCGTGCATGCTCAGTGACGGTAGCAGCGCCGAGCGCTACATACGCGGGACAGAACAGCGCCATGCGCTCGGAAGCAAAAAGGCGCGTCGCGCTGAGCGAGGCAAGCGCACGGGTTGGCATGGCGAGCCAAAGGCAGCTGAGGACAGGAGGCCACGCGGTCAAACAACAGCACCATGCGCCTCGTGGCGCAGCGGCTCCCTGCGAGCTGCGACGCGGCAGCGCCGAGCGCTGCGTGATGGGACAACGCCGCGCGCGATGAAAGTTTTTGCCATGCTAGATGAGAGCAGCCCGCCGTCAATTGCAATTCTCGTCGCCGCCCGCGCCAATGAGGCGCTGGCGACAACTACCGCGAACTCGCCTGACGCCGCAATGAGGTGCTTCCGTCTGTCCTGCAAGAGCTGCTCCAAGCCGAGCTTGCGCCCAAATCTCTCTGCCGCGAGGAGGCCAGGAAGCCGTGAGATCTCGACGGGATCCCCGTACCACTCCACTCCGCTGGACCTCCCAAGAGCCCACGCAAGTGGCTACAAATTCATATTTCGCACCCCCCCTAAAGAGCCGCCAGTTCTCAACCAGGTCCCTGTACCACTCCACCCCGCTGGACCTCCAAAGAGCCCACGAACGTGAAGAGAATTTCACACTTCGCAGCCCCCCAAGAAACCGCGAGGTCTCAACTGGATCCCCGTACCACACCACTCCGCTGAACCTCCCAAGAGCCTTCGAAAGTGGCGAGACTTTCGCACCTCGCGGCCCCCCAAGGAGCCGCGAGGCTTCAAATGGATCCCTGTACCACTCTACTCCGCGCTTCCTTCCAAGAGCCCAAGAAAATGGGGGCACCTGGACACCTTCACACTTTACAACCCCCCAAGGAGCCGCGAGGTCTTAACTGGGTCCCCGTGTAGCTCCAGTCCGCTGGACCTCCCAAGAGCCCACGAAAATGCCCAATGTTTCACACTTCGCAACCGCCGTGGGAGCCGCGAAATCTCAACTGGATCTCCACACCACTCCACTCCGCAGGACCTCCCAAAAGCCCACAGGCACGGCGTCAAATTCACGCTGAGCCAACCCCCCAAAGGAGCCTCGAGATCTCAACTGGGTCTCCGTACCACTACACTCCGCGCGACCTCCCAGGAGCCCACGAAAATGGCGAGATTCTCACGCTTCGCAGCTGGATCCCCGTACCACTCCACTCCGCTGGTCCTCCCAAGAGCCCACGAAACTGGGGGCATATTCACACTTCGCAGCCCCCGTGGAGCCGCGAGGTCTCAACTACCTCCCAATAACCCACGAACGTGCCGACAGTTTCACGCTGAGCAAACCCCCAAAGAATTGCGAATTCTCAACTGGATCCCCGTACCACTCCACCCCGCGCGACCTCCCAAGAACCCACGAAAATGGCGAGCGTCTCACACTTCGCAGCCCCCCAACGAGCCGCGAGGTCTCAACTGAATCCCCGTACCACTCTACTCCGCTGGACCTACCAGGAGCCCACGAACGTGGTCCCACCTCATAGCCACCAATGGAGCCGCGAGGTGTCAACTGGTTCCCCGTACCACTCCACCCCGCGCGACCACCCAGGAGCCCACGAACGTGGCCCCACAGCGAGCCACGCCGATGGAACTCCCATGAGGCAGGAAACACGAGGGGGAGGAGGAAGCAAGAAGGGGAGGAGGAGGGAGGTTGGAGAGCGCAATGCTCTATTCAAAAAGAGAACCCAACGCAGGAAGGTTGGGAGCACTATAAACAACATCTATCAAATTGGAGTCCGAGAGGGTGTCAACATACGGAGGAATTGGAATCATACATGCGGGCCGGGCCTGGTTGTGTTGCATGCTCTGGGCTTCCGGTTGCGTTTTTTTGTCGGGCCGCGCCGAACCTGAAAAGGGGTAATGAAATCCCTGTGTGTACACCCGCTTATGTTTCATTTCAAGGACCCCGCGAACGCCCGCCAAAAGCCTTGCAACCATCTTTGTGTTCCCTTCCGCTTGTGTTTCCTTGTTTGGCCTCGGTGGGCCGCTCAAATGGCTTGCGCCGACGGCGTTGTCTTCCGCGGCGGTGGCCAGGCCTTCATTTTTTGTTTGCAATGGCTCGCGCGGGGGGGTCGCGCGGTACATTGCAGTGTCTGTGTTTGTTTTTTTCACCGGCCCAATGCGTTGCGTTTTCTGATTTGTGCCGCGCGGTTGCCATCCGTGGCTGCCCTAGAATCTTTGTGTTTTTGGTGCTAGGCGCGCCTTCGTGTTTGCTCTCGCGGAAAAAAAGCGACACACCCGCGCGGCTACGGAAAAAACGTTTTTTTTTTCGCGTGGCAGAAGATTGGGTTTACCCATTGGGCCTTGCATGGGCCTCAGGTAAGCCACGCCAAAATCGCCAGGTTTGTCCTCACATCCTGAGTGGGGTTCTTGTTTTCTCTGGACACCCCACGCAGTCCTGTCACCTCACCCCATCTCCTGTTCTGCCTTCGCACGTCAACTCGCTCAATCACTCACGCACCATCATCCTCATAAAAACCTCACGTTCTTGTCCCTTCGCACACTCAGTCGCTCAACCATTCGCAGCATCATCATCACCATCTATCACACACTCACTATTCACGATCAGTCTACTACGCAATGAATCCGTCGCACTCAATCATTCACCCCATCATCATCAGTCACACATTCACCACACACGATCGCAGTATCACGCACTCAATCACTCACACACCATCATCACCACTGGCCTCATCATCATCACCGTCATCACTCACATCATCATGATCATCACTCGCCTGCGTGTCGTGTCTGGCGGGAGCCTCGTCTGTGAGTGAATTGCAAAGAAATCTCAAGCAAGAACACCCTCCGTAAGGGGGCCCGCGCTTCATGTTCGAATCCAAAGCGGGTCATCGGCCTCCAATAACCGTCGTCACTTCTGGGCTCCTGAGGCCTGAATAAGGAAGAAGTATGAGGCGGGAACTTCGTCTGTGAGTGAATTGCGGGGAAATCTCAGGCGGGAACCCCCCTTTTATGGGCCCGCACTTCATGTTCGAATCCGAAGCGGGTCATCGGTCTCCTGTAATTGTCGTCACTTTGGGGCTCCTGAGGTCTGAATATGGAGGAAGTACAAGGCGGGAGCCTCGTCTGTGAGTGAATTGCAAGGAAGTCTCAGGCGGGACCCCCCCTCTCTATGGGGCCCGCACTTCATGTTCGAATCCGAAGCGGGTCATCGGCCCCTTGTAGTAGCCGTCGTCACTTTTGGGCTCCTGAGGCCCGAACGTGGAGGAAGTATAAGGCGGGAGCCTCGTCTGTGAGTGAATTGCAAGGAAGTCTCAGGCGGGACCCCCTTTCTATGGGGCCCGCACTTCATGTTCGAATCCGAAGCGGGTCATCGGCTCCTTGTAGTAGCCGTCGTCACTTTTGGGCTCCTGAGGCCCGAGCGTGGAGGAAGTATAAGGCGGGGGCCTCGTCTGTGAGTGAATTGCGAGGAAGTCTCAGGCGGGACCCCCTTCTCTATGGGGCCCGCACTTCATGTTCGAATCCGAAGCGGGTCATTGGCCTCCTGTGGCCGTCGTCATTTTGGGCTCCTGTAGCCTGAATATGGAGGAACTATCAGGCGGGAACCTCGTCTGTGAGTGAATTGCGAGCGAGGAAGTCTCAGGCGGGAGCCCCCTCCCTATGGGGCCCGCGCTTCATGTTCGAACCCAAGGCGGGTCATCGGCCCCTTGTAGCCGTCGTCACTTTTGGGCTCCTGAGGCCCGAACGTGGAGGAAGTATAAGGCGGGAGCCTCGTCTGTGAGTGAATTGCGAGGAAATCTCAGGCGGGACCCCCCTCTCTATGGCGCCCGCACTTCATGTTCGAATCCGAAGCGGGTCATCGGTCTCCTGTAATTGTCGTCACTTTGGGGCTCCTGAAGTCTGAATATGGAGGAAGTATAAGGCGGGAGCCTCGTCTGTGAGTGAATTGCAAGGAAGTCTCAGGCGGGACCCCCCTCTCTATGGGGCCCGCACTTCATGTTCGAATCCGAAGCGGGTCATCGGCCCCTTGTAGTAGCCGTCGTCACTTTTGGGCTCCTGAGGCCCGAACGTGGAGGAAGTATAAGGCGGGAGCCTCGTCTGTGAGTGAATTGCAAGGAAGTCTCAGGCGGGACCCCCCTTTCTATGGGGCCCGCGCTTCATGTTCGAATCCGAAGCGGGTCATCGGCTCCTTGTAGTAGCCGTCGTCACTTTTGGGCTCCTGAGGCCCGAACGTGGAGGAAGTATAAGGCGGGGGCCTCGTCTGTGAGTGAATTGCGAGGAAATCTCAGGCGGGACCCCCCTCTCTATGGCGCCCGCACTTCATGTTCGAATCCGAAGCGGGTCATTGGCCTCCAGTAGTCGTCGTAACTTTTGGGCTGCTGAAGCCTATATGGAGGAAGTCTGAGGCGAGAGCCTCGTCTGTTAATGAACTGCGAGGAAGTCTCAGGCGGGAGCCCCCCACCCTGTGGGGCCCGCACCTCACGTGCTTTCTCCGGGTCTTCCTCTGGCGCGCGCTTCCTCTCGGTCGTCCTCAGGCGCGTCGCCGCTGGGACGCACGTCGTGCGTTTCCTCTAGGTCGTGTTCCGCACGAGGAAGAGGAGGAGGAGCAGGAGGAGGAGGAGGATGAGGAGGAAAATGCAGGATGAGAAAAGAGAAGGAAGAGGAGGAGGCAGAGGGGGAACACGAAGATGATGATGATGATGATGAGGAGGAGGAGGAGGAAGAGGAGGAGGAGGAGGAGGAGGAGGAGGAGGAGGAGAAGGAAGAATGCCCTAGGAGGCCCCGGGAGGTCCAGGGAGGCCCAGAAGGCTCCAGGAGGCCCCAAGAGGCCCCGGAAGGAGGCAGGAGGCCTAAGGAAGATGCAGGAGGAGGAGGAGGAGGAGGAGGAAGAGGAGGAGGAGGAGGCGGAGGAGGAGGAGGAGGAGGCGAAGCAAGATGGAGACGAGGAGCAGGAGGCGGAGGAGGGAGAGGGAGAGGAGGAGGAGGGAGAGGGAAGGAGGAGGAGGGAGAGGGAAGGAGGAGGAGGCGGAGGAGGAGGAGGAGCAGGAGGAGGAGGAGGGAACAGGAGGAGGTGGTGGAGGAGGCAAGAGGAGGAGGAGTAGGAGTAGGAGTAGGAGTAGGAGTAAGAGTAGGAGGAGGAGGAGGAGGAGGCAGTGGTTGAGGCAGGACAAGGAGCAGGCAGGAGGAGGTGGAGATGCCAGGAGTAGGTGGGAGAAGGGAGGGGGTAGGAGATCCCCAGGGAAGTTAAACATATTCTCATGTGGGGCCCTACCGTCGGAATAAGTTCCGCTGGGCGGGCTGTTGGTGTTTCTTCAATTCGGCCATGCAGCGGCCCCGGGTGGCGAACCCAACGACTTTGTCATTTCTTCGCGGGGGCCGATCGCGCACGAACCCGATGGATTCCACAAGGATCTCTACGAATGTCATTCGGAATCCCATGGGTTTCCAAAACATCAGATGGATTTCGTAAGGAATGCGATGGATGCCCGAAGGATTCGGATGGATGTCCTGAATAATCCTCTGGCTTTCCGAAGGAATCCCATGGATGTCCTAAATAATCCTATGGTGTTCCTTCCTTCCTTCCTTCCTTCTCCTCCTCCTCCTCCAAGACATCCTTGTCTTATTCCAGCTTCATATGTTTTCAGTGTTGGCTTGCGCGGGGCGCTTGCGGCGCCACGCCAGGTTTTCTTTTTGGTTTCGGGCGATGTCTTGTTTTGTTCCTTTAATTTCGGCCTGGACAGGCCATTTGTGGTGCCTCCACGGACGGGCTGTTTCTTTTGTTTGCGTGCAAGCCTTGTGTTTTTTGGTCCGCGGCTCAGGCGGGGTGGCCGCGGCCGCGACCCGAGATGCGTTTATTTTTTCGAGGCGCCCGATGGTGTTTATGTTTTGGCGAGGGCCGCGGCCCCATGTTGGCCATGTCGACGCTTGCGTTTTATTGGCTTTCGGGAAGCCCTTTTTGTGCTTTGCTCATCGGCCCGAGCGGGCCCCCCAAGGGGTGGTCCGACGCGCTTTTTTCTCCATGTATCGGGCCAACCCCTCCGCCGTCGTTGGTATTCGCCTTTTCTGGCGCGGGGATTTTCGTCGGGCCGACCGGGGGCTCGCTGGGGCTACCAAAACGCCTGTCTTTTGTGGTCGGGACACGGACACCCGTTTTGTTTTGTTGTGCGTATGTTTGTGTTTTTTTCCCCCCCGAAGGCCCGCGCGGGCGCGATTTTCCTTACTCCAACCACTGTGTCCCTGGCGCTTCCAGCCCTTAGTGCCACCAGCTTCCCCGTAAGATGCCATAGGCATGGGCCTGCATAGTCACTTGTGCCACTGCGCGCGTTCACTGCCCCATGACCAAGACAATTCGCTGAGAAATCGTTGCTGGATGTGTTGCCTGGGATACGCGAAGCGTCAATCATCCCCTCCAACGGGAAGCCGACACCACGGCCAGGGGGCAATCGACGACGGGGCCGACCGAAGAACAACAACAAATACAATGACAGGGAAACGCCCAAACCAGGGACGGTCCGGGGCAAGGCCGACTGAAAAACATTCTAAACAACGGGAGGCGGACACACGACCCAAAGACACTCGAAGACAAGGCCCGCCAACAGAAATACCTGGCAACGGAAGGCGGACACCAAAACGAAGGACGGTCGGTGACATGGCCAACCGAATGCAATTCCGGGCGTCGGGTGGCAATTCTTTTCCAACGCGGCGAAGACACTTTCAGTGCAAAAAATGCTCGGGGAACCCACGGCGCAGTGTAATGTCAGCGTGTGGTTAATAAAAACGAGGCACGCGCGTGCTGAAAAACTGGTGTCCCTGCTCGGGCGAATCGCGGGGGGGCGCCCGCCAAATGGAAACACACCACGGCGGCGCTAATCACCCTCCACTACGAATTGTCATGTATCCCCCGACGACAACAACAACAACAACAACGACGACGACGACGGCGGCAACGGCGGCGGCGGTGGCGGCAACGGCGGCGGCGGTCATAGCAACGCGGACGACGACGCAGTGCGGATACTCCATGTGTGGGGGGCTGCGCATGCCCGCTGTAGCCGTCGTCGACAACGACAACGGCAACGGCGACGACGACGACGACGACGACGCACTGCTGATGCCTCAGGGGGGGTGGGGTGCTGCGAATGCTCGCTGGAGTCGACGACGGCGGCGACGACGACGACGGCGGCGACGGCAACGGAAAACACGACGACGACAACAACGACGACGACGACGCACTGCGGATGCCTGCCGTTGCGCAGGCCCGGTGCACTCGACGACGACGATGACGACGACGAAGACGGAGGCGGCGGCGGCGGCGGCGGACGACGACGACGACGACGACGACGACGACGACGACGACACACATTGCGAATGGCCCATGCTGGAGGGGTGCTGCGAAGGCTCGCTGTAGCAAACACGACGACGACAACGGCGGACGGCGACAACCACGACGACGACGACGACGAAGGCGACGACCACTAAGACGACGACGACCACGACGATCACGACGACGACGCCGACAACGACGACTGTGGCACGTCAGTAGTCAGCCTGAGAGGGGTGAAACCTCGCCTCGGACGTATACGATCCCTAATACAACTTCATGATGAAAAAGGACAATCGTCTTGAGCTGGCCGTGCAGGGGTGTACAGAATCCCTTCGGCGGCGCCTGCGACGAACCCTTGGCGCGCGCGATCAAAAAATAGTTTCCGCCTTGCTGGGTCTATTCATCAGCCTTTGGAGGGGGTGGGGGTATCATTTATTCATCACAAACTGACATTACCAAAAGAAACCCCCATGCAAGCGAACCCTGCACTGCCTGCCGCAATGCTCCTAGCAGCTGGGCTTGCAACGGCCTCCTCCTCCTCCGGCCCCTTTTGCATCTCCGAGGGAGCAACAACAGCATCAATGCCACGCGACCGTGGGGTACCCATCAGCGTGTCACTACTGGAGAAACCCCAGGCTGTCGCACGCACCGAAGGAGTAACACGCTAACGGCATCCCAACGGCGGCGTACCATTACGACCGCTCTCCTGCCAAGCTCGTCGAAGGCCGCCAGGAATATGCAGATCGTGGACGTCCTGGCCGCGAACACTGCTGGAAAGCTATGGATAAGCATGGACGAATCAAAAGAACCGGGGAGAAGACTGCCTATTTTTCCGCCAGGGCTCCCGGAGGAGGACGAAGAGCGAAGAGGGAGGGACTTGGCCAAGACTCATAATCAATCGCTGTCTCGACCTCCCATCATCGCTGACGGACCTCCGAAGATCTACCCGAGACCCTCCTGCGGTCCGGATCTGCGCCCAACGAAACTCACGACTGACCCTCCTCGACCTGCTAGTCTTGTAATCGGCAGATGGGGGAAGAGATGGCTTCCCTGGGAAAGAAATAAAGTTAGGGCTTGGGCTCCGGCGGGGGGAAAGTTAGAAGTTCGAGTTCGGAAACCAAGAAAACCAAGAGTTCGAAAGAAGCTCAAAAGTTCAGGGAGAGATCGGAAAAACAATGACATGTTTAAATGGAGTTTGCACAAATATCGAAACACATTGAACATGTTCGAAGCAAGTTTCAAACTGTGTAAGACCTTAGGGGAAATTGGAAACAATTCGGAACGAATTGGACACCAATTCGGGAGTTCACGAAAAGTTCACACACGCTTCAGATATTTTCGGAACTTCTTCGCCGCCGAATGTTAATCCAAACTTTTTCCGAGGTTCTGATTATTTTAATATAGGGCTCGTTCGAACCCCCTCAGCCAATTACAACCCGATTCTTCATTTCAATAATGCAAGAACACCACCAAAACACATTCAAACCATTCATTGCTTTTGTCTCGCATCCACCTTACCGCAAAAGGGTTTCTAGAAGGTCGCCCGCATGTCCCTGACGCGCAGCTGGACTGCCCCGGGGTCGCCTCAGACGCCCTCAGGACGTCTAAAACATCCGAAAGCAACCCTGTGACAGCCCAACGCAGAGCTCAGGCGGCTGCAAAACTTCCCAAGAGCCCTCAAGATGGCCCAGGAAGCCCTCGGGGCTCCCAAACTGCATCCTGGACATTCCACGAGCCCCCTAGGACCCAACATAACCAACCCAAAAGAACCAACAAAGGTTCCCGAAGGGCCCTCTGGAAACCACTCAGACGCACAATTCCAAACACATGCGCAGGGCACCTTGTTTGGAGGAAACGAAGCACGCAACGCGATCCTGAATCGGTAGGACTCGTCCGAAGGAGTCGTGAGCATTTTAACGGAGCTGATGTTCGCATCACACGCGGACCCGTGATGGTAAAATCACCATATGGCCATCATTACGCTCTTCCTTGCCAAGCTCCGCGTCGCCATGGTCACCACTACAACATCCCCTGCAACCTTAACAGTTTCCTTCAGGACTCTCTGGTTCTCAGCATCCTACTCCATGATCGGCCGTCCCATACCCTGGATAACGTTGCGCCAAATCCCTCCATCCTTCGCATAGTGCTCAACAACACGTTTATCATCTCAGCTTTTGCACGGCTGCCAAGCGAATGCACTTGAGCGATGCCACGCCTGAGTCCCACAACCTGGCCAGGGCCGCTCTGCTCTACTCCCAGCTCCTCCCACAAGAAGAGTTGTTACACTCTGAACGTGCCATTTTCGTTGACGGCGGCAGTGACGGGCACCTTGCATGGCATTGACATTCACTCGAATGTTGACTACGCCATACGGTCACGCCCGCACATTACGGCATTCATAAGAGATCGCTGGATGCCCTGCAGCTGCAGCTGCGCATGACTGAACGCATGCGCTACCAGCGTCCTCCTGACGACGGGCTCTCTTCCAAGCCATGGCTCTCGTTCTCGCCGACCGTCTGGGACCGACTACGACACCCCAAGATTTTCGCACCACGCGCTCTCCCTACCAGTGCTCACACCCGTCGACGTGAGCGAGCGATGTGCGCCCGCCGCGGTCCCGCGTGCTTTAATGACCGCGTTCAAACGCAGGCCAAACGAAGCTAACCGCGTACGTACGCACATGTTGTTGGCCTCTGAAGCCAGGGCGGCACGGCATGCCGCACCCGTCGCGCCGTTTGCCCGCCGAGTCCACGGTGCCACGCGTGCGGCGCGCCGCCTCCGACGCTCCTGACCGGGAGGCGGACGACCCAGCCCCGGGCCAGCACCCGCCCCAGCGCTCCGTGGAGTGGCGTGGAGTGGCTCCGCGTCCTTGCCATCGCCAGGATGCCAATTCTGCGTGCACTGCTTGGCTTCGTGCGCGCTTTCGTTCTCAAGGTGGCCCGAGATGCTCCAGGCTGGTGCAGATTCTCTCGCGCTGGCCTCGCCGCAAAAACTGCGAACGTCCGAGAGATGGCGCGCTGGCACCAGGCAGCACCCGCGCGGACCCAATGTGGGAGCCACTGCCCCGCAGAGGTCTGGGCCGTGGTCAGCGCGGCGAATCCACAAAATCACTGGTCATTGCACACTAAATGCGAAATAGCGGTCGATGATGCGGCGCAGCGCTTGTTACTGGAACCACGACCGACTCCCACACAGCCATGGGCACAGGCGTCCTTCCGCCCACGCGTGAGCCTGCCTGGTGGCCCATGCTGCACCACTGGCGCTGCCAATCCGAGAGCACGCGAAGCGCCAACGAAGCAAGGCTCCCAATGGACCACGACCAGTCCCCATAGACATCGGCACTCACTTCTCCGTCATCAAGACACCCACCACACAACATATCCAAGACGACGTGTTCAACGTTCAACTCTTGCCTTCGCATTACGTGCCACAGCAACGGCATCATCAGCGTACGTAACTGAGCGAATCAGGTCAGTTCACGCCTACGTACGTCCACCCCAGCGACTGCTTTGCGCACGGCATCTTCTACACAACAGCAAGGAACCATTCCAAGATGTACGAGGCCCTCTATCACTGGAGTAGCTCATTATAGCGAGGCTACAGAATTCACAAGCCGCTCGCCACAGCCACCGATCCCAGTGAGTCTAGACGCCACATGGCCAGCCACCAAGTGTTTTTCCCTGTCTCGCTGTTCTTTTTGGTGATGACTGGGTTGCCTCCTAACAGACGGGCGCATTTGAATTCACTCCTGGCGGTACATCTCGGACACGCCACAGCCCACTTGATTGCCACGCTCTCACGACTAGCTCTCACACCTTACACGCCCGCCTGCATAGGCCAGCATCACCATGCAGACGCATGTGAATGGCTTTGTGAATTCCTCCCTCCTCCTCCTCCTCCTCCTCCTCCTCCTCCTCCTCCTCTCCTCTCCTCCTCCTCCTCGGCGTCGTCATCGCCGTCGTCGTGGTCATCGTCGTCCTCGTCCTCCTCTTCGTCCTCCTCGTTCTCCTCCTCGTTGTTTTCCTCGTTATCCTCCTTGTTCTCCTCCTCGTTCTCCTCTTCGTTCTCCTCCTCGTTATCCTCCTCGTTTTCATCCTCGTTCTCCTCCTCGTGTTCCTCCTCGTTATCCTCCTCGTGTTCTTCCTCGTTCTTATCCTCGTTCTTCTCCTCGTTCGCCTACTCGTTATCCTTCTCGGTATCCTTCTCGTTCTCCTCCTCCTCCTCCTCCTCCTCCTCCTCTCCCTCCTCCTCCTCCTCCTCCTCCTCCTCCTCCTCCTCCTCCTCCGCCCCAAGGTGCGGGCCGCAGAAGCCCCCCCCCACCTTGGGGCGTCACCACGCCATGCTGTCATGCTACGCGTTGATCTTCGACACCATGCTATGCCATGTAATGCTATGGCATGCTACGACATTCGATTATGCGAATAGAGAGAAGATCTATGCCATGGTAAGGGATGGGAGGAAGAGGTAGGACGTCAGATATGACGTGAGCGCCCCTAGCTTTGTGCCCCCCCCCTCCCCCTCTGCCTTCCCCTCCCCCTCCCCTCCTTCCTCCCCCTCCCCTCTCCTCCCCTCCCCACTCCCCCTCCCACTCCCCCCCCCCCGCTCCCCTCCCGCTCCCCCTCCCACTCCCCCTCCCACTCCCCTCCCCCCCCCGCTCCCCCTCCCCCTCCCGCTCCCCTCCCCCTCCCCCCTCCTCCTCCTCCTCCTCCTCCTCCTCCTCCTCCTCCTCCTCCTCCTCCTCGTCCTCCTCCTCCCCCTCCTAATAAAACTTGGGGGGACGCAGCGGCTCCTCGTGTCGGGGCCTGCCGCCGCAAAGCAAATGGAGCCGTCCTGGGGCGCCGACCCCCGGAGGCGACAGGAAGGCGCGCGGGCCCAGAAGCGGGACGGGCGAGAGCAGCCCTCCTCCCCCAGCCAGGTGTTGCTAGAAGTGCCCCTGGTCCGAGGTGCCCCCAGGATTTCCAAGGCCCTCATGCCTCCAGAGCACCCCTCACGAGGGCCCAGCCAGAGGGCCCTAGAGGTTCGAAAATCGAGCTAAAAGCTGGCGGCATCTTGGGCGGGGGGCACGTTTGACTAGCAACCTCGGGCTTCGAGCAGATGGGGCCCGAGGATGTCGGCTACACGTCAAGAGCGGCCCGAGGCAAGAGTGGCCTTCGGTGCGTGGCTCGCCGATCGCTGCATGCGGTGCGACAATAACGGCCTGTGCGCTGGGCTTTGGTCTTTTCGTGCCCCCCAAAAGCCGTGCACCAAAGGTCACTCAGGCGAAGGGTGAGCCTCACGTGTAGCCGAGGATGGCGCCGCCCCGCGCCGCCGAGGCATCGCCACTGCCCCGCCGACGTCGGGACACAGGAAACCAGACCTCCTGATCGCCCCGCATCGGCATCGGCGGCGCATCGGCGATGCGGCGCGATCCTCCGACCCCAGCAGACTCCCGGGGACGCGCAAACATGGATTAGCGATCCATGGATTGGCGCGCGGTCGCCAAATCCATGGATCGGGGGAGGCGCCCTCCCCAAAATGCGGCCGCTGCCGCTTCGCTCGGCGGCGGAAATCCGCGATTTCCCAGGGAAATTGGACCCGCCGCTAATCCACGCCCCCTTGATCCATGTTTGCGATCGCCTGAGACTCTGGTCCCACCTGGGAGGCCTGGGACGAAAGGCCCCACGTCCCGCCCGCGGGTCGTATCCCCTCGCCGTGCTCCCTGCGCCTCGCCCCTCCCCTGCTCCCCTCGGAATTCGATGCTCTTCCGCCGCCCCCCTCCCCCAGACTCCAGTCCGCCCTCGCCTTACTCTCCCTGCCCTCTTCCCGCCCAACGGAGAGCGGGATGCACGCACGTCAGAGTGAGGGGCCGAACAGTCATTCACCGTCGCTGGGCGCGTTGCCGAGGGGAGGTTCTGCTGTGCGGATTGTTCGAATTGTCGTCGTTGTTGATGTTGTAATCGTTGTTGAATTCTCATTTCTGAAAAATAATTATTGTTGATCCCCTCCCCCACCGGTGCATGCTGTTTTTTCTCAATCAAAGTGTGCCCCTCGACGCTCGCACCCTGTTTTCTGACAGGGAAAATCTTCCTGCTCAAACTAGGCCCCTGGCCTCCGGGTTACAACAACAACAACAACAACAACAACAACAACAACAACAACAACAACAACAACAACGGCTCCCGCCGGATACTTCCTTACAATTTAGCTAGGACCCCCGCTCCCGCCCGAGGCTTCCTCGCATTCTATTCAGGAATCGCGCTCTCGCTTGGGACTTCCTTACAATTTATTATGGAATCGCTCTCCCGGCGCCCTGGAATTGCGCTCTCGCTGGAGACTTGCTTGCAACTTACTGAAGAATGGCTTTGCGTTGGCATTTCCTGCAGTTTGCCCAAGCGCCGCGCTCCCGACACCCAGGCACCCAGGAGTCGCGCCCGTTGTGGCCCCATGTGCATGCCCTTCGTGGCCCCGCTGTCGCCATTTATGTCCCCCTCACTGTCCTACGTGGCCCAGTTGCTACCCTCAGTGGCCCCTTAGTTGCCTTCTGTGGCCCCGCATTATCTGTACTTCGTGGCCCCCGCTCGTTCGCGCTCTTCGTGGCCCCATACGCATTCCCTTCGTGTCCCCGCTGTCGCCCTTCGTGGCCTACTTCGTGCCCTTCGTGGCCCTGCTGTCGTTCTCTTTCGCTCTCGCTTTCGCTCGTCGTCGCCGTCGTCGTCGTCGCCGTCGTCGACGACGTCGTCGTCGTCATCGTCGTGGTCATCGTCGTCGTCGTCGTCGTCGTCGTGGTCGGTCCCCTGTCCGTCCCTCTTGGGGTCGGGTCGACGGTCCGCGGCCGCCCCGCCGATCAGCGCTGCCGCTGGCCAGGCCGAGGGTTTGGGAAATACGCGTTATTGGACACTCGAGCATATAAGGGCGATCAGTCTTAAAATTATTATTATTATTGTTGTTGTCGTTGGTGTCGTTGGTGTTCTTGATGTTGTTGGTGGTGGTGGTGTTCTCGTCCGCTCCGCGACCCGGCCCGCGACCCGGCCCGCGACCCGCCCGCGACCCAACTGCGACCCACACGCGACCCATCCGCGACCCACCCCGCGACCCACCCGCGACCTGGCCCGCGACCCGCCCGCGACCCACCCGCGACCCACCCGCGACCCAGCTGCGACCCACCTGGGACCCGGTCCGAGACCCACCTGAGACCCACCCGCGACCCGCCCTGCGACTCATCCACATTGCTTTAACGAATAAATCGGCGCCCGCGGCGGGCCCGGTGCATCATTTGTAGAAGTTGGGCGCCGGCGGGTTTGTTCAGAGCCTCGCAGACTGCCGACGTCCTCGCGCCCCCTCACTCTTATATCGGGGGTGCGCAAACATGGATTAGCGATCCATGGATTAGGCGCGCGGTCGCCTAATCCATGGACCGAGGGAGGCACCCTCCCCAAAATGCAGCCAGTGCCGCCCCGTTCGGCGGCGGAGATCCGCGATTTCCCAGGGAAACGGGACCCGCCGCTAATCCACGCCCCCTTGATCCATGTTTGCGATCGCCTGATATTATCCGCAACTGCGGGGTGCTACGTATTTCATCACCAAGGGCTTCGGCTGAGGGGCCTTCGCATCCTGTGCGCAGGGGGCACGGTGGCCATGACGTGCTCGGCCCCAGCAGCCCTGTGAGCATCGCCTTGGGCGCCCGACCCCGCCCCTCGCTGGGGAGCACGAAGATACGGACACCGCTGCTCCTCAGACACCTGCAGAGGTGCGCTTTGACCAGAATATCGCAACGAATCCGACCGCCTCGACGAGGGGCGGGCGGAGGTAGCGGTACCTTCTCCTCCTCCAGCCTCAATCTCCCGCCCCCGCCTCCGTCGGTGGGGGGACCCGATGTGGGGAAGGTTGCCCTCCGAGATCGAGATCCCCCCCCACCGCCTTCGTCGGTGGGGAGATCCGATGTGGGCAAGGCTGCTGCAACCCTGAAAAACAACAGACCCCCAACCAACTCAGGATTGTCACAAGTGCTCCTCCGAAGCCCGACTCCAGGTCGCCCTTTGCCGATTCCGTTTCCTCATACTCCTCTTCCTTCCTCCTCACTCCTCCTTTTTTTTTTCTTTCTTTCTCTCTCTCTCTCTTTCTCTCTCTACCTCTATATCGGAGGTTGCGGGGTGAGTCTGACGTGAAACGGAGACCCCCTCTACCTGGAAATCGATTTCGGTTTCGGGTTCGTGTCGTGCGTGCCGTGCGCGCGTGCGGGCGAGGCGAAGCTGCGTGGGCGGGCGAGAAGAAATCCTCCTGTGGCTGGGCCGCGGCCAGACTAATTGTTTCTCCTCCGGCGGTCGATGTCCCACGGTGTCCCGCCGGTGTCCCACTGGTGTCCCGAAATCCTCCTGTGGCTGGGCCGCGGCCGGACCAAATGTTTGTCCTCCGGCGGCCGGTGGCCCGCGGTGTCCTGCCGGTGTCCCACTGGTGTCCCGAAATCCTCCTGTCGCTGGGCCGCGGCCGGACCAAAAGTCTCTCCACCCGGCAAACGGTGCCCCGCGGTGTCCCGCTGGTGTCCCGCCGTGGCTGCGGCGAGCTATCCAATGAAACTCTACATGCAAACCGACCCACAAACCGAAAAGCACATCGAAATGCAAATCGACATGCACATCCAAATGCAAATCGTAAGGCGCCGTGGGTTGCGTACTTAAAAGTCGGCGCCTGCGGCGAGCTTTCCAATGCAAGTCGACATGCAATTCGAGATGAATATCGAAGAGCAAATCGACATGCCCATGGATATGTCGACATGCAAATCGAGATGCAAACCGAAAAGCACATCGACATACACATCCAAATGCAAATCGAAAGGCACATCGTCATGCCGTACTGTATGCTGTGCAGCCGTTGTCGCTGTCGGACCGCAGCCATGTGCCCAAGCAAAACCGGCATACCGCAGCACGCACGTTCGACCACGTCGACTAGCGCTGAAGTGAGGTTCGCGCGATTGATAAGCGCACGCGGGGGCAGCGCTTCACGAAAATGTCGAGTGAGCTTCGTCAACATCGGCACATCATATCACGCTCACGATCACAATCACACTACTCACTAGACTGCGCACCACAGTCATTGTCATAGTAACAGTCACCACTGTTGCCCATTGCTGCCCCCCCGAACTCCTTATCACCCGTAGGGTGGTCGTATAGGTATATATGTATATATGTACAACATTGCATTGGCGCTTCGCGCCATGCACCTTGGTCCGTCCTTGAAAATGGGCATGCAGGCGGAATGGCAAGATGGTCCACCAAACAAGTACAAACAATTAGCAATAACTCCTTCTTGCCTTTTCCGGCATCGCCGTTATAATACTGTGGTGCGTTATCCTTCCTCCATGTCTCTTTTTCCTCATTCTCTCCCTACCCTGCGAATTCTTCCCCATCCTCCTCAGTTCTTGTTGCGGAGGCTCCTTCTTGGAGAGCCTCTCGGGGCCTCACGGAAGTTTTTCAGGCTTCTTAAGGCCTTCAGGGGGCCTCCTGGGCGTCTTCTGGGGGCCTCTGGGGGCTTCCTCGGGCCACCCTGCCTCAAACCGCGGTCTCCCTCAACGACCGGGTCACGATTTGGAATGCTTCGGAGGGTGTCTTGGGGTCATCTTGGGCCGTCATGGGGCTCTCTTAGGCCATCTTGGAACCCTGTTGTGCCGTCTTGGGGCTTTCTTGGGTTGCCCGGAAACCCATTCCGATGGTTTGGGTGCAATTTTCGAACCTCCCAGGCACTCCCGGACGCTCAGAAGACCGAGGAACAACGCATTACCAAAATCATGCAAAACCTTGGTACACTAATATTTTTGCGCGCTTTGGAAGCCTCTTGGGGGTCTTCTTTGGGTCGTCTTCGGGCGTCTGGTGGGTGTCTGGGGCGTCTTGGGACCCTCGGGGGGGCGTTCAGCCGCCCTCCTGACCGATTTGGGCCCGTTGCCCAGGCCCACCAAGGGCTTCCATCCAGGAGCTCTGAAACGCCTGGGGGGCCTCCTGCAGCGGCGTCCAGGGGGTCCGCGGGGCCACGGATTCAGGGGCTCCAATTTCGGGCGGGGGGGAGGCCGGGTGATGAAAATATATGAATGGGAATTATCCCAGTGCGACCCTACCTAGGAGTTGGAGCCTCTAGGAAAGCAATGCTGTGCTATGCTGCAATAGGGGATGCTGTGCTGCGCTATGGTATGCTATGGTATGCTATGCTTTGCTCTGCTCTGCTCTGCTCTGCTCTGCTCTGCTCTGCTATGCTGCGCAATGCTATGCTGGGCTAGGCTAGGCTAGGCTATGCTATGCTGCGCTATGCCATGCTGCGCTATGCTATGCTATGCTTTTGCTTTGCCTTCGCTTTTGACTTCACTTTTGCCTTTGCTTTTGCTTTTGCTTGGCACCCAGGTAGCGCAACTGGGGGAACCGCGCGTTTGCTTTTACCTTTGCTGTTGCTCTTGCTTGGCTCCCAAGGGACCGGGGGAACCGCCCGGGGCGGTTTACACTGCCCGGCCCCTTTAAGCCAAACCAGTAAGAACCCTTCTAGGCAGAGCCTAGGTAGGGAATGAATGTTGTTGTTGGTGTTGTTGTTGTTGTTGTTGTTGGTGTTGTTGTTTGAGTTGCAGTTCTTGTTGTTGATGGTGGTGTTGTTGCTGCTGTTGTTGCAGTCTCAATCCTAAATAATACACTATGCTATGCTATGCTGCGCTATGCTATGCTATGCTGGGCTATGCTATGATATGCTGTGCTGCGCTGTGCTATGCTACGCTATGCTATGCTATGCTATGATATGCTGAGCTCTGCTATGCTAAAGCTCAGCGAAGCTAAGATGAAGGTAAGCTAAGCTAAGATAAACCTGAGCTAAGATGAAGCTAAGCTAAACTAAGATGGAATAAGCTAAGCTAAGATGAGATAAGCGACGCTAAGCTAACGGACGTAACTGGAGGAACCACGGGGCGGATACTGGGGGAACCGCCCCGGGCGCTTTCCACTGCCCGGCCCATTTAAGCCCAGAGAGTAAGAAACATTCTAGGCAGAGCCTAGGTAGGGAATATCATCCTCCTCCGCCGCCGCCTCCTCCTCCTCATCCTCGCTGCTGCTCCTCCGCCTCCTCCTCCTCCTCCTCCTCGCTGCTCCTCCTCCTCCTCCTCGCTCCTCTTCCTCCTCCTCCTCCTCCTCCTCCTCCTCCTCCTCGCTGCTGCTGCTGCTGCTGCTGCTGCTGCTGCTCCTCCTCCTCCTCCTCTCCTCCTCCTCGCTGTCTCCGCCTCCTCTCATCCCCCTCCGCCTCCTCCTCCTCCTCCTCTCCTCCTCTGCTGCTCCTCCTCCTCCTCCTCCTCCTCTCCTCCTCCTCTCTCCTCCTCCTCCTCCTCCCTCCTCCTCCTCCTCTCCAAATCCCCCTCCTCCTCCTCCTCCTCTCCTCCTTCTCATCCCTCCTCGCTGCTGCTGCTGCTGCTCCTCCTGCTCCTCCTCATCCTCCTGCTCATCCTTTTCCTCCTCCTCCCCCTCCTCTCCTCCGCTCCGCCTCCTCCTCTTCCTCTTCCCTCTCCCCTTCCCGCTACCCCTTCTCCTTCCCCTCCTCTCCCCTCCCCCTCCTTCCTTCTCCTCCTCCCTCCTCCTCCTCTCCTCCCTCCTCCTCCTCCTCCTCCTCCCCCTCTTCCTCCTCCTCCTCCCCCTCTTCCTCCTCCTCCTCATCCTGCTCCTCCTCCTGCTCCTCCTCCTCCTCCTCCTCCTCCTCCTCCTCTTCGCTTTAATCGGTAATCATGAGGCGGGCCTGTTGCGCCTGCGAGGCCGAGGAAACAAGGTGAGGTGGCCGACAGAGGCGTGAAGGCGAACCCATAACGCCTGGCTGGCGCATCTGAAAACAGAAGGGCGCGAGAGGCAACGAAAAAGACTGTGGGCCCGCAGTGACATAGAGCATGCGTCAGCCAGGCGGCGAAGTAGAGATAGAGAACCGAAGCGAATTCAATCATAGACAACCAGTAACCGAAGAACGAACCGAAAAATGGAGAGAACGAGATACACGTGCAACAGTGGCGGCTGGTGGGCGCTCCCCCCAACCATCCTTTTTCATCTGTCAAGGCTGGCAGTACATGTCAAAATCTGAACAAATAACAGGCAACGTGTTCAGTATATACCAGATCGGCTGGCAAGGCTGTGCTGGCTGGTCTGAGGCGGTGCACGTACTAATGTACACCAAAGCTGTCACACGTGTAAAATCAAGCGCGTGCGGCAATTCTTGAGCTGCTACCCCTGGTTATTCGGAGCACCCCGAACCTCCTCGGTCCCAGGACCCGCGTGCTTTTCGCAATCCTGTCACGTTTCGGGTTTAGCGCGAACTCTTTGTGACAAGTAGCGAGCAAATAATGTATTAGGCTTGCCATGTCAAATAAACGGCCTGCGGATTCTATTGGTGCTGATGCTAGTCTTCATCCCCGCTGGTGATCCCCTGGTCTCCGCTTTCCCCTTTGCTGCTCGGCGGCCACTTCCCCTGGTTTGCCCCGGTGGCCACGTGCCACAAAAGCATTCCACCGCGGCCAAGAATGGTGGCGCAGCGGACCGGGGAGCGAGGCTACGCTCAACCGCTGTTCGTCCCCGGCTCCGCTGCGCTCGACTGCGCACATCAATATCAACGTGCTCTGTCCAACGCGGCTTGCAGTGGAAGCGAAGCAACCGAGCACTCGCAATGAGTGCCTTCTGTTCCACCTTCATCCTCTGCCCTCCGAGCCTGTTTCTCCGAAAATGGTGAAGGAAAGTGCCCTGACCGATTGATTACTTAAGTATAGCTCTTGGCGCCATCATGAACTCTGGGCTGCGCCCTGACCAGGGGTCGTACAACGCACTGCAAACTGAACAGCTCTGACTTCTAGTATTTCGGGTGCGACGCAGGTCCAAATGGAGAAAAAAAGGAAATGAATGATGTGCGATGCGAGGTTCAATGATGCCGGCAGGGGCCAATGAAACGATGCCCATTGAACTCCGTGCGTGGCCACGTCCTCATCGAGGGTCGCGCCTAAAAATGCTGTCATCGAAGGTCGGCCCTTCTAAGGGCTGGAAATTGTTCACAACCACTTCTACCCCGCTCCTCCTCCTCATCTCTTCCATGCCTCCGCCTGTGCACCTGGGGCACCGCGACTGGAGGCAGAAAGAAGCGGCCTCCCGTACACGCAAATCAATTGACAGACGCCGTCTCCATGATCTGCCCTGGCCCCTTGCCTCAGGAACCCACCGCGGCCGGAAAAATGGAGGCGGAGCGGACCGAGGAGCGGGGCTACACTCAGCCACTGTTCGTGTCGGGCGCCGCCGCGCTCGAACATGCGCTGCAACATCTAGGTAATCGGTCCACAGCACGTTGCAAAGAAAACAATCGGGCACTCGCAGTGGACGCCGTCTCCTCCTCCGACACCTCAACATCGCATCGCCTCAATGTACTCCTCCATCCATGTCCTGGGCATCAATGCTGATGGCTGAAAGAAACAGCCTTTCATTAAGGAGGAACAAAAACAGTAAGACACTTGAACAGAAACTGTTTTGCGCCCTCCTCGCAAAGGACGCGTGTTCGCTCGTAAGGCGACGTAGATTTCGCAGCCTCGGGGGTAAGTAATTTTCAAATAATCGGCATCGAGGGCGGCGCGAGGAAGGTTGAAGTGCACCCTCTACTGGGCGCGGTACACTGTGAGTGGAAAACAATGCGTTCTCTGGAGAGCTCTCTGCGAAACATAACGCCGGCACTGAACAAATCACGACGTAAGAGGTCGAGGTAAAAGGAAGTGCAGGCACGCACGGGGATCAGAAAGCGGTCGATCGCACTTCTGCCCCTCGGCCATAGGAGAACTGAACTTCGGGGAGAGGTCAAGTCCATCCTCCTCCTCCTGCTCCTCCTCCTCCTCGACCCGAAAACATCGGCACAAGCTAGGCTGCGCGCAACACAACAGCAAGTGCAACACAAGCAATGGCCGACCCCAGATTACCACCCCGCCCATGGGTGCGGTGCGATGTCGGAAAAGCCTTTAAACATTTATGTTTACCGTTTTTTTTCTCTCCCGATTCATGCGCGTTCGTCTCGGGCGCCGCTGCGCTGGACGTGCGCCGCAACATCAAGGCGCTCTCTCCGACCCCGTCCCGCCCGAACCACGAAACAAAAACGTCTCTTACTATTGTGCGTGCTGTCTGGTTGGGCACCGGCATGCACGACGGAACGACGTGACAAAATAAAAGCCTGAAATGACCCGGGAAACACTCGCCGTCCCGCTTTCGCCATAATGGCTGGCACGGTGGACCCACGGAGGGCGAGGGGAAGGACGGGTAAGAACTTAGAAAAATAGAAAGCGGGCCAGGAGGGAGGG
Organism: Prorocentrum cordatum; assembly: GCA_963575745.1. Taxonomy (NCBI): domain Eukaryota; class Dinophyceae; order Prorocentrales; family Prorocentraceae; genus Prorocentrum; species Prorocentrum cordatum. The sequence continues at coordinate 134,264 of CAUYUJ010018588.1, forward strand.
GTAGGTTAGGGTGGCCTTTCAGATCGTATCTGTGATGATGTTCATTGCGTTTGTGGTTGTGGTGGCAACTTCATCGCGAACAAAATCTTGATATAGACTGTCGAACTGTTGCTCGTCCGATGCGATCGTGGCAATGAGAGGTTCGACGTCCCCGTGAGCATTGGCATGATTCCAGATTTTGTCGAAAACCCACCAACTGTATTCTTCAGTGTGGTTCTCGAAACGCTCGGCGGACCGCATAAACAACGATAATAGAACTGACTTCTCACTGCCGACTTGTTCAATGTTACTGGGCTTCGCACATAACGTGTCTCTACTTGAGATAACGAACCAGCGGCCCTTCGAATGATCCCACTCCCGCAGAGTGCCTTCCGTCCCGTTGCACGCTGTATTGATTAAGCCAGCAAGTCGAATTGTTTGCCTTGTCTAAAAACTTTCGAACGGGGCGCCAGTATTGGATGGCGGTGGTCGGTCATCATAATCTTCAGAAATTGGCGTACAGTCTGTACTCCTCTTCCTTTCTTGCGTAAACATGTGCCTGCGCCCAAATGTGTTAGGGAAGTAGCTGCGCGTGCACCCTCAACAAATGTTTCTGAAAGAGGCATGATGACATCCGTCGCAACTGGAAATAATGTGTCGAAGCGGTTTGCAAAATGCTGCGCAATATATTCCCGAGGGTTTGGCATCCGAGCGTGCAATTCGTCAAACTTCCCTTCTGTCGGCTGACGGGGTGTATACTGTGGTGGAGGTGACTGAACGGTAGCGCTCGGAACAATGCCTCGAAATTTCAATATTTGAGTCTGTTGATGATCTCAATGCCAACTGAACAACATGTCTTTCAACAACATCGTTTGCCGCTGTGCTCGTAAGGTGTGTGTGTGTGTGTGTCATCTGGTCTCTTTCCCTTCGCCTTTTCGATCGGTGTTTCAACTCAACCTCAAGTGAAGCATTGTGCTGCCAAGGTGTGCCCTTCCCATCCTAATAGTGTTGCTGGAACTGTCCATTGCATTGATCTGAATAACCCATCAGAGTGACATACTGATGATAAAAATGCTGCTGAAGCTGTCCATTGCGTTGATCGAAACAACCAATTCATTGTTCGTCCGTCACAAGGTTGCCTGTGGGAGGAAGGCATCTCGGGGTCAGCAAAACGACTGGGCTCCATGGCGGCGCGGCTTGCCCTGGCTAGCAGGGCGCGGGTTGCCCTGGCTGGGAGGGCGGCGCGTTTCTCACAACCTCTCTCAATGGCTCGAAAGGTCATCCCCTCCTTGAGCCAAAATGGCTACGGACTTCTCCTTCCTCCTCCTCCTCCTCCTCCTCCCCCTCCTCCTCCTCCTTCTGTTCCTCCTTCCTTCTCCTCCTCCCTCCGCAGCATCCCCCGACGGAGCCCCAGGGACCTAGCCCACCGGCGGCGGCGCGGCCCCGTCCTCGACCGGTACGCCCCTCGGGTAGTCGTCCTTGATCGCCTGGCGGGCGGGTGGGCGGGAGGCGCAGGACGGGACGAGTGGGAGGGAGAGGAGGAAGAGCGTTAGGGAGAAACGATACACGGAGGAGGGGGAGGGGGGGGGGAGGAGGAGGAGGAGGAGGAGGAGGAGGAGGAGGAGGAGGAGGAGGAGGAGGAGGAGGAGGAGGAGGAGGAGGAGACGAGGACGAAGACGACGAGGGCGAGGGCGAGGACGGCGGGAGGAGGACGAGGACGAGGACGAGGAGGGGAGGAGGAGGAGGGAGGAGGAGGAGGAGGAGGAGGAGGAGGAGGGGAGGAGGAGGAGGAGGTGGAGGAGGAGGAGGAGGAGGAGAGCGAGGAGGATGAGAAGGAGCAGCGAGGATGAGGAGGAGGAGGAAGAGCTGGAGAGGAGGAGAAGGAGGAACACGCTACTAGCATAGCACTTGAAGTTTGCCTAACGTCAAAGAGTAAGAGGAGGAGAAGGAGGAGGAGAAGGAGGAGGACAAGGAGGAGGAGAAGGAGGACAAGAACACGAGAACACGATGAAAGCCACATGAGGAGGGAAATGGAAGAGGAGGAAGAAGCGAACTCGGCAAAGGGCGACCTAGTGTCGGGCTTCGGGGGAGCAGTTGTGACATTCCCGGTTCAGTGTTGGGCCTGTTGCGTTTCAGGGCTGCGCGGCATCGACGTGCAGAGCGCCAAAGCGAAGCGACACGAGGAGGGAGGAAGAGGAGGAGAGGGACGAGAAGGCTGCACAGGGAGGGAGGAGGGAGGGAGGGAGGGAGGGAAAGGGGGGGGGCCGCCGCAGCTCTCCCCTGATACTGCCCAGGGCGAGGGCAGCCCATCCAGCGGGTTCAGCTGCGCCGCCGCCTCCAGACGAAGGCCCTTCGAGGCCCGCGCGCCGCCCCGAGAGTGGCGAGGCCCCCGAGGCGCGGGGCGCCCGCGGCGGTCGTCGCCGCCACCGCCGCCGCCGTCGCCGTCGCCGCCGCCGCTGTCGTCATCTTTGGCCTCATTCCCCCTCTCCTTTTCCTCCGCCCCGCGGCCTCCTCATCCCCCTCCTCCATCCTTCCGCCCTGCCCCAGGCCCCCTGGCCCTGCGAATCAAGTTTTGAGGGGCACGGTCTCGTTCGACACCTGGAGATTGGCAGGAACAGATTGAGCAACATGGGGAAGGACGAATAATCAAGATGTCAGATGTGGCGCGACCGCACATACCTCGCCCATGGCCTTTGCCAATCTCCCTCCTCCTACTCCTCCTCCATCTCCTGACAGTTGCTTCAAACCTCAGGCAGACATGTGAAAGCCAGAGCCAGTTTCTGATAGTGCAGAAATGAGCACAATCCAGCGGGCACAATGCCGCTTTGGTAGGACCGAGCCAGCAAGTCTTGGGCCGAGGGGCCGCTGCGCAAGAAGACTGTTTCGACAGAGCTCAGCAGGCTCGAGGAAGCCGAAAGCTGCTTCGACAAAACTCAAACTGGTAAGGGTTGTTCCGACTGTTTCGTCATCATGAACATTTTCGCCAAAACGGTCCTGCCTCGAGGACACACTTACCCCTGGGTCGGCGCCGCCTCGTACGCACCGCTCCGCGCCGTGTCGTCGGTGACACCGAACTGTATGAGGAACTCTGGTACCTGGTGCCGCCAACCCGAACCCTGACACGTGCGCTGTCCTAAACGCTCCTCCTCCTCCTCCTTTACCCTCCTGCTCCTCATTGCTCCTCCTCCTCCTCCGTTTCCTGCTGGTCCTCAGCACGGACCCGACGCTTGGCACGAGGATGCCCAGCAGGAGTATCTAGATTCATCTAGATTCTCGGACAAACCGAAACGAACCAAACGAAGAAAAGCGGGGAACGGGTGCGAAAACTCAGGGCCGTTGCGCTGGACTTCGGCTACACTCGGCCAGAAACCGCGAGGATGGCCCACCTGGTCAGTGATCATCCTCTCCCTCCTTCGCGTGTCCATCCCCCCTCTTGTTCTCCTCTGCGCCCACCCCTGCCCTACTCCTTTCCCCCGCTACTGGGTGCGGCCAGAAGCAGTTGGAAACCGAACGCTGCGGGCCGCGAGGCACATCCAGACATCCTTGCCAGGCAGAGGGATGGCGGGGGAGGACGAGGCGGGGGAGGAGGAGGAAGAGGAGGAGGCGTGGAGGATAGGAAGGAAGAGGGGAGGAGGCGCACGAGGCGCGCTGCCCACCTCTGCTGGTCCTGGGATGGCCAGGCCGAGCGCCAGCGTGCGCTCATCCCTCTTCTACGGCAGGGACCCACCCCCTTCCTCCAGGCCCTCCTCCAGGTGCACCCACTTCTGCCCTTCGCCCACTTCACCTCCCCTGCTCCGCTGGCCCCACCCCTCTCCTGCCCCATCCCCCCCGCAGTGTCCCCCCCCCCTCTCCTCCATCCGAATTCCACTCCCTCTCGCATGCCCGTCCCAAGGCCGGGACTACCGCCGCAGGCGTGGGGGGAATGCCCCGTGCAGGGCGCCACTCCGGCATCGAGTTCTTCGTGGATTGCTGGCCAGGGCCCGCCCTCGTTTGCAAACCACAAGAACAGGCTGTAAGTTGGGGTTCCCCCAGGCGACGGGTGCCCCTCCTCGGCAAACCCTCCTCGCATCCAGGGGCTGTGCAAAGGCGGCACGCTCGCACTCCTCGCAGTTTGGTCAGCGATTGTCCTCCTCCCCCTCCTCCTCCTCCTCCTTCTTCTTCTTCTTATTCTTCCTCTTCCTGCTCCTCCTCCTCCTTTTTCTTATTCTTCCTCTTCTTCCTCCTCCTCCTCCTCGTCCTCGTCCACCTCCTCCTCCTCCTCCTCCTCCTCCTGCTCCTCCTCCTCCTCCTCCTCCTCCCCCTCCTCCTCCCCCTCCCCCTCCACCTCCTCCTCCTCCTCCATCTCCTCCTCCAACTCCTCCTCCATTCCGGTTCCTTATGCAGAACTTGTCCCTGTCGCACCGTGAGGCCAATTTTTAGGGGGGCAAGGCGTGACCGTGAAGGTTAACATGTACAACCATTTCACAAATGGAGGGCGGGTCGTTTGCTCTCGCCTTAGCGCCGAGCACATTCGTCTTCAATGTGGCAAGAATTTCACGGATTGAAGGCGGGTCGTTTTCAAAATGTGAATCTCGCCGTAGCGCGGGGCACATTCGGTTTAAAACATTGCAAGAGCTTCGCGGATTGAGGGCGGGCCGTTTTCAAAATGTGATTCCAACACTAGCGCCGCCCAATCGTTTTGAAACACTCACGAGTTTCACAGGTTGAGGGCGAGTCGTTTTCAAACTGTGGTTCTCGCTTTAGCGCCGCGCGCATTCGTTTTAGAACTTTGAAAATGATTCGCGGATTGAGGGCGGACCGTTTTCAAAATGTGGTTATCGCCTGAGCGCCGCGCACATTCGTTTTAACAATTGCAAGAGCTTCACGAATTGAGGGCGGGTCGTTTTCACAATGTGGCTCTCGCCTGAGCGCCGCGCACATTCGTTTGTCAAGTTTGCAAGAGTTTCACGGATTCCCACATGATCAACAAACCAGGAACTGTGCTTGGGAAGGGTTCAGGATTACGGGGGTGCAACAATTGCGATGATTCGCGGTGTTGAAGGTCCAACGATCATAATCTGGCACGATTCATAATCGTCAGAAAGCAACAGTCAGGTTGATCCGTGGCGCTGGAATCCCGAGAACAATGCGTTGGCATGCTTCAGGGTCTTCAAACGGATATCTTCCAACGAGGCAGTTCCCCCATTGGAAATGAACCGTTGTAGGGGCCTATGACGAGGGAACTTGGAGGGAGGGTTTATTCCAACATCGTTGATGACTCCTGGGTTTCCCCTGGTCCTCCTCATCCTCTTCTTCTTTTTCTGCTTCTGCTTCTGCTTCTGCTTCTGCTTCTTCTTCCTCAGAGTCCTCCTCCTCCTCCTCCTCCTCCGTCTCCCCCTCCTCCTCCCCCTCCTCCTCCTCCTCTTCCTCTTCCTCGTCGTCCTCGTCGTCCTCGTCGTCCTCGTCATTGTCATTGTCCTCGTCCTCGTCCTCGTCCTCGTCCTCGTCCTCCTTCTCCTCCTCCTACTACATCTCCTCCTGCTCCTCCTCCTCCTCCTCCTCCTCCTCCTCCTCCCCCCTTATGGATAACGTTTTCCTGTCGCACCCGGGGCCAGTTTTTAGGGCGGGCCGGGCGTTTCGCTGGAGACTTCCTCACCATCTATGACCCTGCAGCTCAAACATTGGCAAGCGTTTCACATATGGAGGGCGGGTCGTTGTCAAAATGTGGCTCTCGCCTGAGCGCCGCTCACATTCGTTTTCAACATTTGCAAGAGTTTCACGGATTGAGGGCGGGTCGTTTTCAAAATGTGGCTCTCGCTCTAGCGCCGCGCACATTCGTTTCAAAAACTTGCAACACTTGCACGGATTGAAGGCGGCTCGTTTTCAACATACGACTGTCGCTTTAGCGCCGCGCACATTCGTTTTCAACAGTTGGAAGAGTTTCACGGATTGAGTGCGGGTCGCTTTCAAAATGCGGCTGTCGCTTTAGCGCCGCGCATATTCATTTTAAACATTTGCAAAGAGTTTCACGGATTGAGGGCGGGCCATTTTAAAACTGTGGCTCTCGCTTCAGCGCCGCGCACATTCGTGTTTAAACTTGCCAGGGTTTCACGGATTGAGGGCGGTTCCTTTTCAAACTGTGGTTCTCGCCTTAGCGCCGCGTACAATCTTGTTAAACATTCCAAGAGGTTTCACGGAGTCCCATGATCGACGTACCAGACATGATGTTTTGGAAGGGCTTACGATGATGGGGGCGCATCAGTTACGATGATTCGCGGAGTTGCGGTCCCAGGAATGGCGCTCTGGCACGATTCAGGATCGTCAAGACGCAACAGTCAGGTAGGTCTCTCTGAGGAAATGAACCTTGTAGGGGCCTATGAAGAGGGAGCTTGGGGGGAGGGTTTATCCCATCATCGTTGGTGACTCTTGGGTTTACACTGGTCCTCCTCCTCCTCCTCCTCCTCCTCCTCCTCCTCCTCCTCCTCCCCTTCCTCTTCCTCCTCCTCTTCCCATTCCTCCGCCTCCTCCTCCGCCTGCTCCTCCTCACCCGTGCCTCATCAGCTTTGCTGCTTCTCCTTCCCTGCCCTTGGATCACATGGTTTTCCAGCCAAGCAAGCGCGACCTCGGGCGGGGGCGACGCACCGCGCGATACACGGGCAAGTCCGTGTAATACCTGCAGGGTGCCAGAATCTTAGGAGCAAGGGGTAGGATGAGCACGGGGAGGAGGGTAATTACGAGGAAAAAAACAACAAAGAAAAGGTGGAGGGGGGCAACTGTGCGCTCTTACTTTTCCGTGTCACTGCGTAGTACAGGCGAAACAATCGCCCCCTCCCGCCTTCCGCGATGAGGAGGACAGACAGACAGACAGACAGACAGACAGACAGACAGACAGACAGACAGACAGACAGACAGACAGACAGACAGACAGACAGACAGACAGACACACACCAGGTAGTGCGCGATGAGGATGGGCAGCCAATGATAGTGGAGCGAAAGAGCGAGAGAGAGAGAGATCGCTTGAATTATCACACTAGCTGCCTCTTTCAAGAATTGGTGCGTGAGTAAGCATTAGGTGCGTGACTCTTTTCGGGTACGGCCGGCATGACAATCATAGTGTAGTGGACGCACGCACTGCACCCCCACCATAGCCAGACGCCAGGACAGCGTGGTCGGACCACATATCCTAGGTGGGAACGTGGCCAGCGCTGAAGGGAGAACACCGTTCCGAGATTCTTTGCGCCAGCTGCAAGCACCGGAGCTGCACGTCACCGCTGTTGCAGCGACGGAGCTGCGACTGGAGTTCATGGGCAACGTGTCCAGCGTCAGGTTGGGTGAGACAGCACTGGACTCCTGCTGAACTGGACATGAGGACGGCGCTGAGGCTGGAATGGAAGACCGAACCGCAGATGCGGCGGGCGGTGGCGCTGGAGCACCATTCCGATCTTGAGAATGGGTCTGGTACTGAGTCCAGAGCGCCGCTCCGAGGTGGGACTTCGACGCAGGCATGCGGACGCCGCTGCAGCCAGATCAGGGTGGACACGTGGCTTGCGCTGCGGTCGGACCGCTGCTCTTCGATGGAAATGCAGGATCAGTCAACACCGAATCGTGAAATCGGATCCGATCGGTACTTGTGTTGGATCGGGCACTGGCACGGGGTCAGAATCGGATCGGATTGGATCGGCAGCGCCAGGACGCACAACAGCGTCATGCAAGCATCTGGCCGCATCGGATCGACGGAACATCGGCATCGACTCGGATCGGGCTGGGCGAAGCCGATATCGAATCGGATCGATCGGATCGAAATGGACCCTGAAGTGTGGCCAGATCCTAAGCGAGAACGCCGTTTCAAGATTCTGGACACACCAGACACCCACAGGTGCTGCATGTCTCTGTTCCTGCGACCAGGGTGCGACAACAGCCTGCTGGTAGCGGGGCCAGCATCAGCTTGGGTCCCGAGCTTCAACTTTGGTTTTACTCGACAATAAAACTCTGCGCATCCTGTGCGTGACGAGTGGGCCAGGCAAACGCGATCGCGATACGAGACCGAAATGCTTCTCAGGCGAACGGCCGCACGTCTTGTGCACACTGTTGCGCCAGTCATCTGCTGAGCTTGTCGTCCAGGCGCCGTCCAGCAGTCCAGGCCCTCATACTCCTTGGCGCAGGGGGTAGGGATGAGGAGCAGGAAGAAGAGGACGAGACGGACGATGGGGGCCCGGGATGCCTCCCCTCCTAAGGTGGCCCCCGAGTCCGCCAGAAGGCGCCCGAGACGTCCCCAAGTGGTCCCCAGAGGCTCCCAAGAGACCCTGAGGAGGCCCTTAGGAGCCCCCAGGAGCCGCCCCAAGAAGCCCAAAGGGATCTCCAAGAGCCCCCCCAGGATACGTGCAGAGACGGGGAGAGAACGAGAGAGATGAGGCAGTGGCGGCGGACCTCTGCTAGTACACGAAGCAGGCTGCTGGCGCAAAGGAAGAACTCGACACTCTGCTCAAGTGCCAAGAGTGCGCTTCGTAAGCGGTGCACTCGCACGCGGGAGGGGGATCGTGCAGCCTCGGCTAACCCAGCTCGGAAACATCCCTGGGGCCAAGAAGCGCCGCAACCTCGACAGAACTTCGGAGAGGGACGACGGAGGGGTGAGAAAGACCCGAGATGAGGCGGCGCGGCCGGGCTGCCTGTTGGTCACGAGCTGCAGAAATCTTTGGGCGCCCTTGGGCGACCAGGCTGGGGCTATCCTGCGGGCCCTCATTTCGAATCCAGCACCCAGCAGGAGCAGTCCAGTAAGACATGACAGCGAGCCCCCTCCCTCCTTGTTCTCATCCCCCTCCCCTTCCCACTCTCGGACCCCTTCTCTTCCTATTTCTCAGTTTCCTCCTCCTCCTCCTCCTTCTCCTCCACCTCATCCCTCCTTCAGGATAATTCTGCGCTCCTTGTCATCCGAGTGCGGGCATGGAGGAGACGGGGGCGCTTTACTCAACCTTCTTCCACCCACATCAGTAAATGCCTCAATCAAGGCATCAGGGAGCGGGGAGATCCACTTCGACGTCGTCGGTACCTCCATCGCCATCGTTACGGTCGTCATCGACGTCGCCAACGTCGTCATCGTCACATACTAGTGCCGCAATGGTCGTGCTCATGATTGTTTACAAAAGAGCATCGCAGGCCAAAAGGACAGTGAGACTCAGTCTCCTCTTCCGCCTCCTCCTCCTCCTCCTCCTCCTCCTCCTCCTCCTCCTCCTCCTCCTCCTCCTCCTCCCCCGTTGTTCCCCCTCTCCCTTTCCCTCCCGTCCATCTCCCGAAGGCGGTGGGCGCGAACATCACATTCTCTCCATGGTGACAAACTACCACATCACCCTCGCAACCACCGCCAAGAACGGCCACCGCAGGGCCGTCGCGTCCAGAACTGGACTCCAAGTATGTGTTTGTGTTTTTGTGTGTGCGTGTGTGCGCATGTGCGTGTGTGCGTGTGTGCGTGTACGTGTGCGTGTGGAGCTTGCCAGGAGAATGAGCATGTGGTGGCGGAGAATAGAGAGAGCGTGATCCACCGACGCTTTACTGTGGAAACTTCCCCCCCCCTCTTCCTCTGGAAGCCGGGGGTCTCCCCCCCCCTCCGAAAATCCCCCCCCCCCCTGCTGGACCCCCCCCCTTCTACCCGGCAAAACCCCTCCCCTCCCCTACCCCCACCCCCCTCCAGAAAACTGGGGGGGGTCACTACCGGTTCGAAACCCCCCTCGGAAAACTGGGGGGGTCACTACCGGTTCGAACCCTCCCCCACCCCAGAAAACCAAAGAAGAGTAATCACTACTGGTTCGACCCCCCCCCATCCCGAAAACCGGGGAGGGTCACTACCGGTTCGAACCCCGCCCCCCCTCCTCCTCGAAAGCCGGGGGGGGATCACATACCCGCCCCCCTCGAAAACCGGGGGGGGGGGTCACTAATAGTTCGACCCCCCCCCCCGTCCAGAACACCGGGGCGGGTCACTACCGGTTCGAACCCCCCCCCCACCCCCCTCGAAAACCGGGGGGGGGGGTCACTACTGGTTCGAACACCCCCCCTTCCCTCTCGAAAACAGGGGGGGGCACTACCAGTTCGAACCCCCCCCCTCGAAAACGAGAACGGGGGATTGTGGAGCCCCTCGGGGTTCCAGAGCGCGCGCGCAAGGCTTTCACACTGAGCTCGCGCGTGCGTCTTTCAGTGGTGAGCGTACTCTGTGGCGTCCTCCTCTCCTTCCTCCCCCCTCCCCCTCCCCCTCCTCCTCCTCCTCTCCTCCTCCTCCTCCTCCTCCTTTTTGTTTTTTCTCTCCCCCCTCCCCCCTCAACAAAAAAACGGACCAGGTTTGTTTCAGATGTTTTTTAATAGGGGGGGGGGGCGGTGGCGAAAAAAAAACGAATGCGACGTGGCCTCATCTGCCCTCCCCCCTGGAAGGATTCCTATTGAACGCCCCACAAGAAGGATTCATAGAGAAATCCTCTGTCGAAACCCTCCACTGCATGATTTTTGCTGAAATCCTCCACATATGGATTCCTATTGAAATCACCCGCAGAAGGATTGATATTGAGATGCTTCAGAAAAAAAAACGCTGGCATTGCATTGGCATTGGTTTGGCAGTGGTTTGGCATCGCATTGGTATTGGGCTTGGCAGTGCGTTGCTAATGTGTCTGCATTTCGCAAGCATTGCGCTGGCGAGTTCTAATGGAACCCTCCACAGAAGGACTCCGAGCGAAACCTTCTGCAGTAAGGACTTCGATTGAAACCCTCCACAAAAACGGTTCATATTGACACCCTCCACAGAAGGATTCCATGCGAAACCCTCCACATAGGGATTTTTATTGAAATCTACCACGAAGGATTTCCACCGTTGGCAATGCATTGGCATTGGGTTGGGATCGCTTTGGCATTGGTGTGGCATTGCGTTGGCACTGCGTTGGCATTGCGCTGGCGAGTTCCAACACCTCCCTTCGCATAATGATTTCTGTTGAACCCCCCACAAGAAAGATTCCGATTGAAGCATCCCACAAGAAAAGTTCACATTGAACTCCCTCACGGAAAGATTCCATTCGAAACCCTCCATAAAAGGATTCTTCTTGAAACCGACCACAAACGATTTCCCCCATTGGCATTGCATTGGCAATGAATTGGGATCGGTTTGGCATTGGCTTGGCATTGCGTTGGTATTGCGTTGGCATTGCGCTGGCGAGTTCTGAAGACTCCCCCAACAAAAGGAGTCCAATGAAAACCTTGCTTGATATTGAGATGCTTCGAAAGAGAACCCCCCCGTTGAAATTGCATTGGCATTGGTTTGGCACTGGTTTGGCATCGGATTGGCATTGCGCTTGGCAGTGCGTTGCTAGTGTGCTTGCAGTTCGTCAGCATTGCATTGGCGAGTCCTAATGGAACCCTCCACAAAAGGACTCCGATCGAAGCCTTTTACCAGACGGACTCCTATTGACACCCTCCACAGAAGGATCCCATGCGAAACCCTCCACTGAAGGATTCTTAATTGAATCTACCACAAAGGATTTCCCCCATTGGCAGTGCATTGGCATTGGGTTGGGATCGCTTTGGCATTGGTGTGGCATTGCGTTGGCACTGCGTTGGCATTGCGCTGGCGAGTTCCAACACCTCCCTTCGCATAATGATTTCTGTTGAACCCCCCACAAGAAAGATTCCGATTGAAGCATCCCACAAGAAAAATTCACATTGAACTCCCTCACGGAAGGATTCCATTCGAAGCCCTAGCAAGATTTTTCTTGAACCCGACCACAAACGATTTCTCCCATTGGCATTGCATTGGCATTGAATTGGGATCGCTGTGGCATTGGTTTGGCATTGCGTTGGTATTGCGTTGATATTGCACTGGCGAGCTCCAATGGCTCCCCCCACAGAAGGATTCCTATGAAGACCTTGCACAGGAAGGGATTCTTTTCAAAGCCCCCACATGAAGGATTCAAAGTGACCCCCCCCCACAGAAAGATTCCAATCGAAACCCTCCACGGGAGGACTCTTATCGAAATCCTCTGAAGAAGGATTCGTGACCAGATCATCCACATAACGTTTCCTAGTGAAATCTGTTGGAAGACAGGAATCCCGCCATCGGCATTGCATTGGCATTGGTTTGGCAAACGTTTGGCATCGCATTGGCATTGCGTTGGCATTGCGATGGCAGTGCGTTAGCGCATTGCGCTGGCGAATCCGACTCAAACACTTCACATAAGGATTCCTATTGCACACCCCCACAAAGAGGATGCCTATTGAGTCCCCCCCACAAGAAAGATCGATATTGAAATCCTCAACAAAAGGGCTCCATGCGAAGCCCTCCGTAGAAGGCTTCTTGAAATCCACCGAAGAAAGGTTCTTAGAAGGATTGCTCTCGAAATCTACCACAAACAAGTCCCCTCATCGGCATTGCATTGGCATTGGTTTGGCATTGCTTTGGCACTGCTTCGGCATTGCGCTGGCGAGTTCGAATGGCTCCCACCACGGAAGGATTCATTACCTTCCACAAGAAGGGATTCTTTTGAAAGCCCCCCACATAAAAGATTCATATTGAACCCCCCCACGGAAGGATTCCAATCGAAACCCTCCACAGGTAGGATTCCTTTTGGAATCTACCACAAAGGATACCCCCCATGGGCATTGCATTGGAATTCAATTGGGATCGCCTTGGCATTGGTTTGGCATTGCGATGACAAAGATTTGGCATTGCGTTGGCATTGCGCTGGCGAGTCCTAATGGCTCCCTCCGCAGACGGACTCCTACTGAAACCCTCCACAAGAAAGATTCCGATTGCATCCCCCGCATGAAGGATTCCTAATGAAAACCTTCACATGAGGATCCCTATCGAAACCCTACACATAAGCATTGCTATTGAAATCCTCCGAAGAAGGATTTGTAATGACATCATCCACCAAGTATTCTTATTGAAACCCACCGAGCGAACATATTCCCCCATTGGCATTTCATTGGCATTGGTGTTGATTGGGAATGGATCTGTATCGCAACGGCATGCACTGGCCTGGTGCAGGAGCTAGACAGAGAGAAAGAGAGAGGCAGAAAGAGAGAGAGAGAGAGAGACAGAACACGAGAGAACGATATAACGAGATAAGATTAATATGAGGGGATGACGGCGAAAAGAAAAAATACAAAAAACAATCAAAGTTTAAGGGTGAAAGAGCGTTTCACTAGATAGAAACCGTCTGAAAACGACGAGGGGCTCCACAATCCCCCGGCCTCTCGAAAAACGGGGGGGGGGAGGGGTCACTACCGGTTCGAACCCCTCCCCCCCCACGCTCACCGCCAACAAACAAGTCTGTGTCCCTACCACCGTCCGCACCACATCCCCCACTGCTGTCCCCAGCTTCGCTGTCCTCACCACCACTGTCCCCACTGTTCCCACCACCGTCACCACTGTCCTCACCAGTGCCCCCGCCACGGTCGCACTGTCCACACTGTCCCCACCACTGTTCCCACCACGGTTCCACTCATCCCCACTTTCTCCGCGGCCCCAACCACTGTCCCACTGTCACCACTGTCCCACTGTCCCCGCCGCTGTCCCACTGAGCTGTCCCACTGTTCCCACCACTTTCCCCACTGTCCCCACCACTGTCCCTACTGTACCTCTGTCCCATTATCCCACCGCCGTCCTCGCCACCGCCCTCACCACTGTCCCCACCACCACCGTCCCCACCACTGTCCTACTGTTTCCACATTCCCACTGTCCCCACACCACTGTCCGAACCACTGTCCCACTGTCCCCACTGTTTCCACCATTGTCCCCGCTGTCCCCACCAGTGCCTCCACCAGTGTCTCACTGTCCCTACTCTCCCCACCATTGTCCCACCACGGTCCCACTGTCCCCACTTTCCCCACGGTCCCCACTACTGACCCACTGTCCCCACTGTTCCCACCACTGTCCCACTGTCCCCACCGCTGTCCCACTGTGCTGTCCCACCGTCCCCACTGTCCCCATCACTGTCCCACTGTCCCGACTGTCCCCACCACTTTCCCCACTGTACTACTGTCCCACCACTGTCCTCTCCACCGCCTTCACCGCTGTCCCCACCACTACCGTCCCCACCACTGTCCCACTGTCCCCACCACTGTCCCGCTGTCCCCTCACCACTGTCCCCACCACCACCGTCCCCACCACTGTCCGCACCACTGTCCCACTGTCCCCGCACCACTGTCCCCACCACCACCGTTCCCACCATTGTCCCAACATCCCCACCATTTTCCAACTGTCCCGAGGAACGGGCATCGTTTGCCGGCGGCGAGGGGGGGGGGTCGAACCGGTAGTGACCCCCCCCCCGCCCGGTTTTCCAGGGGGGGGGAGGGGTTCGAACCGGTAATGACGCCCCCCTGGTTTTTGAGGGGGTGGGGTTCAAACTGGTAGTGATCCCCCCCCTTTTCATGATGGACTGGGAAAGGGGGGGGGGTCGAACCAGTAATGACCCCCCCCCGGTTTTCGAGGGGGGGGGGGCGGGTTAGGAACCCCCAGTGACCCTTCCCCGGCTTTCCGCCAGCAGCGGTAGAACACGCTCAATCCTTCAATCATCCGAGACCATCGTCAATCCCTCATCATCCGAGACACTGAAAATATGCCTCCCCCATCAGCACCTGGATGACGAAGGGACGGCACAGAAGGGGCGCGCGCCACCCTGGACACAGGAGAAGCTGCGAACCCATGCCTATTCAGCCGATGCGTTGCTTGTGGGGTACCCCTGGTTGTTGCTTGTCCCGGCAGGGGGCCATACCATACCCCCCTTCTCACTTCACATCCTCATCCTCCTCTTCCTCATTCCCCTCCTTCTTCAGCTTAACCCTCCCTCTTCCTCATTCTCATTTCTCCCTCCTCCTCCTCCTCCTCCTCCTCCTCCTCCTCCTCCTCCTCCTCCTTCTCCCTCCTCAAAATGTCTCGTTTGGGCGTGAGGGACTGGTAACCGGCCGTTCTCGTGTGGGGCTGGGGTTCGATTCCTTCGCACCACTTCTTTCTTCAACAAGTGTGGCACTTTGCCCTCCCGTGGCTGCGTAGCTGGCCTGCAGTATCAGGGTCGGCGCAGCGGGGCTCGCGGTATCAGAGCCTGTGGCGCTTCCAGAAGGCACTTCGTTTACCAAGCGCCACTGGAGGCGTCACACCAACGCGGAACGGTGGCCGCGAGTGGCCAGTTGGTTTTCAGCGTGGGTCTGTTACTATAGAGAGGGTCATGAAACAAACGTTCAAACACATATTATGCCTATCTGTGCATATGCGGTCTGGCAAATCGGGGCGGCATCAACGCGACGCCAAGGGGCGTCGTGGACTCGAGCTTTTGGCCTGGAAACACGAAGCGCACGATTACCCACATCATGAAGTTCTGCAACCGGTCACTGCATTCTTGTGGGGTGCACGTACACGGAGAACACTGTTCAGCTAATCGTTAGCTGGCGCCCGCCTCAAACTCATGCCCCATCCCCCGCCGCCTTCCAATATCCTTTCGCTTAGGCCCCACTCTCCTCATGCCCCTCCGATAAACCCCGGTCCTCACCATGCCCCTCATCCACATTGTCACCCCCCCATGCGCCAATTCATGTCGTTCCTCGTCGTCCTCCTCCGCCGGATTAGTTCCCCCAATCGTCCACATGCCTGCCCTCCTCCCATCCTCGACGCCCTAGTGCACATCATGCCCCCTCCATGTGCCCCTCCCCGCCCCCCTCGTCCTAGTGATGCTGACACCGATGATGCCGCTCCTCCTGGGCCCGTTTCCTCCCCTCTCGCCCATTCCCGTTCATCCCTGGCCCCCTGGCCGCCCCTCCTATCGAACCCCTTCCTTCCCACCGCCTTTGCATGCCCAGACTGCCCCCTGGTGGACCAGCTGAGAGACTCGGGGGAACTCCCGCCCCGTGACCACTCCGCCGAGCGGCGCGCGACAGATGCACAGTTGGAAACACGAACTGTGTATTTCGACTGCGCGCGACGCCCCCCCTGGACCAGCCGAACGAAAAACGTGATAGTTCCCGCCCAGTCAACACCACCAGCGAGGCGCACACTCCCAATACACAGATGGGAACGAGATCTGTGCACACAGATCACACCACGATCTGTGTAAACTGTGGGCCCGCACACGAAAATACACAGTCGAAGACACAAACTGTGTACACAGATCACACCTTGATCTGTGTATTCCGGACAGGTAAACGCTCGCCACCTCGAGGGTGCCCCGACTTTGCCAACCCAGAGCCGAAGTCGACATGCCCAGCTAGGGGGGGGCTGCAAATACACACTTCCCCGGCCCAGGGCGCCCCCGAGGGAGCTGCAAATACACGCTTCCCTGGCCAAGGGCGGCCGCGGTGAAACGCGGCACCAAAGCGACCCCCAACGGCCCGAAGATGCCCCGAAAAGGCCTCGAATGACCCCGAAGAACGCTGCGCAACAATCCGAAACCACGAGAGGTGTCACGTGCCATGGACCTCTTAACAATCGAACCCCCCCGCGTCGCCATACAGACCGCTGCTATGGTAAAGGGGCGGGCCTTGCCGCAGGCACCTACAATTTACAGGTTAGCGATGCGACTGTGTTCGGCGGCCGCGCCGCCCGCGTCTGGAGTGCGCCCCGAACGCTCGCGTTGTCAATCGCCTCTGTTTGGTTGCTCCGCTGTGCTCGGATATCGAAGAGGCGATATACCACTGATGCGGGCACGCGGCACCAGGGACTCCACTTTTCGAACATGGAAGACGAGGTAAGACGACGGACGGTGGAGCAGGGAAGCAAAGAGGAACAAGGAATAATGAGGGAGGTGGTCAGGGGCGCTCCCCCGCCCGAGCCGCGGACGCCTTCGACATCACCCAGGGGAGGGAAGAAAGGAAGGGGAACGGAGCAAGGGCGAGGCCGACGACGGGAAGCAAGCTGTCCTGGGTCCGCATATAGCCATATGATTGCGATTCGGGCGCGCGCGCGCTTTCTTCGAGGCGCTTCAAGCCCGACCCATACTGAACTCACGAATTCCTCCAAACTGTGTAAACACTCTGTCCTCTGTTCCCCCTCCTATACAACTGCATCAGACCAGAGGGGCAGTGGATTCCAAGTGGCCAGGTGACATGGGCCGTGCTATTTCCCCTCGCACCGACTAATGTGGTGCTTTGCGACCTCTGTTGTCGCTATTCTGCGCATTCCTGCACGTTCCTCCTCCTCCCTCCTCCTCCGCCTCCTTCCTCCCTCCTCCTGCTCCTCGTTCCCCTCCTCCTCGTTCCCCTCCTCCTCCTCCTCCTCCTCCTCCTCCTCCTCCTCCTCCTCCTCCTCCTCCTCCTCCTCCAACTCCTCCGCTCCTCCTTCACATCTCCAATGATCGGCCCCGTTCTGGCGTGGCAGGCGCGTGAGTTCTACCCCTGGCGGGCAGGGAGGGCGGGCGACGGCGGGCGAGGAGGGCAAAGGCGGACAAGACAGGTCTGACGCAGCGACGATGCCCTCGCGCACCCCTCGAAAGCTCCTCCTTTCTGCCCCTTGGGCCCTTGGGGGCAGTGAGATTTCCCCCTTGGGCCATTGGGGGGTGGAAGGGGGGGAGGATGAGGGGAAGGAGAAGATGGAGGAGGAGGAGGAGGAGGAGGAGGAGGAGGAGGAAGAGGAAGAGGATGAGGAGGAGGAGGAGGAGGAGGAGGAGGATGAGGATGATGGATGATGGATGATGATGATGATGATGATGATGATGATGATGATGATGATGATGATGATGATGATGATGATGATGATGATGATGATGATGATGGATGATGGATGATGGATGATGATGATGATGATGCTGATGATGATGATGATGATGATGATGATGATGATGATGATGATGGATGATGATGATGATGATGATGATGATGATGATGATGATGATGACGAGGAGGAGGAGGAGGAGGAACCGGAGGAAGAGGAAGCGGAGGAAGAGGAGAACGAGGAAGAGTTCGAGACCAATAAGTCTTTGCTTGGCCCGAGCCAGCGCGCCCGCGAGCAAGCGCAGCGCGCGCTCGCCGCAGGCGATCCCAAGGCAGTCGCCAAACACGCCCAGCAGACTTGCGACGAGGCCAAGCGCCAGGTGCGACAAGTCGAGCAGAAGGCCAGCAAGCTCGATAAGGAGGTGCAGGAGAAGTTCAATGAGCTCGTGGGCGCTCAAGGGCAAGCTTGAGCAGCTGCACGAGCATGAGCGTATCCGTTACCCCAAAGCCACTGCGGCGTGGGCTGCGGTCAGCTCTACGGCAGCTGGTGGCCGTCCGCGGGGTCAACGTGGCGGTGGTCGCGCTTCTCAAGCAGTGCGAGTCGCTCGATGGCAAGATTGTGGCCTCGCCTCGCTCGCTTCTGACTGCTCGCGATGGTATGCCCGTGCCCGCCGAGGTATCCGACGAGCCCGAGAATTGCAGCGTCGACGACGATGACGGCATGGATGACGCGGATGGATGAGAAACCTTCCACAAAAAACCCAACCCTGAGATCCCAGGACGTCTATTGATTTTTGGCGTGGGAAGGTCACGCTTCCCATTGCAAAACCTCGAAACCCAAGAAACCTAGGGCACCCTGGAGGCGAGCAGGGTGTTTCTTGGCATGTGTCTCCACTGTACCCCTCGCCCTTGCTGCTCTGCCTGTCGAGGCCGCCGCGCAAGCCATCTCTGGAGAAGATGGGCTCGCCGCCGCCTCACCGTTCGCTGCGGGCGCTCGCCCTGCCACTCTCGTGCCAATGGGGCGGGACGTCAGCGATCGAAATGAATCGGACCGGTGGAAATCGGCGACCGAGTCGGAATGAGCCCTGCGGGGGGGGCGGGGCCGTGCAGCCTCAGGACTGCGACCAACCAATTGCCGGCCAGTTCTCCTCCTTCCTTCAGCGTCTCGCCACGGAGGAAGGTTGGGAACCGTGTTTGGCATCCAAGGGACTTTCCAGGCAGCAGTGTGACAACATCCTCGGAGGTCTCAACGATGTAGCATCCAAGAAGTTCAAGTCTAATCCTTTGAGACCACTGGCGCCAGCTCCTCCTCCGCGCCCCGTGTTTAGCAAGAGGCGGCGCAAACAGTGGTCCATCATCACGGCAAACGTCGGCGGCCAAGTCGGCCTTGATGCGTACCTCGCCGAGTCCATTCCCAGCGATGTCCTGCTGTTGCAGGAGTCGCGCACGTTGTAGGCATCGTCTGAGTCTGTGGAAGCCAAGATGCGCTCGTCAAGGTGGTCAGCTTCTGCGTGTGCGGCGCTTCCTTCGCTCGGCAACCCTTTAGGGGGCTTAGTCACTGCCGCTGTCAAGAGAATCGGTTTGGCTCCGCTGGATCGCGTTGACGCTCAGATCGTGACTGGTTGGTGGCCTGCTTCGTGGCGGTTTCGTGCTAGGCAACCTGTATCTCGGCCACTCCATAAGCATCAACGAGCAGAACTGGTCTATCTTGGCCAGAGTGGGAGCACGGCTCAAGACGGCTGGGCTAACCTTCGTGATCGGCGGTGACTGGAAATTCCCTCTCGATAACCTGCTCAAGACTTCCTGGGCTGACGCGCTGGACGCGGTCGTCGTCGCACCCGAGCATGGCACGAGCAGGCCCGCCATGAGGTTCATTGACTACTTCGTTGTCTCGCGCCAGATTGCAGGTTGTGCTAGGGCATGCTAGGGCCGAAATTGTTCAGAGTGTGCCTACTTCCCCTCACTGTCCTGTCAGGCTCCCCCTGCCCTCTGTCGAGCCTCTGTGCAAGGATAGGTACGTTAAAATTCCCCAGAAGGTACCCCGTCCATGTCCCTATCGGATGCCTTGGGCTCCCCGCTGAGGTTGACCCTGGGATCATGTTAGTCACATGTGTGCGGATCCTGGTTTCCTGGTTCCCGACAAGTGGGATGCCTTCATGAGGGCTGCTGAGGCCGAATGGCTTCATGTTCTTCAGATTTCGGGGGAGCACTGTGCGGAGTTCGTCGGCCAGGATAAACCCCTCCAGAACTGGTGGACAACCCCTTCCTCACCTGCTCCGCGCAGGTTTCCCAAGCTCTCCCCCCTGGCCTGCTGGTGGCGCAAGGTCCAGAATTTGTTGTCCGACTTTCGTCGCGAGCCGACAGGCTCCTTCAGGTCCCAGCTTGTCGCAACAGCTGGGCGTCTTTCACGACTTCATCGGCTTCCTGACACTGCTGAGCTCGCTGCGTGGACGGCGATGTTTCGGCAAGCTCACTTTCTGCCTGCCCTGTCAGCCTCTGTGCTCGCCAGCGTCGCGGGCGACGAGGCGAAGAGGCAGCACCACCTCTGCGCTCAGGCCAAGGAGCGCGAATGGGGAAGTGGGTTGACAATCACACGTCTGGGGGGATGTCGGCCCTCTAATGCCCTCTACAAGTTCTCTTCCCTCCCCACCCCGTGGCAGCCTGCTTCCATTCACCCCTCCACCCTTCGGCCCCGTACTTCGTTCGAGTCGATCGATTCGCTGGAAGGTGAGTGGAAGCGATGGTGGCAGGTCGGTGTTGAGCATGAGCCCCTCTGTTGGCCTGAGCTTGGTGAGCCCCCTCCCAGACCCGATGTGGCCAGCCTTGTGGAAATGCTCAACATGTTCAAACTTTCGTCTGGCACCAGTTTTGGCCAGATTGCGCCGAGGTCGTTCCTCTTTCTGTCGCCTGTAGCGCTCGAGGCTCTGTGCGATATCATTCACCATCTTGAGCACACGCGAGAATGGCCAAACATTTGGAATCGCATTGTTTTCGTTTTGAAACGTACGGTGCGTGTGTGTGTGTGTGTGTGTGTGTGTGTGTGTGTGTGTGTGTGTGTGTGTGTGTGTGTGTGTGTGTGTGTGTGTCAGTTGGGGTTCCTGCATGTCCTGGCTCGTGTGCAGTATCGCCTGAGACGTCCTCTCATAGGCCGTTGGCAGGCTGCTAACTTTAGGTCTTTCTTCTGGTCCACCCATGGTAAGTCGTCGGACAAGTGCGTGTGGATCCAGGCGGCCTGGTCGGAACATTCTACGTATATGAATAGGGCCTGTGCGACCCTCCTTCTTGATCTCAAGGAAGCATTCGAATTGGTGCAACACCACCACTTGATTGCTGCAGCGTCAACCTCTAGGTTTCCTATGTGGCAAATGTACCTCCTTGTGCAGATCCGTCGACCGTCGAGAATTATCGATGTCGGTGGAGAGGTTGGTTCTCTGCTTTCCGTGGAGCAACCTGTTGTGCCTGAGTGTACATTTGACTCTTGCATGTTGCAACTGATTTGTGTTAGGTCCCTTGGACGCTGTGCAAGCCGTGCGGCCCACTGTTCAGCTGTCCGTCATCGCTGAGACGACTTCGGCCTCATGCGCTGGGGCATCGAGGCCAGGGTCGCAGACGACATCGCGGCTGCGGGCAAGCTCTTGGCAGCGGCTGCGGCGAGTCTATCTTCGCATTGCCCTGGACAGGTCTCGTATTCTGGGCAATACGCCGTCTGTGAGCAACGCCATTGCCAGAAAGCTTAAGCGCCACAGGTTGTGCCCAGGAGGAAGAGGAAGAGGAGAAGGAAGAGAATACGAAGGAGGATGAAGAGGCGGATAAGGAGAATACGCCCCCCTCTGGCCACTCCTCCCGTCGTTTATCACCGCCCTGATTCTCCCCCTCCCCCTCGCGCTAGTCGCCACACCCTCTTCCCCGCTTGCCAGGGCTTCGCTCCATTGCAGGATACAATCTGCATCTTGAAGGCTTGAAAGATGGATCAGGGAGAGAAGAGGGCCTAGGAGAACAGAAAAGCGAGGGATCGGGGAAGAGGAGGGACGAGGGAGGACGACGGAGCAGGAAGAAAAGACGAGGGATCCAGGAGGAGCACTGCTTCCATGCCCTACCGCATGTGCAATATCGGTGGTCCGTTCGGCGCTGTAGGGTCGCCAGAAGGGCGAAACGCCGGCCCAGTGCTGGCAAAGCTGCGTCGGCGTGCTCTCGTCGTCATGCTTGGATGCCCGAGCTTGATCGAAGGGGCAGCACGAGGACGAGGAGCGCGGCGGAGCGGCGGGCAACACGGGCTTGCCGAAAGCATCGGGCTCCTCAGCTTGATGGGCCCCTTGGAAGTCTCCAGCTCCACCTCGGGGGGTAGGCACCGCCCGACTGGGGGCCAGCGGGCACCCAGAGGAGCGTCGGCCAGGAACCCAACGTGTCACGCACTCACGTGTGCAAATGTACACGGGACCTATGGGGCGCGGACGCTTTCGCCAGCTTCCGCCAGCCTTCGCCGCGCTCTGCCGCCTTCGCCCGAGGAGTGGAAGACAACTTGTCCATCCCTCGAGGACGAGGCCCTGTCGAGAAATTGCCACAACAAATAGATGCACGCACATGCAATTACACCTGACGATGAAACTGGTCCGCCAGAAAAGGAAGAGGAGGACGGATGAAGAAAAAGAGAGCAGAATGCTCAACCAAATACCACCCGTGGTTCACTGAGGTCCTTCTCTCCCTCCAACCTCCTCTTCCTCCTCGTTCTCCCCACCCCTTTGCTTATCCTCCCCTTTCCTCCTACAGGCAAATCCACGACACGATGCATCGTCCAGATGAGTTTCAAATGTCGCCATGGTCATGCCCTAAAATCAATTACATCATGATCGGCTTGCTGCTTCTGGTTGCGAATCCTACTGCCTCTTGCTCCTCCTCGTCCTCGTCATGTGGTTGTTTGCGCCACGTCATGATGCACCAAAGCGAATCCATAATCGACGCGTGACACACCGAAGGGGGAACAGCGCAACAAGACATCGAATGCGGAGGGAAGGGGTGGACCCACGGAATCGTTAGCTTCCTGCTCCTCCTGCCCCCCAGCTCCGCCTCGCGAGATCAGTCAACATCACATCGGGAAATTGGCACGGATCGGAACGTGCGTCGGATCGGGCCACATCGACATGAAGTCGGAGTCGAACTAAATCGGCTGCGCCAAGACGCGCAGCAAAGCCATACGGGCCACATCGGATCGTCGGATGCCCTGGCACGCTCAGGCGTGGTAAGATGATGCCTATTGCCTGGCAAAGTTTCTGTTGATGTTCTCAACCCCTCCCCCGTCTCCTCGCCAAAACCAGCGTGCATCGTCCCCCCCTTTCCGTGAAAAACAAGATGCCTTCGCCCCCGAACCCACGATACTGTTGCAAAAGAACATGGGTCTGCGTTCCCAGCCATCGGCCTTTGCAACAAATCCCACCAGCCTCTCAGGGAGTGAGTGGTTTAGCGAGTTCTCTCCTTCACCCCGCCTCCTTCCACTTCGGGGAGGGTACTGTCACTGTTCCTTGATGAACACCCCCTCTTCCACCCAACCTGCGACTAACCAGGGCCAATGCCACCCCCCCCCGCCATCCTCGTACAACAAATAAGCAACATGCACTTTGCAACAGGATCTGGATCATGCGCGGGCGCCCCGCGATCATGTTGCATTGGTTTTGACAGGGTCGGCGGGGGAGGGCGGCATCTTGCCTGCTGCGTGCAGGCCCAACATCCCTGCCAAAAGCAAGTTCAAAATGGTTGCGCGTGCGCACACACCACACAATGCAGGCAAACCCGCCGCCACTGTGCGTTAGTTTTTGAAAGGGGCGGTCGGGGCTCGATTGCCCGATGTGGCGCATTTGGTGCGCGTGGCGCATCTGGCATGTGCGGTGCACCTCTCGGGCGTGCCGCGCCTGGCTGACGTCTGCATTGGTTACCGACGGTTGTCGATGGCGGCTCCTGCCTATGGCGAAACTCGGGTGCTGTTTATGCGTTGGGGGGGCGGGCGGGGGTGAGCGAGACAGCTCGTAGAGTTCCTGCTCGGAACTCGACCCCTTCCCCCACCCCCTGCCCTGGACCTGGACGGGAGGGGTCGCGACCGATTGGACAGTCCAAGACGGCCTCGGAGAGAAGACAAACAGCAAAAGATTGAACAGGTTTACGGCCCGTGTTCTGCCTCCTGAAGGAAGGGGGGCCTCACTAGAGCCCCGCGTAGACGGCCGTCGGGAAGGCCGGAGGCCCATGTGCACCAGGATTCAACGCGGCCTGGCAGGGTCAGTTTCTGAGACAACCCTAGCCACGCTCCCCGCGAGAGAATGAAACGTGGAATTTCCTAACTGCGAGACGGGCACGGTCAGGCCCTTGCTCTCGATGGCCGGAAACGGCATGAGATTCCTCGGGGGCTGCTCGCGGGAGAAGTCTCTGGGCCCAGACATCTACGGAATCAGCCGCCGCGCTGCTCGCTGCTCCCTGCCACGCTCCCGCACACTGGTTACTGCACTCATCAATGCGCCCCTTTTTCGACAGCCGCGCGGCAGAGTCACGCGAGCGAGGTGGCCCGAGACGCGCACCTGGCCCCAGGGCCCCAGCGGGGCCGCAGGGGGGACAGCGAGGGGCCCATCTTCTGAAGGCTCTGGGGGTTCATGCCTGCCCCGCCTGCGGCGGGAGATGGCCAGGGGCCATCGCGGTCCTCCACGGCCGGTCTCTGAGACAACCCTGACCACGTGTCACACGCGCAAGATTATAAAGGGAAGCACCCACGCACAGGCGATTACGCTCTGCACCAACCTCTCCTCGCTCATATGAGAGGTCCTTCAGCGATAGCAAACAGCGCGCCCATTATTTATGCGGGAGATCCCCGTCTCCTTTGGGCGGGCGCCCCTCGTTCTCGTGGGGAGGGGCGACCTGTCCCCCGGCTCTCCAGTCGGGCCGTACGCGGCACGAACCCGCGCGCGCGAACTCGCGCCCCCTGTCGGAACAGATCACCTCGCAGTCGCCCGCGGCGGCGTCAGAGAAGTGGGCGCTCGACTTGCCGCCCGCAACCGTCTGGAGGTTCGCGAGCAGGTTGGCACCGACGCCCTTCGCGAAGTCCATGAGCACGCCTCGAGACACGCACCATCATTGCCGTCCACAGTGCACGAGCGATCCTCGGCCTTGAATGCGGTAATGGCGGGAGTTGCCGTCGACCTTGCCACGAACCTCGAGCGCAGCACCTCGATCGACTTCCGTGAGGGTCATGTACCGCTCATCATCCTTGAACGCCATTCATGGTCCTGGTTCGTCCCTTCGGAACTCTGGCCTATTGCGAGAAGCAGCAGCCTTGCCCATGTTCGTGGGTTTCCCAACCTCTTTTTTCTGATTCTGATTATTTTTATTGTGCGTCATAGCAGCATCCGTCGTATTACTAATGTTTTTGTTATTGTTCGAATGATTATGATTCGTATGGTTATTCGTACTCGTCATCTTATCATTTTTCTTTTTCGGCAGACATGGCGGTGATTCCTCGCCGCCCACGGTTGCGAGCGCGTCGACGTCCTCCTCGGCATCCTCGATGGTAGTCTCAATATCGAGCGCCGTCTCTGGTATCTTGCCTTTCATTGACTTGAGTTCCGACCCAGCGGGACGACTTGCGCCATCGAGCTCGGCGCCCTCAGACAGAGGCTGCTCCGTTTTGGGTTCCGCGCCCGACTTGGTGGTCAAACTGCGCCAAGCGCAAGCGGCGCCAACCGGATTCGCCCTGAGCTCAAGTTTGCCCCTCGCGGGCCGGCGGAAGCAGGCCGCGTCCGCCCAGCACCCCACCCCGCAGAGCCTCATTGCGGTCTCGTTGGTGCTGGCGGGCGTCGTCGTCGTCGTCGTCGTCGGCAGCGGCGGCAGCGGCGGCGGAGTCGTCGTGGGCGGTCGAGCCTGCAGGGGCAGCGGGCGGGGCGTGCCCCGCGGGCGCCCGCCGCTCCTCGGGCGGGCGCCCAGCGGGCTAACCGCCCCTTCCCCCTGAGCGGGGGGGGGGCACTGCATCCCGAAGAGCATGGCCCACGCCCCTCCGCGAGGCTTAACGCAAGCTTATCCCGCGCCGCGTCGGCGCACCCAGGCCCCAAAATTTCAAGGTTGCTGCCGCGAAACACACGATGTGACGTTGCCATCGGCGTCCGCGGGACGCGCCGTGCGCGCAACTAAGCATCGGTTTCGCGTAGGCTTGCAGCATTCGGATCCAGCAGGCGGCGGCCCGCTGCCGCGCGAGAGGGTCCTCGTATGGCGGGGCCGTCGCGCGCGCGGTGGCGAAAAGGGGCCGCCGCCCCAAGCCGTTTGGACCCGATCCCTACACAACTACGAAAGTAACTGTCGCGCTGCTGGCTGTTCCCTACCAAACTCCCGTACACTGGTTAAGACACTTATCACTGCCATCATGATGTTCCGCATCGCAATTGTCCACTATCCTCATCGTCTTCCTGTTCCACCTCCTCCTCTTCCTCCTCCTCCTCCTCCTTCTCCCCCTTTCCCCATCTCCTCAATATCGTTTCCTTTATCCTCACGCTCCGCTCCGAACGACCTCCCACGGTACACTTAAGACGGCCGAGGTATGACATGTGATGGCGTTCTGACCGTTGCTCCGACCTTCAATACACACACTGCACCTTTAACGCCACTCGATTCACATGTTACTGCCTCTTGTCGCCCCTCGAACAGTCGCCTCCGAGAGATCAGGGCTGGCACGGCGGCGGGACTTGCCGCAACCGACCGGATATCGAAATCTAACCAGATCGAGCTGGCTGGAATCGATACCGAGCGGGGTCGATCCGATCGAAAAGGGCCCTGCCCTGCTCCTCCTGACTCTCCTTCCCTCTCCCCCTGCCCTCCTCCCTCCTGCTCATGCCCCTTTGAGGGGCAACGGCAGGCATTGGCATTGGGGGGGATGTGTGGACCTGGAATCGGCGATGCATCGCCGACAGATCAGCGATAGGCCAGCGATATGCCCCGAGGGCAAATCCGCAGACTCTTGGGCAGGTTGGGGATATCGGGGCCCTGTCGGGGATCAATGGGCGATTGGGGGTCGATGCAGCCCCCCCCATGCGCATCCCCCCCCATCGTTGCCCCTGCTGGGGTCGCAGCCGCGTCGACACGACACGAACCTGCCGCAGTCGAATGCCTCCGGTCCGCGGCGGCGGCGCAGGGTGCGCTGGCGCGGGCCGCGGCCCGCAGGCGAGACCGATCTGCGGGCAGGGCGCACCGGGGGAGGGGGGGAGCGGGGGGCCATCGCCCGAAGGGCAGCCCGAAGGGCCCCTCCCCCAATGCCCGTCCCCCCTACGGACGAGGGGAACAAATAAGCAACACTTCCCCCCTCCCCCGCAATTCAAAAATGGCACGGTTACGCATCACCGCTCGGACACTCAAACTCGAGCCGTCATCTCCGTCATTCTTTGTACTCGTCGTCTCTGTCCTTCCCTTTCCCTGGGAGACCTCTTCCCCTGGGCTCCAGCCAAGCCGACCTTGAGCAACCTCGTAATTGAGTCGAAGGGAAGCCCCTTCCCTTTGATCCCTCCCCCGCCGGGAGGGGGGGGGGGTAGCGACCCCCCCCCCGGGTCAGATACGACGCCCCCCCCTGGGACTCCTCTTCCCCTGGGCTCCAGCCAAGCCGACCTTGAGCAACCTCGTAATTGAGTCGAAGGGAAGCCCCTTCCCTTTGATCCCTCCCCCGCCGGGAGGGGGGGGGGGGTAGCGACCCCCCCCCCGGGTCAGATACGACGCCCCCCCCTGGGACTCCTCTTCCCCTGGGCTCCAGCCAAGCCGACCTTGAGCAACCTCGTAATTGAGTCGAAGGGAAGCCCCTTCCCTTTGATCCCTCCCCCGCCGGGGGGGGGGGGGGTAGCGACCCCCCCCCCGGGTCAGATACGACGCCCCCCCCTGGGACTCCTCTTCCCCTGGGCTCCAGCCAAGCCGACCTTGAGCAACCTCGTAATTGAGTCGAAGGGAAGCCCCTTCCCTTTGATCCCTCCCCCGCCGGGAGGGGGGGGGGGTAGCGACCCCCCCCCCCGGGTCAGATACGACGCCCCCCCCTGGGACTCCTCTTCCCCTGGGCTCCAGCCAAGCCGACCTTGAGCAACCTCGTAATTGAGTCGAAGGGAAGCCCCTTCCCTTTGATCCCTCCCCCGCCGGGAGGGGGGGGGGGTAGCGACCCCCCCCCCGGGTCAGATACGACGCCCCCCCCTGGGACTCCTCTTCCCCTGGGCTCCAGCCAAGCCGACCTTGAGCAACCTCGTAATTGAGTCGAAGGGAAGCCCCTTCCCTTTCATTCCTCCCCCGCCGGGAGGGGGGGGGGGTAGCGGGGGGGGTAGCGACCCCCCCCCGAGTCAGATACGACGCCCCCCCCCCGTACCGACCTTGAGCAACGTCGTCATTGAGTCGAAGGGAAGCCCCTTCCCTTTCCCTTCCCCGACGGGGGGGGGAGAGGAGGTCCCGGGGGGGGTCCCGGGGGAGTCCCGGGGAAGTCCCGGGTCAGATACGACACCTCCCTCCCCCACCTTCTCGTCCTTCTCCCCGTTCCCCCAAACCATCCCACAGCCCGTGCCTCTTGCTGCGCATTGCGAACAGGGTCGGCGGCACCGGCCGTCAGGCCTTCGCAATAAGCAAC